>JARYHS010011408.1:261001521-261087410 GCA_031002005.1 Vandiemenella viatica | reverse complement strand
TGTGCTCTTTGTCATGTACTACTTTTTCAAAATGAAAATCCTTATTTAAAAAATAAATCAACCCAGTTTTTTTAAAGAGAGTTCGCCATTGTTTGGGAAAATGAATAGGTTTGCACACGGAGCAAAGTAACTTAGCAGTAAAAGACATTGCAAATTAAATAACCTTAAAATGCTTTGTTACTCTTGGATTGTTTTTATTCTATTAACACTATCTTCCGTCTGCGAGAAACCTCAACAAATCGTTTTAGTAAGATATATGGTATGCAGAGATTGCGATGTTTGTCGTCACAGAAATATCCTTATATTGCGTTTTTGTCATTGGTTGTCTAAACAGGTAACGTTGCATTAAATTTTAATGTCTGTAGGAATTACAGTATTAGGCATAATATCGAACTGTATAAAAGATTCTGGATATTCTTATGTTAAGCTTCTCTACAATTCTTATTACCCCCGTGAATATGCAATCAAATTGTATCGGATAGCTACAATTGGACTTGGAACGAGATATATACCACAAGGAGCGTGAATTCTGCTATTTAGGAAGCAAAATTACAACCGATGGCCGTAGCAAGAATGATGTTGAAAGCACAATAACACTAGCATAAAAGCCTTCATGAAAAAGAGAAATCTTTTAGTTTCAAACATTGACTAGGAATTAGAAAGAACTTCTTAAAAATCTATGTGTGTAACGCAGCACTTTATGGTAGCGGAACATGGACTTTAGGATTACCAGAAAGAAAGAAAATTGAATCATTTGTAACGTGGTGCTACAGAAGAATGCTGAAACTTAAGTGAACGGACAAAGTACGAAATAAAAGCGTTTTGGAAATGATTGGTGAGGAAAGAAGTTTGTGGAAGAAGCTTACAGAAAGAAGAGACAGGCTGGTAGGTCATATTTTGAGATATGGTGGATTGGTTAATTTGTTAGTGGAGGGAACAGTCAAAGGTAAGAAAGCAGATAATCGAGGACGTGAGTTGTAAGGGGTTTGTAGAGATTATTTTTATTTATTTATTTTTTATGCAAAGGACAGAGTCCATACAGCCAAAATACCTTTACATATTGATGGTACAAGGTTAGAGGTGCAATTCTTACAGTACGATACCATACAACACAAACAAAACAATACCGAAACATACAATACATTACAGGCAATACAATACGATACAGGACAATACAATGCAATAAAGTGCCATATACTGTAATACAACCAAGTACAATACAGTAAAATACCATACAATACATTACAATATTTTGGTTTACATATTATATGTAATGCCAGGAGTACAACTCCTACCGTGCTTTTTATTATTAATTTTGGAATATGATTCTTGACATATAGTTGATTTGCCTGGTAATTTACAAAGTTCGAAATAAAACTCTTAAACTAGCATTTATTTACATCTTATATTTCAAGGATAACAGTACTACTCTTGTGGTGCAATAGATTTACATATTATGTTATACCTTTAAAAATACAACTCATACTATACGACTGATTTATATGTTAACCTAAGTAAATGAAAATGGAGCTCTTACAGTGCAATTGGTTTACATATTGCGTTGCCAGATTAGGCATAAAACTCTTAGTGTACAACTGATTTACATGTTGTATTATTCGGTTATACATTTACACTTATAGAACAATTGATTTACTTGTTATGTTGTCTAGTTAAGAGTACCACTCTCATCCTATAATCTATTTACTTGTTATCCTGCTAAGTTAGAACTAAAACTCTTACGGTAGAGTTGGTTTACATCTTGTGTTATAAATTCATGAGCAACACTTTTCCTGTACAGATATTTATTACAAGGATCATATATCTATGTGATTTTCCTTGGCAAATCTATAGAGGCTTATATAGATTTCCGGTTCTTGTTTCTGAAGAAGATGTTGGATTTTGGTGGGAAGTTCAGCCCCGTGTCTTTGTAAGTCCAATATTAATTGTGTAGATTTGTTCCAGTGGCGCTTGCATGCGAAGAAAAGGTGATCGACGTCCTCCAAAATATTTTCTTCGCATTCGCAGAAGGGCGAGTTAACTACGTTGATTTTGAACAGATGCGACTTGAACCGCCCGTGGTTAAACTTCAGCCTTGCTATGAATGTTGAGAGTCCTCTGGACAGTATCCGGTTGGAGTACCAATGAGCTCTCGGGATGGATCTGTCGGTAATGTTGACCTTTATGGAGGTCCCTTGTCTCCCATTCGTTGGCCCATTCTTTCTTGACATCGCGTCGAATCGCTGGTAATAGATCCGATGCCGGAACGAGGTTGAGTTTGTTTCCGCTGAGTGCAGCTTCTTTGGCTAGTCTGTCTGCTTGCTCATTACCTGTAATACCTGCGTGTCCTTTGGACCAAATGAAAGTGATCTCCGTGCCTTTCTCTCTAAGTTTGGAAACTATTCTAAGTATTTCATAGGCCAACCAACATCTGCCATTGTCTTTGGAGATGTTGTTTAGTTTGTTAACAGCGGACAGGGAGTCTGTTATTATTGCTATTCTCGAGCTTTGCAGTTTTGTGCAATATTCTAGAGCTTTGACCATTGCAAGTAGTTCCGCTGTGAAGACCGTTGCTTCTTCCGGTAGGCTGTAGGCTTCCGACTTGTTGTTTGTCGTATCCACAAATGCGCATCCCACTGAGTGATCTGATTTGGAACCGTCTGTGTAGTGTGTACAGGCATGCTGGGTTACCTGGTAGGTTTGAGATGTAGTCCCTCATTATGACATTGTTCCTTTCGCTCCCTTCCAGATATTTAATGTTGGTTCGGATGTCCAATTTCAGAGTGGTAATGGGCATTCTTCCTGAATAGACAGGTAATAGTTGAGCTCGGTATATTTTTGTGGAGTATATCTTTAGGTCCTCATATGCTCTTGCTAGGGGTGGACTAGTTTTCTTCTTCCAGTATGCACGTTCTGAGTACTGTGCCGATAATATGATAACTTTTCCAACAGCGGATTCTCTTCGAGTTCTAATTGCTTTAGTATGAATTTTCTGGAGAGGTATGTTCGCCTAATGTGTAGTGGTGGTTCGAGGCATTCGACCAACAAGGCGTTTGTAGGCGTAGATGCCATGGCCCCAGTACATAGTCTCAGTGCTTTGTATTGTGATTTATCTAGTCTCTTCAACAACTCTTTCGATGCGGATCCAAAGCATATACAGCCATAATCGTAATGTGGTCTTACGAGCGATCGATAAAGTCTCATGTTGAGTACTCTTTCCGCTCCCCAGGTTTTGCCGGTAATGGCTCTAATTAGATTCATGGCTGCTTCACTTTTTTTGAGGATGTAAGCTATATGATTGGACCATTTAAGGTTCGAGTCCATTTTCAAGCCTAGGTATGAGACTGTTTTCTTGACAGGGAAAGAGTGGGCTCCCAGTGAGATTTCAGTTATGTGCGGTACCCTATGTCTTGTAAATATGCAGACTACGGACTTTTCTGTAGAAAGGACGAAGCCATGGCGTATCATCCAAGCCTTCATTTTGTCCATTGCGATGCTAACCTTGTCTTACAGGCTTGTAATGTCCGCTGGCTGATGTAAAGGCAAACATCGTCCGCGTATTGTAACAATTTTACTTCCCGAGGTATCTTTGAGTGGAGGTCACTGACGTAGATATTGAAGAGAAGGGGGGACAATATAGATCCCTGAGGCAGTCCTTTACTTGTAAGCCTGGGTCCGACTACTTCACCTCCAATTATGAATAGCTCTCTATTTTCCAGCAGCGCTATTAGATTCGCCACGAAAGTTTCCGGGAGAGGCAACTGTCTAAGTTTTTCCGCCAGTAGAGGGAGAACAACGTTGTCGTATGCTTTGGATATATCGGTGAATAGGGCCGTCAGGTAAAAGTTTTCTCCATTACTGATTTGGATATCTGTCACTAGTTGTGCTATGATTTCATTTGTGCCTTTCCCCTTTCTGAAGCCAAGCAGGGTTTCTGGTAGAAGGTGATGATGTTCTACATACCACTCCAGTCTGAGTTTAATCATCCGTTCTAACATTTTCAAGGAGCATGACAGGAGTGAAATTGGCCGGTATGATCCGCTGTCACTGGGGTTTTTGTGAGGTTTGTGGATTGGGACCACTCTTATTGCTTTTAGTGGGGGAATGTGGACTCTCTCCATCCAGACCCTGTACATAATTTTGAGGAACAAGTCTTTGCCTTCTCTGGGGAGGTTATCTATCATCGAATACTGTATTTGGTCCATTCCTGGAGCGGTGTTACTAGATTTTTTGAGTGCACTTTCCAATTCCTCTATTGTGAAAGGTTGAAGCAAAGGGTGGTCTGCTTCCGGGTTCTGAATGTCGACTTCCTTTTCTGGGCACCAGTCTGGAGCCAAAGAGCAAAGGAGGTCCATGGCCGTCGCAGTGGAGATGTGTTTGATTGATTGCGTTGTCTTGCGCTGAATTCCTTTAACCTGTCTCCATAGTAGTTTAGTTGGCACATCTTTGTTCAGAGACTTACAAAAATTTTGCCAGTATTCTCTTTTCTTCTTCTTCAGAAGGCGTTTCGTGGAAGCTTGTATCTTGTTTAAGAATATGTATTGTTCGTCCGTTGCCTGTCCTTTATATTGCGCTAACGCCTTCTTTCTGTCTTTTATCGCTTTAGTGCACTCTTCATCCCACCATTTCGGGCTGTGTCTATGTGGCGTCTTTCTCTGTTTATTTTCTGGGATGGATACTTGGGCCGCTTGATCCATAATTGTGTGAAGGAGAGGTAGTCATTTTTGGGGTCATCTGACGTGCTAAAGTTTTCTAGTTTATCTGTTATGAACTGTTTATATAGTGGCCAGTTAGCTCTCCTTGTGTTCCACTTGTAAGTGGGAGACGGAGGAGTGGTCTTGAATCTCTGGTCAGGTGGGGACATTATGATGGGAAAATGGTCAGATCCCGATGGGTCTGGGAGGGTCTTCCATTCTATGTCGATGGCCAATCCCGGCGAGATGAGTGAGATATCGACTGCCGATCTACGTTCTGTTGCTCTGTGGTATCTTGTTTCTGATCCATCGTTCAGTAAGACTAAGTTCATTTCTTCCAGTAAATCTATTACCACTTTGCCTACTGCGCAGCTGGATTCACTTCCCCACTGTTGGTGGTGGGCGTTAAGGTCCGTCATAATAAGCATTGGGGGGGATAATTGCTCTATTACCTGACGAAGTTCTCTTTTGGACACTGGAGTTTGGGGAGATCTATAAATTGAAGCAACTGCTATTTTTCTGTGGTTCCTGCTGTCATATTCTACGTTGGCTGCACATACTTGTAAATTCGATCCCTGCGAGTTGAGCTGAATTTCATCATACTGTATTCCACTTTTGATCAAAAGAGCGACTCCTCCGTAACCGTCTGATCGATCCGACCGAATCACATTGTATCCTGTACAAGAGAAGTGGTTGTCAGGTTTCAACCACGTTTCCATTAATCCCGCAACTGCAATGGAATTTTCTTGGAGGAGGTATAATAGGTTTTCCTTATTAGATCGACTGACCGAATGTTCCACTGCATGAAGTTATTACACTTCGCCATTATTATTGAGCACTAAGGATTTTCTGATGAACTCTCTTATATCTGGCATAACGCCTGTATTAACCATCTTCAGCAGCGAGGAAACAATGTAGACCACCTTATCTATGAGGGGTTCTTCCCTTTCGAAGTTCTGGGGCCTATAGGGGTTGTAGCTTATCGGGGCAGATGTGGTGGGTCCATGGTCAAAGTACAAATCTGATGGAATCTTTATGTTTTGGCTTCTGGTCGCCTGCTGCTTGGAAGGAGGCTCGGTTCTGGCTTGCTTATTGAATCGTTCTTGCAAGTTAGGGGTTGGCCTCGCTGTTGCCCGTGCTTGAATGGGGGTGGATATTGGACTTCCGGGTTTAGGTATGCGCATTGGGGGGAAGCTGGAGGTGTCTGGGGTAAAGGGAAGCCTGGCAGCTTGTTTAGCGTAGGAAGTTGGGTTTTCTAGAGCTGTGGCTTGTTCTAACGTAAGGTTGTTATAAGGCCATGTGGGTTTTGATGCGCTTTTGTTTCACAAACTCTTGGCAGGAGCTTGATGTTGCTATGTGGTCTCCCTACATATTGCACAGTGGAAGTTGTTAGTTTTGTTGCACCCGGATGTTTCATGGCCTCTCCGCATTTAGCGCATCTAGCATTGCTGCGACAGTGCTTGTTTACATGACCATATCTCAAACACTTATAACACTGAGTTACTCTTTGAACATGTGGTTCGACTTGACATCTGGTGTAGTGAATGAAGACATGTGGTGGGAGGGTCTGTCCTTTGAATGTAATGCATACCATTTGCCGCGGTATCCACTGATGTATTCCCGTCGATTGTGATCTTACGCTTTAGTCTTCTGGCTGCTATCACTTCAATATCGGAATCTATGACATTTAGTATTTCTTCTTCAGTTAATCTAGTATCTACCCCTCTTATTACCCCCTCTTTAACAGTACAATAGCGTGGTATAACAAATTTTATATTCTGAGGGTGATTGGTGACTGTTGCCAGGTTGTTTGCTGCCTTATAGTTATTAAATTCAATCTGAACACGGTTCCTCCCCTTGGTTGATATGTTAAGGATCGAATGGTTCATTGCTGGGATGGAATTCCTGATAAATTTACCAACGGACATGGGATGTAAACGTCCGAGGGCGCCCCTATTTGGGGTGCTCTTCTGTATTTATCTGTTCTGCATAGACTATGAATGGACCGGTGTCATGTTCTGAATACCTAAATTTCTCTTCTCCCAATGTAGAAGCTGCTTGCACATTTGCGGAATTGACTGTTGGAAAATCCCTAGATCCAATAGCTATTGCGTTTTGGCTGCTATTGCTAGTATAAGTTGTTATTGGTATTTCTGATTGGACACTCTCTTCACTTCCTGAACGCTTGCGGCAATTGCGGGGTTAGTAGTTATAAATGGCACACTATTAATATTCATATTTAAGTCAATTTCCCCAGTTGGGGCTCTTTCACATCTGGTACTTATGCATGCAGGCTGTTCTATGTCGGCATACGCACGTAGCTTGCGTTTCTTTATAACTGTTGTCTTTTCAGAATCTGGAAATGCAATGGCCGGCGTACTTACGATGTCAACTTCCATCGGCGTATAGCACACTTGAAGGGCCGAGGAGATAGCATCTGCTATTTCCTCTGCTGTGCTCTCTTCCGTGTCCTCCTGCATCCTGTAAGCCCTTAGGCTTACACCTCTTGCACTATTCACCCACTATCTTCCACCTGTTGTGTAGTTGAACAGCAGCGGTAACTTAAGCTCGAAGAAACACTAACCACTGTGTAGACACGAAGTCCGATAGCTTGCTCGCACCACTTAGAACGGCTCGCGTGTAAACGATCCGCACTGTTCGACGGCTCAGAGCAGACTCGGGTTTGTAGAGATGAAGAGGTTAGCGCAAGATAGGAAGGGATGGACGATTTAATCAAACCAGTCGAAAGACTGATGGAAAAAAAAAAGTTAAATTCATAGATAAATTTTCATAACATTAAAATTCAGTTTATAAAATTAATATTTGAATTTATGCTACATTTTAAACAGTAAATACATATTGGAAATTAAATGAAATTATTTAATTAATAAATAGTTACATATGTTAACAATGAGGTTAACTTGTCTCAGATTAGCTAATGTTTATATATTAGGTTTTATTTTTAAATCCAGCAGCCATATATTTTTGTTACTACAAATCTAACTACTTCTTCCATTTAATATTATTCCTTCTCATCTACCGGATTACTTCCGTGAACGTTCTTACTTGGGATAGAAGGGAAAGCCAAACACCGATTTTCATGGAGGATGCTTCGTCGTAACGAATAATAATAATCAATGTAAATGCGACAACTTCCTATTTCGTATCAAAAAAAGTGTTTAATGCGTGGGCCAAAAGGATGGCTACTCCCTTAAGTAAAGCGTCGAATTCCGAAGGTCAGAGAGAACCCCAAGCGAAAGTGAGCCGATCCAGCTATAACGGCGTTTCACACTTCGTCGGTGACGTCACATCAATACGTCAGGCCGTGAGGGGTAGGACGATATGGCCGACCTTTCAATGGCCCATTATAACGGTCGCCGAAGAGAGTCCCGGGGGCTCGTTTCCATCAGTGTCCGGCCAAACAGATTCTTATAGCGCCACCTACTCCACGAGTGGCTGATGGGACTTTCCACCAGTTGAGCCTCGAACATTCTTTTTTTTATCTACTTCCAACTAAAGCAGTCACTGGCTGCAAGCTTTATATCTGCGCAGATATATTTTTCGGAAAGAGTAATCATTCTTTCAAAAATTTTAGGCAGTTGATGTTAACACTTCTAAGCATATTGTTCGGTTTTTCAGCATTTCGTATTTTTTATACGAGTGGGGAGTTGACCAAATGCAAAACCCCCAACCTATTTATCAGGTTCCAAAGTGTACAAACGGCAATGAGAAGATTTGGCACAGAGGAGGAAGGTACACAAGATCGAAATATCTGAAGAAATATTTTGAAATGTTGAAATCAAGTTCTGCGTTCCAAGTTTTCTTGTTATGTTTGAGTAAACCTCTGCAGTGAGGAAAATCTCTCTTAATGATAATGTTAACACTCAATTTGACACGCAGTACACATCTATGATGCCTATCCCAACCTAATCGTAGTTTTATGCGATATCCGAATCATCGAAAGTTCCTAATGTACTCCTCATGAACAAAGCACTTGTAAATCGTAGTATATGCTAATGTCTGTAAATAAATTCAATTGTGTTATGCGTCAAACATCATTAACATTTTCGTTATTCTGGTATACTGCTCTGAAAAATCATTTTAACAGGAAAATCGATAAGTTAGTTTGTTTTTAGACTCGGATTAGCAGGTGGATTTTTATGAAGATGGTACTTTCCCTTAATACCGGAATCTTTCCTGTGTTGTGTGTGCTAGATTAGATCCCTCATGCTTTCAAGTGACAATGTCTCCAAGAAATTAGCCCCAACTGGTAACCATTTCCAATACTTGAAGCTGTAGTTTACGACTATTATTTAAAAAATGATGTGGAGATACTTTGAAATGGCTTAAGAGAGTGATTACCAACAAACTGGTACAAGGATCCGAACCTTTACTACCCTTCTCAACTTGCAAACCTGCCTCATCTACACACCAGAAAAACAGTACTAAAAGTAAAGGCTAAAAATTAAAAAAATAAAAGCATGTAAGATAAATGTAGCCATACCATCATCTCTGGGAAAGAGTTTTCATGATAGTGATTAAGTTTTCAGAATAATGTTAATAGTGTGTTTAGAATTTGTTAAGGCCGAACCTGTTAGGTGAATGGTAACATTTGGGCCTGACATTCAGGAGGAGATGGGTTCAAAACCCGTCCAGATTAAGGTATTCATTGGTTTCCTGAATTCACTCCTATTGAATGTCGAGATGGTTCATTCAAACTACTATTTCCGAATTCCTTACCGTTTCCCAGCACCCAGTCTTTCCCACCTCATATGCTCTCAATGTCGATGAGGCGTAAAGCGATAAGCAAAAAAATTATTCCTAGTTATATTTCAGCTTTGACTGTAGTGAATAGTCCCAAGCCAATCGTTCCCAATTATTTTTGTGAGTGACAGATTTTAATTAAGAGTTAAACAACAGTTACTCATTTAGATTACTACAATTATAGTTTTAACCTCGATGAATTTATGTTTCTGTGTTTTTAGTTATTTGTTAAAGTTATGGTTTCTATGATTCTGTACTAATACTGCTTATTAATTTTCCTGTTAATTGGAAATAACAGGGAAGAGTTTAATAATAAAACAGAACAATTGTAGCGAAAGTTGGCAGAAATTTCTACCCATGAATACAATAAGGATTAGAAGGCTGTTAATCTTTCAGTAGTTGGTGTCACTTAGTTTTTTCTTTTCAGTTTAGTAAATTTTTTTCTCTTCATGCCCTATAGAGTAATTATTTGAAATACCGGCAATTTTTTTATTTTATTTTTTATTGTTTTATACATATTTTTTTTTTACCTTGTGAAATCATTTCGTCTTAAGTACTGATGATATAAGCTCTGTGTTTACAATAATGCCTCTCCTCAATTTCTGAAATAAAAGGACTCTCCAAAATCAAAAACCTTTAGTCCATGTCCTTCACATATGCTGCCTTCATTCCGACTTAATCATGTGTTGCTTGGTTAGCAAATGAGATCATCCTAAAAGCTGCAGTCAGAGATTTCAGCACACATTGGAATTATGTTTCTTTACAAGTGCATCGCTTTCTTTACTATCAGAAAATAAATTTTTTCTTCACATCGAATCCCAGTGTCAGGCTTCTGACTATTTCCAGCAATTGAAAAAAATCATATAATTCAATTTTATGAATAAGCTCTTTTTTTACGTCCTTCATTGCCGTTATTTTTCTAGCGTTAGTAAACGTAACTCATTTTCTAATCTCTTAGCCGGCTCTTGATTGCTGCAGTAACCATTCCCACTAAGTTTAATTGCTGCCCTGTTCTTGCTCTTCCTCGGAAGAGGCAGTGGGTAGTGAAAATAGCCCCATAGATCGAATGTTCCTCCGCTTTCCCAAGGGGAACATTTGTAGAGCCGTTAAACTGCGTGTAAAATAACGTGTCAAGGGGGAGCTGCAGTATAACTGGGACCTTCCTTCAAGAGGTACCTCACTCAAGAAACCTCTCACCAACATGAAATCTGCAGAGCCTTAGTAGTGAAATATAAGTGCATCTACATCTATACTCTGCAATTCAAAAATATTGTGGGTGGCAGAGCTAAGCACCAATCCTTATTCTGTGCAGTCCAATCCCGAACAGAACGAGAAATGAAAGAATTCATAAAAGCATGAGAATGTCATATTATTTCTTTAATTTTATCCCTCCTGTCATTGCGACCTAATTAGGTTGGCGGAAGAAGTATTTCATTGCACTCGCAAATTAAAGAATTTCGCATATTCTCCAATAAATTCAAACGATAACGATGACGTCTGTCTGCCAGACAATCCCAGTCCAATCTATGTATCAATTCTGTGACACTTCCGTAAGGACTGTAGCTAGCAGTCACGAATCGAGCAGCTCTCTGTTTTGTATGCTATTTCCTTTGTATGAGCATTAGAATCTCTCAAGAGACGTCCTATGAATCGTAATCTAGAATTAACTTTGCCTACGATGGAAGTTACGTGCAAGTCCCATTTCATGTTGCTATTTACCATTACAGTCAGATACTTCAGGGAATCAATCGTGTTAACATATAAATTTATAATTACGAAGTCTTTCTCGGCGTTGAGAATACAAATAATGCTCTCGGGTGACTAGCCGAGTTATAGAAGTGTTATAATAATCACACTAGATAGATATGCATATGTATCTAGTGTGATTATTATAACACTTCTATAACTCGGCTAGTCACCCGAGAGCATTATTTGTAACATATAAATTGTTAACTTTGTACTCGTCAACAAAAGGATTTTTTTTTACTTATTTGCATTGCCTTGCACTTTTTGTTGTTAAGTGTAAGCTGTCATTTATGGCAACATTCCGAAATAACATCAAGATCACGTTGAATTTATAAGCAATCGTCAGAGCATCTTATTGCCATATAGACAAGTGCATCATCAGCAAACAATAGCAACCTGAAATTAATGTTGTCACCGAGATCCTTTATAAAAATTACACTTCCTTGAGGAATGCCCGAAGTAACATCCAGCTTTGAAGAGAGTTCCCCGTTAACAACCACTTACAAGCAACTACGGCACCACCTGAAGTCGAATTTTCTCATAGTCGTTGGTCAAGTCCCAGCATTTGTAGTCTAATGCTGTAAGCATTAGAGAGAGTAATCCGAAAAGAAAAATTCTTGTATAAATAGTCCAAGTCTCGTAGTTGTTAAGCAACAAAAAGTTATAAGATTATGTCTATAGCAGTGTTTCTCAGGCCGTAGTCCGCGAAGGAGGTACAATTTGTCCGCAGGTGGGATATTAAAAACTTAGATACCACATAAGGCTGTTAGCAAGTATAAGTTATAAGCAAAACATTTTAAAAGTTATGACAAGAAAAAAGTCTAGCACTTTCAGAATATTTTTCTCACAGTGGTTGTTCTTACAATAGCGTGTTCATTGAATACGTTTCCAGGTGGCTTCTAATCGTGCGTTTAACGATTGTGTTAATCGCCGTTTTTCTGAGGGTCTTCAGGAGTGAGGAACAGAGGATGGGGTCTGCAACATAAAAGTGGTAGAAGTAAACAACAATAAAAGTTGTCAGAAATAATTACTTTTATTATTGTGTGCATGTGTGTCGGTGGTAAATTGCAGCATCCAGATTCATTTGGATATTAAATATTAAGAGGCTAATCAATATGTAGTTAATTTTAAACAGTTTACTTCTGGTTTCATAACTGTGCTTACATAGCAATTAAAAACATGCTTTTAGATTTATTGTTATAATGGAACAATGCAATATGTCCCAGATATTAATAAGATACACATGGGTAAAAAATTAGGTCACGTAAGTTAGTGGTCCGCAGCATTATTTTTGTCTATTTACTGGTCCTCGGGGTGAATGAGGTTGATTCATGTTGGTCTATTCCATGCTGAGTGATACTCTACACCCTGCCGTGTTCACTTTCTGAAATAGAATCGTTTCTCTCGGGGTTATGGATATTTGATTTAAATTAAATAAATCTGATAACTTCGCCATTTCACAAGTAATCTTTTTTTTTTTGAAATGAATGCACAATACGTGATTCATTAGAAGTCTTATTAAATCCTAAGGGGCTGCGATAAAATATTTTGGCTTTTTATATTTGTAAGATTGATAGCACAACAAAATTAATGTATTTTCATAGGTAGAAGTTTTACTATCTAGTTTACTAAAACATTGCATTCATAACCGCAAGTCACCAGCTTTTTTAATTTTTTTAACTATCTGTTACATCAAGTAGAACCATTCTGTTTGAGAAAGTGAATACAAACTGTATGTCGAACTTTATTTATAACTAATGTAAACCCGTGACCGGTGTTTTGAGTAACGTCACAGGTATAGAATAGCTCCAGTTCTTAGGGTCACAGATCGTGGCCTGATCTAACCAAATACGAACTTGACCTGTGTTTCTCTCTTACAGTGAATAAAATCTCTTGAAGAATTCAGAAGTGTAAATAGACGTAGGTATTAACTTCACGCTGTCGTATAAATGTTTCAAAGGTCGTAGACTAGAACTTGTATTTGACCCTTAACGTTCACTCTGAAAAATTTGAAGAATTTCTGTTTGCTTTGAAAGCACCAATTTGTTTTTTTACTGAGGCTGGGCATTCATAACGTAATCTTTGGTCCTAGTGTCATTAGTGCAGATTATCAAACTTTTGAGCAACTCCGAAGAAATGAATTGCCAGAATACTCGATTTGGTAACATATTTGGTCTGATCTCCTCTTTAAACAACTTAATAACTCAGGTACAGCAAACACGAACAAAGACCATTAACGAAAGTGGTCAGTAAATACGCTAAAAAATAAATAAATCGTATAAACATTGGTCAAGCAACAACATTAGCGAACGTTCTAACTAAATTGAAATTTAGCCAAGGCTGGAAGTATAATTTGTATTCGTGGTTACAGCAAAGACCATGAGTAATTTAAATTTTTTAAAGTTAATTTTATGTTGCTTTGATTAGCAACATGTTACTGATAAGCAGTTCCACTTTTTTTTCAGCCGTACAGTTTATCGATATTTTTTTAACTATGAAATTCCATTAAATGCAAACTTTAATTTAATTGCACAGGAGCACATGCTCAACCGGCAATTTCCCTACACAGCCATCTTCATCCTTTCCTGCACGAACCTACATTTGCCCTCCACAAATTTTAACTTTAAATTCTTTCAACGTTTTTGGTAAATTATTCATCATTTTCCTTGGTA
Organism: Vandiemenella viatica; assembly: GCA_031002005.1. NCBI lineage: Eukaryota > Metazoa > Arthropoda > Insecta > Orthoptera > Morabidae > Vandiemenella > Vandiemenella viatica. The sequence continues at coordinate 261,073,537 of JARYHS010011408.1, read as the reverse complement.
ACTTATTCCAATCCCTGACACACTTACCTAAAAAAAAAAGAACCTTCCCACATCCTTGTGCCTGATATCCAGTGGTCATGGTCATCTTTTACCTTCCATGCACTACTTTTCATACATACAACAATATCTTTCCATGCCTCATCACCAGTATACGCCTTGTACACTTCCATTACCCTCTTCACCCTCCTCCTGTCTTGCAATAAATCCCAATCCAGATCTTTTATCATATCTGTTACTGATTGCATTTTGCGGTAATTTCCAGAAACAAGTCTAGCAGCCCTTTTTTGCACCCTCTCCTGTATTTGATTCTCAAAATGTGGGTTCCATACTACACTACCATATTCGAGCAATGGTCTGACCAAACTTTAAGTAACCCTAATTCCTTTACTTCTCTCGTACATCCCTCATCACTCTCTCCAACAAGTGCAGAATTTTAAACCTTTTCCAACTACCTGTCCCATGTGTCCTGCCCAGTTAAGCTTATTATCAAATGAAATGCCAAGATATTGACATTTCAAGTCTTCAATAAGCAATTCTGTCCCCACTTTATAATCATAATAAACATTTTATTTTTTATTTGTGTATCTAATAAGCTGACTCTTCTTTGCATTTATCTTCATCCCATGTTTACCAACTCAACATATCCACTTCCGATCACCCTGCAACTGTCTACAGTCCTCTACCGTTTTGATACTTTTATGTAGCATTATGTCATCTACAAACAAGTGAGTGAAGACTGACACGTGACACCGTTCTAGAGCCAGTAGCTATCAAGGTGAGTGAATAAGTGTGTGAGCTTAGGAAATTATATAGCAGATTTGAGGGGGGGGGGGGGGAACCATCGTACGTATACTAAATTACCTATTTCTACAAAATATTGTCCAATTATGATGACACAGTTGTTACAGTCAGTTAAGAATTCCTAATTTCATTAACAGATAAAATAAGAAGAGGAATGATGTAAAATTTAGCAGATTAGTTAAACTTAATACGCTTCAGGTATAAAGAAATTATGTCACATGTAAAGATGTTAGAATAGAAAGAAATTTCAGGTTTGGGGTATATAACAGAACATCAGCAAATTTTTTACTTTTCTCCTGATTTTGGAGTGAAACTATGAACGAAATTTCAACTTTATACTACTACGGGAAGTTTCAGTGCGTGAATGGGTTAGTGATTAATGCTGTTAGTATACAGTTGAGTAAGCGACAAAATGAGAGAGATTTGTATGTGAATAATTCCTAAGCTATTCATAGGAACGAAACGAAACTTAATGTGGTTACTGAGCTTGCTAACATCCATTCTTAATAGAAATTTGAGACATGTAACATCATATGGAATGAGGATATTAAATTACAGAAATGGTTCAAATCACTTCAGTATTAATGTTAAAACGTTCTCGTGGCTCAGTGAATAAAGTATTTGCTTGGGGATCGAAAGGTTTCCGGTTGGAACCCCTGTCTTGGCGGGGATTTTCATAGGCTCTTAACCAGACCTCCACCTCTGCAACAGCTTACTGTGTAATGTAAAGTACGTAAGAAAACATCTGTGGTTCAGATTCCATGTTAGACTGTAGGTCCCCTGTACCCGGTAGAACTACCGTGTTAGGTTAAGTAGCTACGACAGGGACAGAATGCGCAGTGTAACCTTCCATCCCTTACCATTAATAATTCTCGGCTATTTTATTTATTATCGGATTTCTCTTTGCCATAGATTGCCTGCATTCACTTTTAGCAATAGCAAAGTAGTAGGGGGCGGGAACAGTTACAAAAATAAAATACTTGGATAGATAATGATAATGAATCATGTCCAACTTTACCACATTGATAAAAAGGTCTACACTCGAAATAGGAACTCGCATTTAAACCAGAAATGTCATAAAAAAATGTCTGCTTCTAAGATTCACATGTAAGCAATTCATCATATCGTAATGTCCAGACAGAGGTATTTATACACGTCATCCTAATGGTATCAGATTACTTCACTTCATTACCCGTAACGAGAAAGAGTTCTTTGGCAGAACCACACAGAGAGAAATATAAACGGACTTACAGCTAGCAGGCAGGCAGCATCACTTTGTATCACGACTAAGTAACACTGAGAAAACTGAGGACCCTATTGTGTTCAGTGGGACTTAAATACCCCTTGGGTAATTGAAATTTGGATTGTCTGTTGTCTTTTAGGGATGAACACTGCCAACAATCCCTGTCAAATGGGAGAAAACACAGGCTTCTACATATACTACCCCTCACAAAAGATGCCTTTTAGTGTTCGTGGATTAGCACCACGGCACACAGCTCTGTGCGCCAAAGTAACAGAGGTACCAGGGTAACTGCCCTCTAGGTTTCACCTTGCTACCATAATGGCAGCCGCAGCCGCCTCCAATAATTCCTAAACGAAATACACTGCCTGCCTCACTCTCGCTACCGCAATCGGAAATTCTTTATTTAATTCCTTATCAACTATTTAACCCTAACAGTACCACTTATAATTATTAACACTTTTACCACATGCATATGTCTTGTGGCATCACGGCAGCTAATAGAAAACCTGTCACCAGATTATTACGACCACACGGAATTATTTTTATCATATGGTACTGACGTTTATCCAAAAATTAAATTACTCAATTTTAACAAAACACGACGTAGAAGCAGTAATTGTTGTGAAACAAATTGATGTCAAGTACGAGAAGCATATAATATGATGATAAATCTATATTGACAGTGAGAATGGATAGCTACAGCACCTCTCCACCCTGCATTGCGAATCTCCGTACAAGTTAGGTTGTGTAAGCCGTTTCCAGGCCAACAGTTTGCTTGTACGCGTAAATAGAGATAGCTTATGAATAATTTGTCGGGAGCGGTTCCCGGAGAGTCTTCGCGCCTGGCGTTTCACGGAGCGTTTCGCTAACGGGCTGTAATTGAGGAGTGTGAGGGGATACCCCACCTCTCACTCGACAAGGCTCATGAAAAATGCAGGATCCATAGTCCGGGACACGTTGACTGCACTTTGCCACCGAGCACTCCGGGGAAATCTACCGTGCGGTACAATGGAACGCCAAAGCATTTCGGGAATGTTCGTACCAGAGTATACAAATGAAACAGCTGCTTTAAACGTTGGAGTTGATTCTCTTCACAGATATTGCTAAGAGTAAACAGTAAATACTACATGCCGAGAAGAAAACATTTTGCTCTCCTAAGAATATTGTTCTTTTATTCATCAAAATCGTAATTGTACTCGAGTGATACGGTCAAACGATTTCTGTTCTCATAGAATTATGCACTGGGTGTGTAGGGAGTTTTTAAGTTGTTTGTGGGCATAATCACTTTTTACCTGAAATAATTCGTACTTTTTTGTAAAATTTTTTACATGATCCTGATATTCCATTTAAGTAATATACTGTCAACAATTTACACCATGAACATAAAACTTAAGTACTTCTCTTTCATTTGAAATCCAAAGGATGAAGGAAAAATTCATGGATTAATCTCCTCAATCTTTCTTGAAGCTCATCTGCTTGTCTCTAAAAATGCTTTACAGCGGCCTCTCTCTGAGTTTAACGTTATCTTTTTATTTTATTTGATTCTCACCCAGATTGTCATTTCATAATTCTACTTGCCTCTCTCCAAATGTGCTCGCTTTTCCCTCCAATTTATCCATCGTAACTACACGCTGTTTACAAACGAGGTGTTCATTGTTTTGTAAAATGGGTGGCAGTCCAGCAAATCATGTAGGTTTTTGGACACTGTTCTGAGCAATTTTGCGTTAAACTGCATTAAAACTCTACTGACTTAACTTATTCTTAATTAAGTCAACTATATATCCAAAGGACTCTCGAAAGTGACCCTAATTAGAGATTTCGTAAAATCTAATCTTTTTGACACAAAAACTTTTCCCCGAAATTATAAATGTTCTATTTTTTTCCAAAATTTCTGCAATCGAACAAGCTTCTAGTTTGACTATCTTACCTTATTGTTTCCTACGCATCAGATGATTAATAAAATCCGTTTCGCGTCTCCTGGTTCGACAAATCCCAATTGATAGTGGTACACCTTTGCAATGTGTTCGTGGCTTGATCCTTCGTCTTGTTACTTCCTTTCTTTATTCCTTACATTCCATGCTTTTTCCTTCCTTCCTAACGTCTCGAAATTTTTGGGCTCTTAGATCTTATGTTTTCATCATTTTAACCAGATATTTCAACTGCATTCTTACGAGAGAAACAGGTTAACTGAGAAGTCAAATATAGAAAAAATTATCTGGGCATATGAAGAACAATTTTGTGTGGTTTTTCATGTCGGGTTTCCATCTATCCCACTGAAGCTTGATACATCTCTTCTTGGGATAATATATCCATTTTTTATAAATACATTACCCTCTTATTACCAGATCTCCTCCGTTGTGGAAACCCAACCAGCATCAGAATTGGCGGGAGGTGGATAGCTGAAGAAAGCAAGTAATAGAAAGATAGTAACCAGTTTATATGGAACTAGCGGCTACCTAGAAAAATCAGGATGTATCGCCGATGTGGGAAGAGTACTTCCAAGCTTAAATCTTATACTAAATGAAGGCAGCTGTTCGTAATGTTAGTAAAAGAAGAATGAAGGCTGAATAATTGCGTAAACGAGAAAGGGATAGATTTGATGATGATGATAGGGCAGCTGTTTATTTTTCGTATAAATTAGCGACGTGTCTTTTTCTTTTAATTATCATCATTACGTGTTTCTCCGTTTGTTTCCGATATACGCTTTTATTTTTCTCGGTTTAGCAGTTGAAACACACCTAACTTAAGAAATGATTTACTACACACCATATGTTCAATCGTACTCAAATATTTCACACAACGCAAAAAGCACTCTTATAAGGTTGTAAACATTGTAAAAATATCATTCGAATAATAAAGACATCTTATGTGTGGGTAATTCGATGGTAGTGATGTATGAAACCTTGATAAAGACATCAACATAGCGAAAATATGAAAGTTACTGAATCCTGTGGTATATGTACAGAACACAACATTTTATATTTCTTTTACTTGATTTATCCCTGAACAAATAAACGGTTATCCTATCTTAGAATAAAAGTAAATTGCATTATTTTTCTGCTAACGAGTTAATAAGAAAAATTAATTTTCGCTATAGTTAACCAGCTCTTTTTTTATTGTGGCCACACACAGAATTTCTGACGGAGGGTTTTAACTGTTAAGGATTTATACATTTAAGAAAATCTAATTAATTAATTGAAAAGTATAAAAACCCAAAATCTAATTAAAAATATCCAGAAATGTTCCATAACAGAATATGGAATATCCCTAAAGTAACCAATGAAACAAAGATTATTTTCAGTACAGCACGTAATGCGTAAATTTTAACTTCTGTATGTATTGTAAGAAAATATATGTCAGATTTTATGGTAGTCTTATATATATTGCAGCAGTTCTTGCATGAGGTGACAAGTTAGTTAGTCTCTTTAAAAAAAAAACAACAACAAAAAAGTTTCGAGTTGCGACAGTAAACGGTTGTCGTGTTCTTGCACAGTGCGGGAGCCGCGCACAAAGAACGTCCCTCCACCTGCGCCTTCTCATTTTCCCCCTCGATTTCTCGCCACGAAACTGCTGCTTGTGCCGAGTCCCCCATATTTCCCCGAGGACCGTGATTAATACATATTCAGGTCTGCCCTCCGACACGTCTCGGAGGTAATTCACGATCACCGCCACTTCGCATCGGAAGTGGAGCCTACCATACATGTGCTAGAGTAGCGCCGATACCGTAACTGCCCACTCAGGTCGTTTATTCCGTACTTACCCTCTCATTGCGACGGACGTGGATAGCATGATTCAGTTGTAAAACTAATATGAATAATAGGATGTGATTCCACTCCAAAATAGTAGTCAATATATATGGAATCATTCTCGCGCACTGAAGACTCCGTACCGATGTTGTGTATTAGAGTGAATTCTCAACAAATAATATTTCGAAAAATAAAAAAATAAGACGTGGCCTTCAGTCATGTTTAGTATCCGTATTTAAAAACTCTCTTTCAAATGGGATAAATGAATCGAGAACATATTTAAAAATTGCTGTTCATCTAGAATTATTTTACGTATATCTCAAGAAATAAACTTCCTAAAATTACTCACTTAGGTTTTCTTTGCAACCGCTTCGGTTTTCCTGTAATGTTCAGTGGGTTACGTATCACTGTAAATTATGGAAGTATTTTCGGATTAGGAGTTTCAAAAAATTAAAAATAATATTAAATTTAATCATGGTTTTGCGTGTAAAACAAGTAAAAATCGTTGAATAATAATAATAAAGAAATATCTTCGGAGACGATTGTTTGCCAGGTTCTGTCTGATAGGCATAAAGTTTGTTGCTGACCTTAACTGTAGGATCGTGTTATACTAATGATTGGGTGTGGCAGGATTACTGACTCGTGGGTTCTAAGGGGTTAGCGCACGATGCCCTATTGTTGTTTATTGCCAATATACTTGTGTGCACAAGTTTCTAGCAAGGACCAATACATCTTACATAACAAGAATACCTTATAGTATAATGAATTCCAATAAAAAATGAATTCCATAGCAAAGCCATGAACTTTGAGTAAGTAAATTAATATTAAGTTACAATAATTCAATACAGAAATGTTATTACATACAATTCACAACTCATTAAGATTATATAAAGCCTTATTACATAGATAATGTTTTACTTCAGTTTTAAATTCATTTCTAGTCAATGCCTTTAAATGTGTAGGTAGCTTATTATATTGTCTTGCTCCCATTTCAAACGCACTTCTATCTGCTGCCTTCGAGTTATATCTTTTGATATGAAAATCAGTTTTGATTCGAGTGTCATAATTATGAATTTCACTATTAGTGTTATTAAATTTTGGATTGCATCTAATCAGTAACAAAACCCTATATATATATATAGTGAAAATATAGTAAGAATATTTTCGTGTTTAAATATTTCTTTACAGGGTGTATTCCTATCCAACTTAAATATTATCCTGATACATCTTTTCTGGAGCACTAACAATCTATTCATGTAGAAATGGCAACAAGATCCCCAAACTTCAATTCCATATAGGATATGTGGGAAGATTATTCCATAGTATGCAATTTTTAATACACTTCTATCCACAATTTTAGACAGCTGATTTATTAGAAAGATTCCCTTGCTTACTTTTCTACAAACAAAATCAACATGAGCTTTCCAATTTAGAAACTTATCCACGTATATTCCCAGGAACTTATGCTCACTTATTTCATAGATGTTTCCTTCATCTGTAATAAGATTAAACTTATTATCTATATTATGATTTCTAATTTCAAATTTTATTAAATTTGTTTTATTTTTATTGCAAATTAGCTCATTTTTATCAAAATAATTTGTTAATTCATTAGTGGCATTAGCAGTAGTTTCTTCTAACGATAAATCATCATTATCCCAACATACTGCTGTAGTATCATCTACATATGTTATAATTCTACAGTTAATTGGTGTAGAAATGTCATTTATATAAAGAGCAAATAATATAGGACCCAATACAGATCCCTGAGGAACTCCACATCTAACTATACCAATTTTAGATTTTATCTTTATTATAGATTCACCATTTTTAAAATGAATTTCAGTAAACTGTTGTCTGTTTTTGAGGTAGGAAAATAGTAATTTATTTGCCAATCCCCTAATTCCATAATTTTCTAATTTGCCAAGTAAGTGGTGGTTATCAACACAGTCAAAAGCTTTTGAGAAGTCAAGAAATACACCAGCAACTTTTTGTTTTTCATCTAGCTTTCTTAGAATTTCTTGTACAAAATTAGTGACAGCAGTTGTAGTGGATAGTCCTCTTTGAAAACCATATTGGCAGGGGTTAATAATGTTATTTTGGCTCAGGAAACTATTTATTCTTACTAATATAATTTTTTCAAATACTTTACTTAGTAGGGCCTACAGAGGTTAGAGTAATAGGCCTGTAGTTACTAATTTCTCTCTTGTTGCCTTTTTTTAAAAAACAGGTCTAATTAAGCTAATTTTCAAGTACTCTGGAAATATTCCATTCACAATGGCTTCATTTATAAGACTTGCGCCGACGTTCTGCATGTATCTTTTGCTCTTGAATTCTTGTTTCTTTAATCTATCCTCTTCTTTTCTTGTGCTAGTAAATAAACATAAGCATCGAGGGTAACTTGTATCTAGGAGAGGGAGCGGACAGCTATGAGTTACTTGAAATGAAACAATGTTTCTGGAAACCTCATTTAATCTGCACTGAACCGTAAATCATCTACAGTCGATGACGTACCAGATTGGGAGGTATTCCGTAACCCGTGATACTGATCTTAGGGATCAAACTTAGCCCTACAGTTCACAACTAACAGAGAATGGTAAGGTTGGTGCGGCGAATATCTATCTCCGAGGTCTAGATGTTAACTTGTTGATAGTCAGTGAAGAAGTGAGGGTGAATAATATATTCTAGCTTGCTGGAAAAGTATTGGCTTGCATGCTCAGCACTGCACGTGTAGCTTGCAACTTGAATTGTCGATCGGCAGAAAGTCGAACAACAGGACGTGCTTACTCGATGTCTGGCTGTAGTAAAACTTACATGATTTCAACACTAAAATATTATACTAAATGACGTCCCGTCACAAGATTATTTACCAAAAATGTTTCATTCGTCTTCCAATTAAACCGCCAATACTTATTTAGAACAAAATGATATTACTTCATAATGATGTTTTGGAAAGTAAGTACTAAAACGGTGCGTAATTAAAAAAAATTATATTAATGACCTTAGAAGTTATGAGGACAGTACAGGCAGCAGACTGACAAATAAATGAATGTACAGTATATAGATTCTACACATGATTCAGAAGGTATGAATACCTAAAAAGTTGAATTGTGTTTCTAAATTAGAAGAGGAAAATTAAAAGTACGATGCAGCGCTAATTTACACAAAGTTTTTGATAATAACTAACAATGAAAAATGTGAAAATAGTAGGAGATGATATTCTTTTACCAATTACATTTTTGTTTCCAAAAGATTGCTTTAACCTTAGTTGGAATTTTTTTATCGTGCATCGATTTTTAAATTGAATTTGGTACATACTTTCAAGAGGCTTGATAAATAGTGCAGTAACCGAAAAAAATTCTAATGATATATATCTAATGGATCATTGTTTTGTTAGGTCCATACTGTTCGAATTATGAATGTTTGAAGTAATTTGATTGTATCCGTTTGTTCGTTATTTTTTTATATCTGTGTACCTCCGGGGATGATTTAAAAATCAGATTAAATTATACCCAAATTGAATTTACACACTGAGCGTTGTTTGGCATTATTCATATTGTGAGAAGAGGCATGTAAATATGGCAACGTATTCAGAAAATAACGAATGATTTGTGTAATAATTGCATTTTTACTATATTTTGAATAATTGTATGACAGATACGCTAAAGCTGGAAAGGTAACTTCAGAGACCAGCATGATAAATATTTTCATATTTTGTTTTATTCAGGTGAAAAGTAAATTTGTGTGAATTTTATTTGTATATGCATATGCATGTATTACGCAAATTGTTTATTTATTTCTCTAATGGAACTAAGGATTATAATGAATAATATTAATAAAAAACATAAAATTCTCCAAAATAAATTAATTTCCACATATTCTTGCCCACAATTTGTTGCATAGGAAAACATTAAGAAAATTAAAAAAAATATTGAAAATAATACTATAACTATCGATAATTTTGGAGTCGGAAAGCTTTATTTTTTCGGAGTTCTTACAAGGCCTCAACTTCTTTGGTGTCAACATTTTGGACCTACTTACTCGTAAGAGTTTGCATTATACAGAATTTTATTCTAAGCATCTGAGTAATACCTTTAAAAAGACATAAAATTGCATAACGTGTGGTTTTATTTTAGTCATCTTGTTCTACATACTCTGTTTAATTACTTGTTTGAAACTAAAAGTTAATTTTATTTGCTAATCGTGTTGTTTGTCTATAAATGGGGTCATGTTAGCTCTAGATGCAGAAGCAGGGTAGGCAGTTGTTCTTGTGTACACATAGATGAAGAGGAGTATTGTACATACGTGAAGATGAATGAAGGTTGTTACTTATATCAAGTCTACTCTTTAGAATAACATTGAGTGCGGAGCTCTTGTACGAAGCGAGCAATACTTGGTCAGAGTGTATTGATTTAAATAGCGCTACAAATTGTGGTATATACGTGATAACTATTACTACTTGTTAGTTACCTTTACACCTTGCACCTACGTTTGATGAGATTTGTTAAATCCGCATGAATATTTCATTACAAGGTTATGTCGAGTACCAGTAATTTCTTCCGAATAACACTGACTAATTTATGAATGGTCTGCTTAATGGATTGTGTATTAATTCGCATCGATTAGTCGTTTTACCTTCTTATCCTTTGTGTTGAATAAATTTTTACTTTTCCATGTTTAAATAAAATAAATGCATTGTTTATTATGCAGCAATATATTTTCATACCATGTGTAATCCCGTTTCCCACTGTGAGGTACCTAACTTAATTACGTTCTTCTACTGGCGTCAGATTGATATTTGTCGGGAAGGTAAATTAATCAATGTTATTTGAAAAAAAAAAAAAAAAAAAAAAATCCGTGGCGCCCCATATACCATTCTCAATGAAATAGGCTCTTGTTAATAGTCACAGGTGCAAAGTGTAAAGATAATTAATATGTATTATTAATTCACAAGATAAACACCACCACATGACGGATGTCTTGCCAGTGCAAGTATCAATCATTTTGACTTGAGGCAATGATCTAAGTAAGAGTCTTAAATTCCAGATCTGTTTTATTCCACTGTGTTCAGTAGCATCACAGTACACTAATAAATAAATTTATTCCAAGCAGATATCAGTTTGGACTGCACCAAGGAAGAAATTACTTGTCAAAATTATTGCTATGCCTCTCGGGTGATATGCTCCAGTATATATTTCTTAAAGAAGATAAGGGGACACACAAAGTTAATGAAGAGGTTGCCGATATTTATTACGTTAATTAGCTTCTAAACCCGTCAAAAAATGACGGACTGTTTGGCCCTGGCCGCGCATTCAGGAGGACGGCGGTTCGAATTCCCGTCCGGCCATCCAGATTTGGATTTTCAATGGTTTCCCCAAATCATTCTAGGCGAATGGCGGGATGCTTCCTTCAAAAGGTCATGGCTAAATTTCTTCCCGTTACTTGTCCCGAGTCCCTCTAATGACCTTGACGTCGACGAGGCGTAAAGTCATAAGAAGAAATAATAATAATACAAAAAACGGAATGTTCTGGCAAATAATTTCTTCCCATTTGCATAACTAAATACAATTTTTATTAAATAACGCTAATAACCTCTCTTTGCTAGTAACACACAGTTACAATTATTCCAGTAACGAATGCTGTAGTAGCTTTTTATTAGTTTTGATGATAATGTTATTGCTGGATCAAGGGTTAATCATTCTTCACAGATCCTCGTCACTAGGTCGATAGTAGATTGGTCAGTTACCTGCTGTTGATATTACAAGCTTCAAGGAACTCTTTCAACAGAAAACTAACGGGTTCCTATTTCATACTACATGTACAAACCCGAGTAAAATGTCTTCGATTCATTAATATTTCAGTAACCATCGCCAAGTCAATGGTTATTCGCTCCACTACCAGTGCTACTGATTGGATGAGAATGACGGCAAAGTCATCAAAAACTGTACACTCGTTACTCAACGAAAATTTAGTTATAGAATATGTAACCTTCCTACCCCCCATCGTTAGCAATTCTTTCTCATTTATTAATCTTCGGACTTCTTTTCGAAGATTGTCTGCATTCAATTTCATCAAATCACTTATTAATAGCGAGGTAGTAGTGGGTAGGAACAATTACAAAAGAAAAATATATTGAGCGTATAGATGCACCACAATATTCAAAACAAAGTCTGTTGTATTTAAGAAAATTGCATACAACGCTCAGTACTATAGACTAGAACACGTATTCAAGTAAACACGTTCGTACAAATTGTCCATCAACCAACAGTTCTACGCTTTATGTAATGCGAAGTGCTAGGGCATTTCGTGGAGCGCAATTAACATCAACAACCAATGAAAGTTCAATTTAACGGAAGTTAATAAGAACGTTAATGATTTTTTAGGTTAACTTAAAAGTTGAATTTTAGCAATTTTGTTATCTTCCTTAATTAACGGTTAACGGATTAACGGTTATCTGCCCAGCTGAGCTAATTGTTCCTAATTATAATTATTTACACTTTATTGTAACTATTTTCCTCGTTGCACCACAACTATCTATCTATTTTTGTCGTTGCATCACAAATGTTGTTGGGTGTTACTATAGAGGGAAGGTACTACCCCTGTAAAGTGGTAGGTGTCATATGAGTTTGTTTGTGTTACTAAGGTAGAATTCTTCTTTTCCGCACCTAGGATGGCTCAGACTTTATCTTTCATACCCTTTTTCTCCCGAGTTGTGTCTTGATGTTGCAGCTGGCGGCACCAGACACCGCCGTTCCCTGGAGAGCGACTGCACTCAACTCGCTCCCTAAATGTCGTGTCCTCGTCCCACACCGGTGCAGCTCGTAACATTTTTACGAAGCGGCTCTCATTTCAGGAGGCGAGTGGCCGCTGGGGTCCACCTGTCTCGAAGCGAGCAAAAGGCGAGACGTCTTCACGGGCATAAGTAAACTGAGAGGCGACACCCATCCCAAGTTCGACCCAGGATCATTGTGTTCAGATGGAACCAATATTATCATTTATGAAATGCTCTAGGGTAACTACCCATGTTAAGGAAGTGTTCTCATACAATATTTCGACGATCAATCCACTGTCGCCATCTTCTGGTAGAAGATGGCGACCGTGATTGATCGCCGAAATATCGTGTGACAACACCTTCTTAACTCGGCTAGTTACCCGAGAGCATTTCGTAAATTCTCAGCACCGAGAGTAAGTAAGTTCTTATGTGATATAACCTTATCTACCATTTAAGATATCCGTTACGATGAATCAAGAGAAGGAACTGTCAGATGCCATTCCTCTTACGTCACAGGAATTCCACTGGTGCTTCGACTTCCCATTCATACATCTTTCACTCGAATTATATCGATTTACTGGTTTTAGTAATGTGTCATTAAAACCAATGTCCAAGTGTAAAGAGCTGGTGTTAGTAATGTGTAATTAAAACCAATATCCAAGTGTAAAGAGCTGGTTTTAGTAATGTGTCATTAAAACTAATATCCACTTGTAAAGAGATGGTTTTAGTAATGTGTCATTAAAACCAATATCCAAGTGTAAGGAGCTGGTGATAGTAATGTGCCATTAAAACCAATATCCAAGTGTAAATAGCTGTTATTAGTAACGTGTCATTAAAACCAATATCCAAGTATAAAGAGGTGGTGTTGTGTCATTAAAACCAATATCCAATTGTAAAGAGATGGTTTTAGTAATGTGTCATTAAAACCAATATCCAAGTGTAAAGAGCTGGTGTTAGTAATGTGTCATTAAAACCAATATCCAAGTGTAAGGAGCTGGTTTTAGTAATGTGTCATTAAAACTAAAATCCACTTGTAAAGAGATGGTTTTAGTAATGTGTCATTAAAACCAATATCCAAGTGTAAGGAGCTGGTTTTAGTTATGTGTCACTAAAACCAATATCCAAGTGTAAAGAGCTGGTGTTAATAATGTGTCATTAAAACCAATATCCAAGTGTAAAGAGCTGGTTTTAGTAATGTGTCATTAAAACTAATATCACTTGTAAAGAGCTGGTTTTAGTGATGTGTCATTAATACCAATACCCAAGTGTCAAGAGCTGTTCGATGTGCTACCAAGCAGTCCAGTCTCCGTCACTACAGTAGCTTATTTTTTACTGGCATAGAATATCTTGCAACTGGAAGTGATTTTCTTATAGTTTCCTTTTTTATTTAATAGCTTTCGACTTATCAGGCCATGCAGCCAGGAGAAGTCTGATTACGAACGATCCAGTATTTTCGATTTCTCTAGTATACATTGTTTCCAACTAGTTGTAGGCCCCATAGGACCGACACGAAAATAACACAAACAATACTTAAGCACCAATGTCCTCTGCCAGACTCGAACAGGCGATTTTCGGCACACGGAGAAAATAGTCTAGCGGTTTTGCCCCTACACTACCAAGGCTGGATTTCTGATACCTCACAGTCCTGTGTACCACTAACAATTTATAATTTGGTGGCCAAAATATTGGAGTTGTAAATTACTTATATTCCTCATTTCAATCAGTCAGTACCTGCCACAGGATTGGCGATCTCCAATAGAACCATCAGTTGACTTAACTTCTGCTCGAAAATCGTTATTTCAATAGTGGGATATCTATAGATACAAGGCTCAAAGACTGAATATTTTTTGCTCACAAATCCACATCGTTCCTTCTTCTTCGATCACATTTCACACAACTAATCATCTTAACCAGTTTTGGAGAGTGTTCATAGGCCAACTAGACACTCAAAATTCTTGATTGAAATACACGGCCATCAACTATCTGCAGCATGGTTTGGCTATTACGGAAATCTGGAAGCTTGTCTCGCATACAATTCCACACCGATAACGACCAGATCTATCAAGGAATAATTTCTTATATAAGTTCTTATATTAAATACATTAGTGTTATCTATACGTACAAAGTAATGGAAAATTCTTCCACATTAATTTCTAGGTGCTAGGTTAAGGTGTCTACTTTCAAAAAGGTCTGGGTCAGGTTTATAGACTCCTCGTTATTTAACAAATTAGTTATGTGGTTAATTAATGATTATTTCCCTTACTCAATTCGTTCTCCAATTCACAAATTCACAGTTCATTATTAGTGGTAGCAGGGGGTTTTACCTTCCCCCAAAGGTTACTGATTATTATTATTCTTGTCTGAATCAAATAGTTCTATCAAATAACAATACTAACGAATAGCCTTTCAATTAATTTCGTGAGCTGTAAGATTACAAAAGGCACCAGACTTATCCAAAGACACTAAAGCATAAACATTCAAATATTCCAGCGATTAAACTAAAAAATCAAAATCCTGACAACGTCTAACAATTAACAATTGACTATACGTCTCTGCCGCTCTCTTAAATAGAAGCTACAGAAACATCCAGAATAACTTAGAAAAAGACGATCGATGATTTTCTAACGGCAACAATGCAGCCAACAATCAAAGCCACATTAAAACAATTAGAATTAATGCAAAATCATTCACAATCATCATGAAAAACAAGGAAATGGAAATTAAAGATATTTATTATTATTTACACACAAAGTAATCTACATAAACCAATCCACAAACGTAGTGGCTCACATCAACCCTTACAATTACAAACTTTTGATCAATTTTTCATGTATAACACTGTCCATGGACGTTTTATATAGCGTTTACACAGTTTATCTTCATAAAAGATGTTCATTTATACAAATTCATTATTAATTACACGAAAAATATAAAAAATCTCAATCAACTACAAGCTTGCTATACGTAATTCTTAAAATATCATTTCATACAAGGGTTAGTTGTGAGGAGTGTTATATTGCATACAAAGTAATCGAAAAATTGAAGGTGCTGGGATTTTTATATATATATATATAAGTTTTACTAAATTATTAAGTAGTGGTCAATGTGTTTGCTTTCAAAAGGTCGGGGTCCGGTAGCGAGTTCAAATCCCAGTGAGACCAGGAATTTTAAGATTTGTGTTTGATCATATGAGCTATGTCAGGTCCGTAGCGTGGTTCGTATTCCTCGTTAAACTGCAGGACCGAGAGGAAATGAACAAGTCCAGCCTACCTCTGATACAATGGCTTTGTATGCCTCCTTGGGGAGTATCCAACCAACCTTCGGGTTGTGGACTAAGTGTTTTTATTGAATTATGAAAGTTGTAGTAGGAAGAGAGGACAATCTCAGATGAAGAATGTCAACGCCAGGAAGCAAGTTGGAAGATTTCCGAAAGGAGATACGATTAGACATTTTTAAGATCTGCGATGCCCTTATTTTGAGGTCTTTCCGTTTTAGTGCTATACCTTTAAGGCCATCCGCTAATTTAAAAACAAAAATCCTAATGAGATATGCTTAGCCATAATACATTATCTCGGTTAACGTGCATCACAAAATGAGCTGCAAGTCCTCGAAACAAGCTGTGGGTAACCGCTAGTGCCTGCTTCCCAAAATGCTCATCGTATATTAAGCTCGACTAAACCGCATATTTTTTGTTAACGATATCTGTCAGTAGATTGTTGGCTGATTCCGTGACAGGCCGGGCAGTGAGCCGCGTCCCGTCAGTGCCCCTTGATTGCCGGTGACCGCCATACGTGCCTCCGCTGCGCACATTTGCATGTTTAATAGCGGACAGATCGCTCCGCACTGCGCCACCGCTGGGCTGGTCTGTGCTGTTGCGGTCAGACGCGTGCCCGCCGCCCGGTCGCGTCCCTCTTTGCGGCGCACAGTGCTTTTGTGTGCTGGACCACCCGCCGTCAAACACCGGCAGACCGCAAACTTGGGCTTCGCTATGACAGCTAATACCGGAACCCCGAACGAGATGTCACGGATGGAAAACCGCATACACATATGAAATGCCGGGTTTGTATTCCGTATATACGTAGCGTTTCCTGTAATAGCCGGTACGTTGTGTGCACCCAATACATATCAGTACGAATAAAGATTAGGAAATGTAGTGGATTGGTCGGTGGGGGGAGATGAATTGCTTACCTTGCAGAATTTAAATCATCACCTTCCACTACCTTCTGCAAAGCATATATATTAAGTTCAGGAAACAGAGGTGAAACCATTACTTCCGTTATTAGAGTTTGGAAAGATCCTAAAATTATGGTTTACTTGGTACTCATGAATGCTTACAGACAGAGGTATATTTATCGTTAATCTTAAACATCTGTCTGTGCAAAGTAAAATTCAATGCAATACCTCGTCTTACAGTTGCGAAATAGCAAACACACAATTATCCTTAATTGAAGTTAAGAAATTGCAATACATGTACATGAACTTTACAAAGATTTACAAATTCAGATGCAACTGAAGCAAAAAACTCTCTTATGCACACTGAGAGCGATTCTTGTATTACAATGATAACAATCAAACATCAGATTTGACTGGATTTCATAGGGTGCCAGGGAATTAATTTGTTTCCACAAAGTAATGTTAATCAAAGTTTCCAAACATTGAAGTAAGTCTTTCAATTCAAACTAGAAAAAGAAAACAAAAAAGCATTCGGCTTTTAGACACAACTAGCTCAGGAATTTGTGTCCGGTGGCATAAGAACTCTCACTCTTCAAACCGTTAAAGGGCTGTCTCAATGATTCGTCGGAGAACACACTGCTTCTGGAGGTATAATTACCGTGTATGTCTGGCTGCATGAAGCGTCGCACCAAGAGCTCAATCGTCTCTCAAATAGCGCACCTGTCCAGGTACTGCAAGGCAATTGTCACGTCAACCAGCACATGTGAAAACATCGATCGGACTTGGCGCTCAGTCATCCAAGCATTCAGAACGAAATCATCCACACTCCGCTGGCAAACAGTGGCCAGACCGCTCGTTCTGGACGAAGTGCTGTCTTCTCCATCATTCAGCAGGTCTTCTGTCTTCTCCGCGAGTCCGCACCTCCTTTTCCTCGGCATGTGTCATGGAAAGACAGAATTTGTAAAATTTACAATCACGTGATGAATTAAACACATCGGATTGGCTTCGCAAAAGTATCCCCTCTTTGCTGGCTAATACATAGCCTCTCATTAGCTAAGATTCCTCGGGTTCTATCGGTAGTTCTCGGGAGGAATCGTAGAAACACAAGGTGGCCGGCGCATTCTATTACTCCTTCTGCAAAAATTCCAGTGGCCACATATTCTGACCGGGATTTTGACTCGCAGGGCTAGAGATAATCCCTCACTTTGTCTCGGCCTTCCGGACCATTCCGGCTTAAGTCAGATTGTAGCTCACGCTAACACAACTCTTAGCTAGACGCGGATTTCTGTCTCCAGATCGAAAAAGAATTTCCATTTATTTCTTGTTTTTATTAAACTAAACAATAATTAATTTAAATTTAAGAGATAACCCATATTACTACAGAATGGAGTATACTTTAATTAAAGTTTAAAAGATTGTTAGGTCTTCCTCCTAAAAAATCTTCATGCCCGTCTCGTTGGCTTAGATAGTTGCAGTTACGGAAAGGTGGTGGTGTATAATTACTGTTCACCAGATTGTGTACCCAAACCTCTCCATATTGTTGGTGGTGATCCGTTCGTCGATTTATTGGCTCCATTGGTAGCTTTGGGAAGAGTAACCATATTAATAAAAGGTGTTAAGCCCAGCAATTATGCTCCTTCAAATATTTGGGTATTGTCGTTGTAAGAAAGAGGTCAAATCTGGAATAGAACAGATAGGGAGAAAATTTATTAGAATGAAGTTCAGGATCTCAGTTTGCAACGCTGCGAATGATTCGTTGCTACGTGTTATCCAATTTTCTGTTTGGATGTGAAAGCTGAATCGTTGACCTAAACCTGATGAAAAGAAATGATGCTTTTGAAATTTATGTTTACCGTCGTCTCTTACGCATAACTTGGGTGCTGAAAATCTGAAACGAAGAAGTACTTCATCCGACAGAAAAGCAAAAAACTCATTAATGGAGGAAAGATAAAGGTAGGAGAAGTAATTCGTAGCTGAAGGACATTCGGAGATGGTACAACTTGTGTGTCAGAAGAGGCTTTCCATGCTGCAATGTCACGTCCTATGTGGGCTGCCAACCTCCGACAGGAAAAGGCACTTATATCTCTTACTCTGTGTTTTATATACAGTGTACAGTCTTCTCAGGAAAATATTTTTTATTCTCATTCTTTCATGAAGCTGCACATTTCACCACCCAGCGTTTTCTTAAGAAATCTTCATCTACTTACCCCTTTCCAGTGTCCGTGCGAAGGTTGGTATCATTGGGGGATGTTTGCCCTCCTTGGGAACTCCTGTGAAGATCATCTGGAGTGGTTTCCTGTTACCTTGCTCAGTGTGATAGAGACGTAAGCATTGTAAGTGTGGATGTCTGTGACAGTATGCATGTTCAGTGTAGTGTGTTCTTTGGCTTGTGGAGTAGGGATAAAAGAAGAAAGAGGATGAAACCTGGTACTGGCCCATTAAGGTCTGATCTCCCCGATGACACAAGGAGGCAGCAAAGCCTAACGTCGTTAATCGACAGACGAATCACCACCAAGAGTGTCGTCACATGCTCTCACTCAATAAGCACTGCGATGAGGCTTCGCATTAAACCAGGATTATGTTGGTCAGTCTGATGACTGGGAATTGTGCAGTACCACCTCTCTTAGCCCTGCCAGATAAGTCCTGATACTGAAGATTACTTCCACCACCAAGAATCCAAACAGCTGTCCTACTGTAAACGCCAGTTACCATCATGGTGACCCAACCAACCGGACGGGATTATAGGAATTATTACTTTTTAATTATTACAAAAAATAAATTTGCAAAATGAGAATCTGAACAGGGCGACCGCGTAGTTCAGGCGGTAGAGCATCTGATTGTGACCCACACGACCGGCGTTCGATCCTTGACGAAGCTGAGGATTTTTACCGAAGCTGAACATCTGGAATGGCTCCCAAGGCCCAATCAGCCTGCTATCCAATGAGTACGGTGGAGGAAACTCCGCGGGAAGGTAGAGAAGGCCGGAGCGTGGCGCTGACCCCGTCACATACATTCTTGTGCCAATGGTTGTAATGGGAACACGGCGCTCTACCTCCGCGAATACTATACTACGGGAAACGGCAGGGCCTGTAGGAACCCCATGAACTTTACTTTTATCTTTACCTTAGAAACATAATATTGCAATCAGTTATTCATATTTTATTGTTACTGATTTTAATGTCTACTGACGTGAGTTTTAATATTACTTGACCACTATATGCTTCATTATTAAATCTTAGAAATTTAAGAAGTTTTGAAATCATTTTTTTAATTCAAGCACTTTAAATTAATCCACGAAATCTACGAGGTATGTGAGAAAAGTAATGAGACTGGTAAATCTGCAAGCGATCTGGCAACGCTGTGTCTACTGGTCTTTGCCAGACCGGTTTGTTCATCCCTTCCACATGCTCAGACCGTGTTTCAACTCCGGTCAGCGAACACATTATTTTTGACAGCGCCATCAGTGAAGTTGTGTTCTTCTTGTGTGTAACGAAATTGGAGCATCGGAATTTAGAGCAATGTTGTGCTATCAAGTTTTTTTGTTAAACTTGGGGAATCCGAGAGTGTAACCTTTGAAAAGTTTAAACAGGCCTATGGGGAACATTGCTTACCAAGAACACAAGTTTTCCGCTCGCATAAATCATTTTTGGAATGCCGAGAACAAATTGAAGATTAACTTCGCTCAGGGAGACCTTCAACTTCAAAAGCTGACGAAAACGTGAGGGTGTCAGGGCTCTTGTGAGATCAGACCTTCGTTTAACATTAAGGATGAACACATTAACCATACATCAAATATGACAGACGATTTGGACAATCGAAAGGTTTATGCCAAAATGGTACTAAAAATAATTCACAAGTGAACACAAGGAAAATCTAAGAAACTTGTCAGTTGATTTTCTTGAGAGGATTGAAAATAACCAAGAATTATTCAGTCGTATGATCACAGGTGATGAATCCTGGATATTTGAGTACGATTCTGAAACAAAGTGGCAAATCACACTCCGTCATTTCCTCGACCGAAAAAATGTGACATGAGCAAGTCAAAAGATCAAAACAATCCTGATTTGCTTTTTAGACAGAAAGGGTACCGTGTATAAAGAATTTTTTCCTGCAGTACAAGCTCTCAATCAAGTCTTTTACGAAGTGTCCTTGAAAGGGTCAGGAAAAGTGTGATTCGTGTGAGACCAGACATTGCAGACAAGTGGATGCTTCATCATGAGAATGCCCCGTGTCACACGGCTTTTTCCTTCAGTGAATATTAGACCTCATTACGCATTCCTGTTGTTCTTCAACCCCCCTATTTCCCGCAATTGAAACATGTCTTAAAAGGACGTCAATTTTTAACTGTGGAGCACATTCAAAAGACTGTGACCGACCAGTTAACAGCGTTACCAGTTGAAGCCTTCCACCAAGAGTGCTGCTACCAAGAGTGGAAACAACGACTCCGCCGGTGTCTAGCTAGCCCAAGGGAATAATATCGTTGTTTGAAAAAAATAAAAACTTTGATAAGTAAAAAAATCAGACTCACTACTTTTCTCACACACCTAGTATAAACCTACAATATTTTCAATTACATCTATTCTTTTTTTTTTTTTGTAACAAGGTATGCTAAGGAATTCTATTGTTTAGAACCATTTTGCAACACCTTGTACCCCGTCGTCACCTGACTCTCTTTCAAAGCGAGTTTCGGACTCAAACAAATACGGTAAAAGATAGAATTTTCTGCGCGATACGCAAAGCCGAATCTGGCAACGCGGCTTGAAAGCCCCCGAGGGCGATACATCTTTATTTGGAGCCTGTGTGGAACACGTAATTTCTCTTAGTGGCTGCTGGCCCACGTGGGAGCGCTACGCAGGCACGCGTGCTCGATCAATATCACGTCGCGGCGCACTGCCTCTCCTAACGGATGGAACGCTGTTCCTCTCGCCATCCGTGCGCTCAACACGAGTGTGGGCCCAGCCGTTTGTTTCAACGTCACACGGAGAAAGTGCGTGTGGATGATGACAGTGGCGACCTCGATTCTGGAGGTTTAACACCTGCGTTCTAAGCAGATCGATAAAGATTGCGGATCAGTTCCACACGCATTATGTATACCAGGCTTAGATCACCCATGTGATCAGTAATCAGTTGTAATTCGAAATACTGATGGCAGTGTACAGGGCGTATACTGGCGATGAGGCATGGAAAGATATTGAAGTAGGTTTGAAAAGTAGTGCATGGAAGGGAAAAGATGACCATGACCACCAGCTGCCACTCGATTTCAGGCACAAGGGTGTGGGAAGATTCTCTTTTTTAGGTAAGGGTGTCAGGGATTGGAATGAGTTACCAAGAAAAATGATGAATAACGTACAGAAAACGTTGAAAGAATTTAAAGATAAAATTTGTAGAGGGCAAATGTAGGTGGCTGCAGGATAGGGGAAAGATGGGGGTGTAGGGAAATTGCCACCGGAGCGTGTGCTCCATTGCAATTAAATTAAATTAAAAGTACGAGTACTGTCGTTCCATCATCGCCGCTACGGTTGTCGAATTTCCCCAGTTGCTTGAAATTTATGTGTTCTAGCCAAAATCAGTTTGACCAATTTCCTTAAGAGGAAGAAATGGGTAGCAATATGTTCTTGGTCAGCATGAAATTGTCATTATAAATTTCAATTGCAATAGTGCACACGCTCTGGTGACAATTCACTTAATCATCTAATTATCCCTTTTATTTTTTAATTATCTTTTATAATTTGACTATTAAATTCCTCCCCCTCTACTTTTTCTTCTCACGAATTTTAATCTTAATCCCTTCATCGTTTATGGTAAATTATTCATTACGTCACTTGGTAATTCGTTCAAATACCTGACACCCTTACCAAATCAAGATAATTTTCCCACTTTCTTATGCACGAAATCGAGTGCCAGCTTGTGGTCATGGTCATCAATTCCCTTCCATGCACTATTCCTAATTCCTTGACCAATATCCATACAAATGCCTTGTACATTCCAAGCACTCTCTTCACCCTCCTCCTGTCTTCCAATGACTCCCAATCCAGCTGCTTTATGATTTCAGTTACTGACTGGGTCCTGCAATAGTAAAAACTAACTTAGTCCACAACCCGAAGGTTGGTTGGATCCTCCCGATGGAGGCATACTAAGCAATTGTGTCAGAGGTAGGATGGCCAGTTCCTTTCCTCTGGGACCTACGGTTTAACGTGGAATCGGAACCACGGAAAGACCTGGCATAGCTTATATGGTCAAACACAATTCTTAAAAATTCCCACACCTGCCGGG
Source organism: Vandiemenella viatica (assembly GCA_031002005.1). Classification (NCBI taxonomy): domain Eukaryota; kingdom Metazoa; phylum Arthropoda; class Insecta; order Orthoptera; family Morabidae; genus Vandiemenella; species Vandiemenella viatica. Next base: position 261,050,529 of record JARYHS010011408.1, on the reverse strand, counting down.
ACTCGGACCCGAAACTTTTTGAAGTCAAGCGCCTTAACCACTGAGCTACCAGACCGCTCTCCTGCGATAATATCCACAAACAAATCTAGCAAAATGTGGGTCCCAAACTACGCCACCAGATTCAACCAACAGTCTGACCAAAGTTTTGTAACTTAATTCCCTAACTTCTCTTGCTGACTAAGGAGATGAATAAGGAATTTTTTGGCGATTTTTCAAAATTTAATTACAATACGCGTTTGGGGTCGCCAACTGAGCGAGTTTCCCAAACAAGTAACTAGATAAGATGGCATACCCTTCGAATTGTCTCAGCCATATCCCGAACCGACAAGAGTGTAGACCAAGTTAGAACAACACACACACACATATGCTGTCTCAGGTTTTCCACTTGGAACTTAAGCTAATGATGTAGACCCGCAAACAAAACAAATTGCAGGTATGCATTCCTTGCAGTCAGGATAGATTCTATAACACACCAGCTCCTTCCACTAAGCTGCTGTACAGATGTCACCAACAGCCAATGAAAGCAAATCTCCTAAATAAAATAGTAATACATAGCAACGTTTTACCATTCCATTTCGAAACGTCTTCTTGCTAGCAGAGAGCGACTAATTAGGTAAGTGTACACCAATCACAGATTCTTAGATCCCTTCCAATTTGAGGTAACATCAGGTGTACCAACATTCCATATTAGATTTTCTTTCGGTCATCATCACTAGGCATTCAAGCCAGCATCTAATACCTAGTTGTTTATTATTAACAATGTCATCAATGGGAGTATTACTTTACTTGACCTTGTGTGTTCACCAATTACCATAAATCCATATATCATTTGATTTTCTTCTAAAGCGGTTCTTAATCAATAGGGAGTACTGATTAATCGTGTTTCCCCGTAAAAAAAAAACCTAGATTTTCACTAATCAACATTTAAGAGATTAATGTGTTACTAAATATTTAGTCAGCCATCTTGCATCAATATTAATAAATAACTTTCCCTTACGCCATATTTTTTTTTTTGCGCTAATTGAGAAACAGAGTTATAAACTAAACACTTGGTAAATAGCAAGGAGTTACACCCAGTATTTTCGTATTAACTTACGCTCCATATGCATCATCAAACATCAGTTCAGGTCCTTAGCAGCAGAGCAGAGGTCTGTGTTATATCCCTCAGCCTATCTACACTGCTTCTGGAGCGAGGATAGAAGATACTGTTGGAGAGGCTTCATTTGTAGGAAACCTTAATCTCGACTGTAGATAATGGAAAGGTAAGACAAAATGACATTCGATTTCAGGCCCAAGGGTGTGGGAAGATATGCTTTCGTAGGTAAGGGTGTCAGGGATTGGGATAAGTTACCAACAGAAAGGATGAATAATTTAACAATGCCGCTTAATGATTTTAAAGCTGAAATTTGTAGATGGCAAGATAGGCGGGTTCGCAGGGAAATTGCCACCGGAGCGTACGCTCAATCGCAATTAAATTAAATGAAATATCTTTCAGCATTGATGGGCGTCGAGGATCACTCCTCCACTCTGTGGTACCTGTACAAGAAGCCCACAATTCACTGTGATATATCCACTCACCAGAAGAATGTAAACACGCGCAGTAGCACTAAGATACATGGATGAAAGAAACAGGGAGATTCAAACAACTTTCCGGTTGGTGGCACCAGAAGAGAATGCGAAAACTCAAGGCAGTCGCCGTGCTTTCTCCTCCACTTTACTCAGAAACTGAGAAGCCCTTCTTGTTTCCATCACCCGAAATAGCGCCATACCTTCTCCGAGTGCTAATCAACATTCAGATTTCGGTTGTGGCGTCACTTTCAAATGAAGCATAAATTCAAAAAGATTAAATGTATATTTCATAGCATGGCTATAACGCCGCATGAAGAATGTAACGATTTTTTGTTAATAATTATTGTTTAATAATTACGCCAGTACAACTGTTGAATATTATTTATTTTCCGGACGCGTTTCGCCTCTCATTGAGGTATCTTAAGCGTACAGTTTTGCTGCAATATGTGATTGGCTACTGACTTTTAAATATAATGAGTTTTACATTTAACGAAATTATTCTTACATAGGAAGCATAATATTACTTACATTTATATATCAGTTTTGGATTATCACGCAGGACGTTTTTTTTATATAGGAATACTAAGATAGGCTTTATATTGCAACTTACATTTACATTTGCGTTTTGAGGTGTGGTAGTTGGTCGCCTGTGACCTCAACCAGCATGTTGTTTACACTATTGCACTTGGTTATTCAATTTTGGTACAGGTTTGCTCTTATGACTCGACTAGAAATCGATTTTGAAGCATGAACAGAAAAAGCGCACACAAAAACTAAAAGTTGACAATGTCGTGCATCGAAAAGTATGCTTCAAAATTGATTTCTAGTCGAGTCATAAGAGCAAAACTGTACCAAAATTGTATAACCAAGTGCAATAGAGTAAACTACATGCTGGTTGAGGTCACTGGTGACCAACGACTACACCTCAAAACGCAAATGTAAATGTAAGTTGCAATATAAAGGCTATCTTCGCCACTCTTTGGTCGCTCTTTACCTTCCAGCGTAGTTTTCTCCACAAAACTCATTGGATTCCATGCTGAGTGATTCTGGAGATGCATTCCTGGTGATCAGCTTCGAGGAAAGATCTCGGCTTCTTCGGGTTCGAACCGCGGTCGTCCGGGTCGCCGTCAGACTGTAACGTTCCCACCCCACCTTTTAATAGTTTCCGGCTAATTGTTCATTTAATTATTAACCGAACTTCGCTGTCGGAGATTGACTGTATTCAGATTTTATTCAGATGACAGGGTGAAAGGGCGAAACAGTTACAAAAGAAATAAAATACGAGGATTTTGAACCACACAAAATAAAATTGTATTCCGATAAATTGTACACTGTGATACACTATCGGTTCTCTGTTCAAACACATATATTCAATCGGCAAATCATCATCTTGATAAGACATCATTACTTCCTTCTTTATGTACTTGGTTTAGCAGAGAGGCAGAGAGAGAGGGAGAGGAAAAACCATTAAAAAAATGGACTTACATAACTCACGGCAGGCCCACCGAACTTCAACTCCGCAACACTGAGCAAAACCTGACCAGAACTGAGGACGCTATGGTCTTCTCGGGGTCTTATATAATACCCGGCTAAAGGTATTTTGGCTTGGCCTTGATCCTTCAGGAAGAAGCGCTACCAACATTGGCTTTTTGCCTCCCAGTTGGCGTGAGTAAACCACATGCCTTATGAAAAGAAGCACAGAGTTTCACCGATACTACCCCACCCCAGTGATGACTTTTTGAGTTCGTGGGGTGGTACCACCAAGGGCTGCCCGGCGCGCCAATGAAGGAGGCGGGAACAGGGTGACCAACCTCTCCACTGCGGCTTTGTCGCCATAGCTGCAAGTTCTGCAACCTGCAGCCATCTCCTGGAAATCTTAAACCAAATCTACCTGCCTCACTCTCACTACCATAATTATTTATTTATTTATCGTATGATTATTTATGAGATACACAATAGGAAATATACAAGCTTGTACAATTTCATATCTCGAGATCTAATGTTTTAATCCAGTCATCTGCACTGATCGACGCATCATGGATTTCCGCCATTGTTCCCTTGTAGGCCCGAAGAGGACAGTCAGAAACGATGTGATTTATTGTCTGTAAGGTGGCTCCACAGTCACAATTTGCAGAATCTACCCAGCCCCATTTGTATAATAAGTAGGCGCATCTGCCTTGTCCTGTTCGAATTCGGTTGATGATTCTCCACTGCCGCCTAGGGAGTTCGAAACCTTGTAACCTTACTGAGGGGTCCTCAACTAGATTTTTATTGGCTACTGATGACTGCTCCCACTGAGTTTTCCACAGCTTATTGGTGTTGAAAGAGGACTCTGTGAGGTTGATTGCTGTGCGCCATGGTGGTTTTCTTGATTTCAAGCGTTGGTGTTTCGCTTGAATTATGTCTTGATGTATAGGCAGCCGAGGGTTCTTCAGGATATTTTTCCAGATTTTTAAAAGAGCTTCTGATCTTCTTAGTGCTGGGGGTGAGATGTTGCATAGCACTGGAAGCCATATGGTGTTCGTACTATGAATACATCCCGTAATTATCCTCATTGCCTGATTGAGTTGCACATCTACCTTCTTTGTATGGACACTATTGATCCAGGATGGGCAGCAGTATTCAGCAACAGAGTATGACAGAACTAAGGCTGTGGATCTTAGAATGTGAGCACTGGCTCCCCATGAAGTACCAGCAAGCTTATGGAGAATATTGTTTCTAGTTTTGACTTTGGCAGCCACATTTGAGAGATGCTGTTTGAAAGTTAGAGTTCTGTCCAGTGTTATACCCAGATATTTTGGTGTGCCGCAAAAAGGCAATAGTTGGCCTCTGAATTTAACTTCTGGTTGATAGTGTGCTTGTCTGTTGCGCAAATGAAATGTTGAAATAACTGTTTTCTGAGGATTTAGATGAAGGCACCATTTCTTGAAGTAGTCATCTAACTTTTCCAGATCAGCTGATAAAGTTGTTTCCGCATCAGAAAAGTTGGGGTTTTGGTTCACCAAACAAATGTCATCAGCGTAAGTAAATTTTCTTGAAGATGTTTCCGGTAAATCATGAGTATACAAATTGAATAGAAGGGGTGCTAAAACAGATCCTTGGGGTAAACCATCATTTAGTATAAATATTCTGCTTCTGTCGTTATCAGAGTATATCTGAAAGTATCTATTGCTCAACATGTTGTTAAGTAGTTCTGTAAGTTTTCGACATGGGATAATACTCAAAAATATCAGAAGAAGTCCTTCTCGCCAAACAGTGTCATAAGCAGCTGACAGATCCAAAAAGGCAGCCACACTTACTGATTTCTTCTCAAACCCGTTTTCAATATGAGAGGTGAGAGTGAAAACCTGGTCATTACAACTTCTCCCTGGCCTAAATCCTGCTTGTTCTATGGGAATGTGTTTATTGATCACTTCATAAATTCTGTTGTAGATCAGGCGCTCAAGGAGTTTGTATGTTACACTTAGAAGTGCTATTGGTCGATAATTTGCCACTTTCGTGGGGTCCTTATTTGGTTTTAATATGGCTAATATTTTTGTTTTCTTCATTAACAGTGGGAGGTTTCCAGTTTGTAGGATATTTGAGAAGAAGTTAGTAAGCCATCTTACTGTAGCTGGTCCACAGTGGGCCAAAAGTTCAGGATATATACCATCAAATCCAGCTGCTTTTCCCAGTTTCATTTGTTTGATTGCATCTTTGGTTTCTTCTTCATGGAATGGAATGGAGAATTCAGAAGATTTTGGGGCTGCTTTTTTCTTATTGCGTAATTTTAATTTGATATCTCTTTTGGTTTGCTTATCTTTTGTGTTCTTAGAAACCGATACTAGATGTTTGGCAAAATCATTCAGATTGATTGCAGTTTTTGATCTTCTGATCACAGGGGTTGAGCTGTCTAATTTTCTAATGACTGACCAGGCTTTTCTGCTAGAGTGGGTGTAATCCAAGGATTCTACTGTGCGATGCCAGATATTTCTACGTGTGGCATTATCAGAGGTTGGATGTTCCTCATATTTCATTAATAAATTCTCACTCTCTGGGCTCCAACCAGGGATGTACTCTTTGCGATATCCTCTAGGAATGCATCGTCTAGCTACACCTTTAATGATCCCAACAAATCTATTATAATTATTGTAGGTTGGTTTAATCCATCTGATATTGGAGTCTGTTTGTTTTGCAAATTCAATCCAGTTGGCTTTCTTGAAGTTCCATCTTGGTGTTGGGTGTGATCGTATAACAGGTATGGACATTCCTACCTCTAGGATAACAGGTCTGTGTTGACTGTGAGGAAAATCCTTGACCACTGAACGACGAACTTGACTGATTGCACTCTGGATTTGGGTTGTAAAACATAGATCTGGAGTGTATCCTCGACACCATCGAGCTGACTGAAAGGTCGGCAGATCTTTAGCATCATAAATTAATTCCAGATTATCAGTTTCCATCCAGCTTTCAAGTATTTCACCATTAAGGTCATTCTTGCTGTAGCCCCAGAGGTGATGTTTACTGTTGAAATCACCAAGTAGTATAGTTGGGTGTTGTTGTGGTGGGAAAGGAGGGTTAGGCCAAATAGTTTCAGGTGGCTTGTACACATTGACTATCGTCAGATTTTCAACTTTTGCCGTGATGGTATAAATGTCATTATCAGAATTTACTGACAGGAGTTGGCAATTTGGCAAATCATTCTTGACATAAATTGCGAGGCCGTACTTGGGATGAAAATTGGAGGCTATTAATTTAAAACCCGGTACTCTCCCTCTGCGTTGTATCTGTTTTTCGTCTGCTGTGTGAGTTTCTTGGAGCACAATGACATCGATTGCATATTTCTGTACAAGTCTCGAAAGATATGCACATTTTGCTCGACTTATTCCTTCGATATTCAGTTGACAAATGCGTAGAGATGGTCCAATTCTACGAGCTTGTGGGTCCTGAAAAGGACCTTCTGGCTCCTTTTTGTGTATCCTTTGACCGAGAGGTCTATTCAGACAGTTCGGTCTCATCTTATCGCTGTTGCTTTCTTAGCACCACCCAGGGGTCACGTGTAGGGCAATTGAGGTTATACCTACGGACGTGAAGCAACCATAATTAAAATTCCTTAATGCTTTTCTTATTCGAATTAAATGCTATCTGCTACAGTTCCAAGGCGCTCCACCGCCTGGCCTCGCGGCCACCCTTAAACACTTATAATTAATAAAAAATATATATTAATATAAAGAAATTGCACAAATAATCCAAAACATTTGGCAAACCGAAAAAATCCCAGATGATGGAAGATTGCTCTAATCCACCCACTACATGAAAAAGGTAACAAATCAGATGTAAACAACTATAGAGGGATCTCCCTCCTACAAGTCACGTACAAAATTCTTTCAGCCTGTATTTTGAAGAGAACACAAGAGCAGTTAGATCCTAAATTAGCAGAATGTCTAGCAGGATTTAGAACAAACAGGTCATGCCTGAACAAATTTTCAACCTCAAAACCATAATCAAAATGCGAGCACTCAGACAAAACCCCTAGTATGCACATTTGTGGATTTCAGAAAGGCATATGTAGTCAGGCCTTCACTATTCCAAATTTTAGAAGAAACGGGATTATATCCAATAACACGAAAATTCATAAAACAAACATTAATTGGCACTAAATCTAAATTAAAATCCATGGAAGAAAATGCAGAACCCTTTGACATTCAAACAGGTGTGAGTCAAGGTGACAGGCTATGTCATCTTCAGTTCAACGTCTTTCTAGACAAGGTTATGGAAGAAGGGGAGAAAGAAACCAATTCCACTTGGCTTTCCCAAAAACAACCTCTATATACCATCTCGCGGATGTTTTGGCGATACTAGCAGATGATGAAGAGACTGCCATCAAACAGCTTGAGATACTCAAAGAATGTGCATAAAAAGTAGGGTTACAAATCTCATTAGAGAAAACTGAATTCGTATGTTCAAAGACAGAAATAGCAAGTTTGAGAGCAAAATTAACAGGGTCCCATACTTTAAATACCTCGGAGAATTCATCGAACCGACAGGCCTTGAGAAAATCTCACAGCAAAATCGCCTCCAAAAAGTAAAATATGCGTTAGGATTAGTGCAAAATCTCTACAACAAAAAATACATGTCAAGACAGACCAAAAATTCTGCACTACAACACAGTCATAAAGCCAACAATCCTCTATGCAAGTGAAACGTTAACACTTAACAGAAGACATGACCTTGAAGAAATAAAAAATGTAGAGAGAAAAATCATTAGAAAAATTCTAGGAGCAAGATTCACTGAAGATGGTTACAGAATACAATCAATAAAAACAACAGAAAAGTTTTCAAACACCGAAATTGAAAACAAGAAAAGGCGAATGAAATTCTTTGCTCACCTTAAGAGGTTACCAGAAAATCGCTTGACAAAAAAATATAATAGAATATGTAACTTCACTTAAAAATCCAACACCTTGGCTAAATGAAATTAGGAAGGATCTTAAGAGTGCAAACATAGGAGCAAAAGACATCTTAGAAAAAGACACAAAGTAGACAAATGGGAACTTATAACTGAGCAGCCAAAACAATACCGACCAAAGTGGTCGGAAGAACGGAAACAACCTTTCTCGGAAAGAATTAAAGCCTACTGGAACAACAAGAAGAACTCAAAGAAAACTTGATTGGGTCATTTGCTTACCGTCTTACATTTATTGGGAGAATTCACCAATAATAATAAAAATGGTTGATAGCTTCTGACGGAGGTGATAGCTATTACTCATCAGTTACGTTCGACGCTTTTAACGTTTCGAAAAACCTTCTACAAAATGTTGTCCTTATTCCTAACTTATTTTATTCTACCCATTAAAAGTAATTATTAATTGCCTCAGTAAATTTCCGAATTTGGATGCACACGAAATTCCGTGGAACCGTTTTGAGCCTTAAAGAGTTATGAGAGATACGGGTCTGCGCACAGTAGAGTTCAGTGGGTCGTGCCGGGCCGCAGGTGCGCTGGGCCCGCCTAAGTGCCTCCAGTAATGCGAGCGTGATATACGGCCAGCCGCACTGCCGCGCAAGTTGTCCCGCGGATTACCGCTGGCCTCCTTATGAGCAAGCGCGCTCCACCTCATCTAAAACACATTGCGTATTACCTCTCCACTACTTTCCGAAATCCGGCGCGCATAAACCAATAGGATTTTTTGCTGTAAATTATATCTGCACAGAGAGCTACAGGGTACAGATAGTTATAGGGTTCTAAATTTATCTGTGTGGATAATATTATACTAATGAAAATTAGTGTAATACGACAGCGTAAACATTATTAAAAAATTCTACTGTCTATTTCGATCCATGTCCGCTTCCATATGTTTCGAGACCTATGACTTCACTGATGCTTATGTGTAGATGTATTGTCTATAGATTCAATAACTATTATTTTTTTGGCATCTACTCATTGTTCTTCAGACTGTGGTACCCCGTTTGTTCAGAGAAGGGGGCGGGGAATACCAACACGTAGAAATTTTATCGGAAATATGGATATTAATTTTCTAATTTGGTTAATTGGTGAACTAGAACCGTGAATGCTGCAAGAATTTAAAGTACACACAGATATTCAATTTATTCTGTCTTCTGGCTTATACAAGGTCGGGCATATTTAACGTTACGTTACAAAATATATTCAAAGAAAATAAAAAAGCAATACCCGGCGTTTACAATTTTCCGGATAAATGCAAACATAAAGAGATTTTAAATATTTCAAAGGTTTTGCAAAGTTGATATACAATAAAGTGGCACCGCAGGCCAACAAATTAAAGTTAACATTTACAAAAATCCCAGGGTCGCCATTTTAAAGTGAAAAGCATTATTTGAATTAGTTATAATGAGCAAGAAGTTAATGAACATGGATAGTTGGTTAGCTCAGTAAATATTGTCGTGACGAGAGCAGAGAGTCTAATCTCAGATGTCACTTACGGGTTTGTAAGCCTTGTTAAAACCCTATGGAACCATTGGCCTTTGCATTGGTACTTTACCGTGGCCGCATCTGCTTGACGAAGTGTGACACTCTGTGTCACGGTTGGATACAAATTCACGGACCCATCCGCGCTAGTGCATCTGCTGATGGCCTCTACCAGCGGGACACTCTGTTTCCAGCAACATCTTAGACAGAAAGCCTCTAGCTCCAACCGTGGACCAACAGCTAGGAGAGTGTATCGGATGACACGTCCACACTCCAGCTCGTATGAACAGCAAGTCTCTTCTCATTGCGTCCTCTTCTCCCGCCACAGAGAGCCACCTTCCCTCTCGCCGTACTTAGAAAAGAAGCCTTTGATTAACAAATGTAGACCCTGTAGTTATGCACGATTCGTGAAACGACGTAGCCCACAATCACGTGTTTCGTGCCGTAGCAAGCATTCGTCGCTCGTTTCGCGCACATTTCCCTGACCTTGCACTCCTCAAGAGCAGAGCCGGGTCCATCGCCTTCACAACGTAACGGCATTTTTCCGTCCTTCACTGCCTGGTCAAGTGTGCATGAGGCGCCTGCCTGTCACCAGCGCTCGGCACTGTTGTCCGGCTATTTGAACGCTTAAAACTGCAGTTCCAACGTTTTCCACATTTAATACTTTCTTAACAGTAATTTTGCAATGAATTGAATTATATAACAATAAATTAAGCCGCCCAGGCTTAATACATAATTATTTACGCATTAATTAGCCCTACAATTTACATTTTTAATAAACAAATATAAAAATGAATATTAATTATGACTAAATTAATATTCTTTGGGGGATAACTCTGTCATACCACAAGACTCAGTCCAGAGTTCATTTGTTACGTTATAACGTCAAACGTTATCGCAGATAGATGAAAGAAAACTTTACGTATGAGAAATTTTAAGTTGACCTGAAACACCAATAAATGAGAAATTTATAAAACATTACATTGCTATCTCGTATGCTGTATGTTACAGTAAAAGATTTTGTTATTTGTTGGAAATTTAATATTTAGTTTAATATAATTACAAAGGAACAAACGCTCCGATGGAAAACTCCCTAAACACCTGTATCCCATTTCTTGTTTTCTGTCTTCAATTCGTTTAGTAAATTTCTTCACCAATCTACTTTTCCGTTTTCGATTTTAAGTTTTAAATTCTTTCAGTACTTTTTGTACGTTCTTCAGAATCTTGGCAATTTATTTCAATCCCTGATTGCCTTACCTTGAGTACCAGCTTATGGTCACAATCACCTTTTACATTCTATTCACTTTTACTACTTTTCCTATCATTATTCTTTGAAGTCTCATCATCAATTTATGCCTTGTACGCTCCCACCTACTTTCTTCGTCCTACTCAAGTCTTATAAAGCCTCCCAAACTATATTGACTCCGTACCTGATTATGTTCTGTGGTAATTTCCACAAACAAATCTAAATGACTTTCTTTCAACCACCTCCAACTCCTGTATTTGATGCTCATAATATAGGTCTATTGCTACAAAACCGTATTCAAGCAATGGTATGACAGAAGTATTGTAACCCAATCCTTCAAATCTGTGTTAAATCATCCTCTCATATAAATGAAAGATTTTTAATCTTCTTAATACCACCATTTGCAATGTGTCTTACCCTACTGAGTTTACTGTTAAATGTCATAAGTAGATATTTCTACTTCAAGAAATTCCCCACTTACCCTATTGAAAAATATTCACTTGACGAGAAAAACATTGTAGCACCCAGAAGATATGGTGGGATGTCAATGTAAATCAATGTAAATTCGTACACATGCACTCCATCTGTGTTTATGTAAACGGTTAGAGTTGCATTTCTCTGTGACTGGTAAAACGGCGACCAGAGTAGTGTTTTTGGTTGAAGATTTCTCGGCCGAGAAATCTTCAAGCAACAGATCCGCCAGGAAAACTTACGATTACACATCAGTGTTTTTGGTGTTGCCAGGCGTGGTAGCGTATATAAGGAGCGTGAACAGCGTCAGGTATTAAGTGGTCACGGTTAGTGATGTTGCGTACTCGTGTGAAACAGCGTTACCGACACCTGAAATAATTTAATAGGGTCCTCAATTTGGGTTTCCGTTTGGTCGGCTGGTCGAATCTTGCAATATCCAGATTTTTGTGGCATTCAGGTGTGACAGTGGCCCGGTGTTTGACTGAATGTGAACTTGAGGGCAGGCATACTCGTCGTCAACGTTCCGGTCGACCACGTCCTGCCACCACAAGGGATAACCGCCATATTGTCCACCAAGCGCATCGTGACGCCTTCACATCTGCTCATGCCATGAGAGATCAAGTAATGGACTCCATGCAACACTCCTTGTCATCCCACTGAACAGCAGCAGCCGGACTAGGAAATTACACTCCCAAGCGTCGTCTGCCGTTATCACCACAGCACAAATACCTGCTTTTGGAGCGCTGCCTTGACCGGAAAGTATGTACTGCTTATGAATGGCGTCACATTGTGAATCTTAGTTCTGCACTTCGTCAGACGATCATTGTTAACGAGTATGGCGGCCACCTGGCGACAGATTCTATTCAATCAAAGCTTTGGATATGCACAGCGGCATTATACCTGACGTCATGGTGTGGTGAGCCTTTGGGTATGAAATCAGGTCACGGCTGGTAATGATTGAGGCAACTCTGACGGTATTAGTGTACCTCACGGACATCCTTCATCCTCATGTTTTATCTCCGAGCAAGATTTCCTGATCTTGTAGTGACCCCACCAGCTGATTGATAAGTGCCGACAGGGTAACTTCCACTGAAGCCGTGGATAAGGGCCGACCATAGAAGATCGACCACTGTTCTGATATGAATATTTGTCATAGGTCCCTATTGCAACACCTGACAGGTTTTATGGCTCAGTACATTCAAATATTAATATAGGAATGGAGGTTAAATTACTTAAACGGCAGTTACATAGTTACACCTTTATTTACATGAGCAATGTCTGATAGCATATGTGAATATCTACAATGTTTAACTGGCTTTGTAACAAGATGGTTATGCGTTCACCGGATCATTCAACACAGGGCCAAAGACAAGGGCTAGCATGTAACTTATGGGCGTCTCGCAGCCCAAACTAACTGGAATATTGATAAGAACTCTACAAGATTATGCCCACATAAATATGACCAAAGGCTTGACCCTCTAACTGTCCACAAACAGCTATCGCAGCAGAGCACACCTTAGTAGTAGACGACAGCCATCATCTTCTTCTCTGCAACCGCCGCCCGTGCGTCGATGACGTTGTTGACTTCTGGAGAGTGACCGACAGACCCCTGCCCCCAGGGTTTAAATAGATACTCCCCCTTCCTATCATCACTATGTGGAGAGGGCAATACTCCTCGCTAACCTGATGTATGAAGTCACTTTAACAGCTTGCAGTAATGACAAGCGCTTACCAACTGGCGACATACAATTCGCTGATATGCGTGCTACTTCTCAGGTCATAGCTCCTGTTGCTTAACTGTTTCATGCTCACCCGCCCTAGATACTGACTTTAGAAATACGGTTTTAGCAAGTGATCGACCTAGATCACTACAAACTATCCCTGATAGGACCATGTCCCAATGCTGGTATCCTAGATATTAAGGATCAGATACACAGTTGTGGGCCAGCTTTCCTCAGAAGAGTATACAACAGCTTTATGACACCCTTCCCAACCGAATCAGTCTGTGCACCCAAGTCAGAAGGGGTGCATCTTGATATTGGACTCATACTGCCAAGTAGTTTGTAAATTTGACTCGATTTTGTATTCAGTGAAATAAGATCACATACCCTCTCAACCCGTAATGTTTCATTTCGTCCCCTCATCCTCTTCTGGGTGCTTTTCTTTTTTTGTGAGGCGGTACATGTGTATATTACTCCGTATCTTGATAACTGTGTTGCCACACTACATCGAAATATTCACTTGGAGTTGGACGCGTGGCCTGCACGGACAGGCAGAGGGCATGGAAGGAAAATGGGCTAACGGTAGTTAACGCATGGCTCGGTGCGACCTTGGCACGGTCGAGTTGCTGGAAGAAGGAATGGAGGGGTCCCTAGGCTGCGGGGATGGTCACGTGAGTGAGGTACTAGTGGTGCATGCGAGCCCAGCCTGAGGAACAGAGAGAGACATGTGGCAGCTAATGCCGGTGGTGTTTGGTTGATCATGTGTTCCATGCCTGGAGCAAGTGGAGGCTGGTCTCCGAAGACGGCTAGAGAGAATCATCACGCCGGACGACTGCGGACAGTGGATTCGGGGCATTCATCGAAATGGTAACCCTGCCGATATGGCGATCACCGCAAATCACTATTGATCAACCCAGTGTCACCCTAGGGAAGTCTCAGTGCCTCGTTGATCTAAGTCGATGAACAGATGTAAAACAGAACCCTCAGAACTGTTGTAAAATGAAACCATTACTGAATTTACATAATGTTTATTTTTCATTACTTATACAGGGTGTTACAAAAAGATACTGCCAAACTTTGAAGAAACATTCCTCACACACATACAAAGAAAATATGTTATGTGGACATGTGTCCGGAAACGCTTACTTTCCATGTGAGAGCTCATTTTAGTGATACAATACGCCATTCTCCAGGGCTGCATCAGCGTATCAGGGATTCCATGCGACGGAGGGTGGATGCATGTATCCTCGCTAACGGAGGACATTTTGAACATTTCCTGTAACAAAGTGTTTGAAGTCACGCTGGTACGTTCTGTTGCTGTGTGTTTCCATTCCATGTTTAATGTGATTTGAAGAGAAGTAAGAAAATGAGCTCTAACATGGAAAGTAAGCGTTTCCGGACACATGTCCACATAACATATTTTCTTTGTTTGCGTGTGAGGAATGTTTCCTGAAAGTTTGGCCGTACCTTTTTGTAACACCCTGTATATTGTTGTCCATTACATATTTTTGTGTAGTAAACGTACAGTTGTGTCAAAAGCAGGCACAACGATGTTAATATGCAAAGTAATATCCTCATCCCTAATATTCCTTGCAGTATTAATAGTATTTTATTGTTTCATGTAAAGGATTTTTTTATTATTATTATTATTGCTTTACTCCTCATCGCATTCGAGGTCATTAGAGGCGGGAAAGGACTGGGGACAAGGAACGGATGGAATTCTGCCATGGTCTTTTGAAGGAATCCTCCCGGCATTCGCCTGAAGTGATTTGGATAAATCACGGAAAATCCAAATCTGGTTGCCCGGACGGGGATTCGAACCACCGTCCTCCCGAATGCGGGGCCAGAATGTTAACCGCTCACCCTCTACGCTCGGTCAAAGGAAACTTAATTTAATTCTTAACAAGAGGGAGTACACCTCAATAGTAAGAGTAAAAGAGGACAGAGGCATTAAGATATTTGAGGCCATACTGGTCCTTTCGAACGTGGATGAACGACGCAAAGCTATACCTTTCCATTCCTGACTTGTACAATAGCTTCATTTGCTTTATATCTACAGTTTATACAAACATGTTTTAACGGAAGGCTAAATGTACTATCAATAATCATACAATTTTCAGTTTAAGAAGCAAGCAGACTAAAGTATATATGGAAACGATAGCGAGAAACTCTTCGCTAGTACACTGACCGAATCCTGTTTTGAATTTCTTCGGCCTGCCTTCTTAAGGTGAGTATAAACGCCATCTCGCATCAGCGGAGTTTCACCCGGAGGAACTTCCATTAATTGCGAGGTATTATCACCGGATAGGAGGGGTGAGGGGAATCCGCCGTGAATAATTTCCCCGGGGGAAATCTGACTAAGCGTCTTGCAGCACTCGCCTGCACATTTAACCGAGTTTACACGACTGGGGCCGGAATGAGTAATGAGCACGGAGAGCAAAGAGTTTCTGCTCTGCCAGAAATCTTCCTGGGCACTGATTGAGTCGTGGAAGTTACACGTTTCCAGTGGCATCTGATGCTAAAATCTGCACTGCCTTGAGATTAAATCTCAAAACAATCGGATCAAGAGAAAATACATTAAGCGTGATGGGTGAGTGATAGCTATCTGGCCTCGAATTCTGACGACGCGGGTTCGAATCCCCATCCGGGCATATAGATTTGGATTTTCCATGGTTTCCCGAAATACTCCATGGGAATTAATGGATGCTTCCTTTAAAAGACCATGACCGTATTACTTCCAGTTCTTCGCCCCCAGTCCTTTCACGCCTGTAATGACATCGACGTAAAGAAAGGCGTAAAGAAATAATCGAAAAAAAAAGTTATGAGAATCTTGTGCTGCACTAATTTAAAATTTTGCTTCAATTCCATATTATATATTTTGATACTAATTACTTGATGACTATTTGTGGTTAGCATTGCAGATTAAAATCCCGGAGGGAGATTAGAAATAAGTTGGTTCAGGAATTTACTATTGACACATTGAATAGGATAACTATAATTTAAAATCCGACAGTATTGAGACAAACTGTTGCCGACAGGAGATACCGAAAGGGAGTTACCTGAACCCTTGAAACATTTACTTTTTCATCTTCGGAAGCCCAAAGGTCTCGACTGTATTCGTGGAAATACCATGTTGTGACTTTTTATTTATTTATTTTTTATTTTTTAGTATAAAATGGCCAAGGGTCACAACCAAGGTGCATGAATCAAAGAAAAAATTTCTCCACTTCTCCATCAGAGTGACAGTGAAATGTTTTTATTGCTACAACTTTTAAGTGAGAGACGATTCTGTTGGAATCAACGAGTGAGGAGAAGTTTCATTACGAGAACGTCTTGCATTGCGGAACGATTCCGATCGCAATACTATAACTCGGTAGAAATCTCCAAGATCGACGACGGAGTCATAATAACAGCAAAACATTGAAAATGGTCATCGCTACCACATGTGATAGTACGTACTCGACAACGAGTTTATCAGTAGTGCAGTGAACGCCCTGAACGATGTCACGTAGTTATCAGAACGGATAACTATATTGATAAGAACATTCATGCTCTTCCAAAGGTAATAATTTTAACTTATAATTGATGACCACTTAAATTTGCAAAAATAATAATCAAACACTTGTTTTCAGCACACACTGTTATTTCAGTTATTAAAAAAGTGATTTGTTAATTTAAACTACAGACGATAATATGCTGGAATCACCGATTTTCTTAAACAGATTTCATAAGTATGCCAGAAATCAAGGTAGACAAACATCAGTCACGACACTAGTGATTAGCAATCTAAGCACATAAATGAAAATAAACAATGTATTTTTTATTAAATAAATTTCACCACACAGGCTCATTTAAGCCAATTATTCTGTTTATTCTTTGTCAGCTTATTTTACAGTTCAAATTTTATAAACTGTTGTTATACCTGTTGTCCAAATTTCCTTTTTCTTAAAAATAAAAACTTGAGTACCTGTTTGCCTGTAAATGAATTGTAACCAGCGTTATCAAACTAACATAACTATTTTTCGTTAATTTCATAGTTAATACTAAGTTTTTCTGTATTTAATGATATTGAATAATTGAATTATTCTATGAAAGAAACTTTTATCAAGAACATCCATGATGAAGATAAAGTTTCTTACATGAATTAACATGGGTTCATGCACAACACGAATATTTATTAATGAATTCTATAAAAATGCATAAACCATTCAAAGCTTTGTGTTGTAGTTATGTCAGATATTCTGGAGATTTAAGTTGGAATTGCAGTGATGAACAGTCTCCTCAGAACTTAATACTACTGTTCCGTTACAATAGAAAGATGTTGAGACTCATAATAAACTGTTTACCGAACTTCTGAAGGTCGGGTAAAAATCATGATACAACCTGGGTTCAATCCGTTTGGCCACTGTATCGTTAGGATCTCACATCGAACTCGGGGAGAAAGGAGCTTTTAGAGAAGTAGCGGTGAGCATTCGCCTTTCTGTGGATAAGAAGAGCCCTGCGATGTCCTTTCCTCCCATTTTGCCGACAGTAAAGATCATCCTTCGTTGCTCCTGGACCGCGCAGGCAGTGCCAGCGAAATTTAATTAAGAAAAGTGCCTGGCAGGAGACTGGTGGCGAGAATATGCAAACAGAGTGGAAAGGGAAGGGGAAAGAACTCGGGAAACAGAAAGACCTCAAGAAAATATGGAATCTTGTGGCCATTAGCAGACAATGGCAATGTGAATTAATTTACATTAAGGGCGTGGGTCTTTTAATGGATGATATTAATTAGCGTACAGACAGGCTTGGTTAAGGTGAAGTTCTGCTGCTATGCTTGCAGTCTTCGTGGACTTTAATTATCGAAATGTTTAATTATATTTCGTTTATGTTCCACGAAAATAATTTACCTCCTTACCAAATAAACTAGGCAAATAATATGCTATCACATTGGTAATGTTGCGTTAAGATAGATATAATACTAGTTGGGATACGTACTCCTGCCATACTGTCTGTGAACGTTACTAATAATATGTGAAATTGTATCAGTTTATAATCACTTCAATAGTTAGGCCTACTATCTTTTTAAAGTAACTAAATATGAGTTTTACTTACTGGTTAGAAATAAACTGCTAAATCTTATCTCTTTAACATAATCAAGAAGAGAAGTAAGTTATACCAGTATTTTGTCTTTGTTTTGTTTTTGAATATTGCCGCATTCGGGAGGACGGCGGTTCGAATCCCCGTCCGGGCATCTAGATTCGGGATTTCCGTGGTTTCCCAAATCACTCCAGGCAAATGCCGGGATGCTTCCTTCAAAAGGCCATGGCCAAATTCCTTCACATTCCTTGCCCCCCCCCCCATCCTTTTCCATCTCTAAAGACCTAGCTGTTTGAGAGACGATAAGCAGATAAAAAAAATTGAATATTGCATACCATTCTTTAATATATGAAATATATTTATCCCTTGAAAATTATTAAGGCTCATCGTAATTTTACATTCAAACAAGGAAAAGAACAAGGAATCATAATTTGATTCATTACTGTTTTAAAAAATTATTACTTTGGGTATATACATATTTATATTACTATCATAATAGTGAAACCCGCAGATTTTTTGTATTTGCAATACACTACCCATTTCTGGTATTATGGAAACGTACTTTTATAAGGTGCTTTTAAAACTGCGCAGTCCATGGGGTAGCAGATATGCGTAGATTTTAAAATAAATAACACCATACAACACTCTGAAGGAACTTTCTCCAACACAAAATAAAATAAAATATTGGTATGTTTAGGAATTACATTGTTTTATGGCGAGTGTTCGGTGGTTAAGAAATTATCAGTACAATTCTGATGCCACTTTATATTGAAAGCGTTCCCAGGCATTGATCTGATAATTTTGTGTGGCACGATGTGTTTCCCAGAAATATATCAAACTACGGTACTTCGGTAGTTGAATTCTGCTCGTTCGAAATTTAATCATCTTTTGAAACAATCACAATTTTTAAAGATAGATATTAAAAAATTGCTAGTTTTTTTCTAGAAAAGATAATATCGCTATGCTCCACTAATGTCTTTCATAGATTGACGCAATGGATGGTCCAGTACGGTCAAAATTATCTGGATAAATAAGCAGGTAATACCGTACTATGTGCTGTCCAGCCTAATCCCCACGTATGCGGAAGGTAATAAGCGAAAATAAAAAGGGATTTCTTCTGCTATCCAGGTTGAGTAATAGGCGTGGAGCAACTACTTCATGTCTTAGAAAAGAATTAAGATGCGAGTTCGAAAAGCAGAAAGAAAAAGCTAGTGTTCAGGAGGGTGAGATCTTCTGAAGAGAACACCGCTCAGGATTAAAGTAAGTAATTAACACACTTAAGGGTCGACAAAAACCGCTGTGATATTTTTATAATACTTTCCTAGGAGAAATAAGGCTTAAATGTTCCAATAATTTACATTAAATTTGCAGCAAAGTCAGATAATATCGACGGAATAAATCACGTTGCTAAATTTAGTTTCCTGTCATTCTACTAGTAACAACTGAAAACTTTTAAGACCATAAAAATCGTCACTTAATAGTTTAAATATTTTCTCTTCAAGACAAAACTCTTTACGGAATGTGAAAAACAGAGGTCTCTTTCAAACGCTCAATCACCAATGCAGACATAAAAATTCCAGATCATACAGTGCTAGGCATACGTCTTTTCGGAGATACGGTAAAAGCTTCAGGGAACTTCATAAATAAAGATATGCCGTAATTTTCAGATAGCTGCCTTGAGATATTGCTGCTGTAAAATATGTATATGCGAAGTGATTTAGGAAACAAAGAAATAAGTTAATATGTAAAAGACATGCCGAGCGTGGTGGGTGGGTAGTGACGCTCTGGACTCGCTTTCGGTAGGACGCAGGTTCGAATCCCCGTCTGGCCATCAGATTGGATTTTACATGATTTTCCAAAATCACTCTACATCTACATCTACATCTATACTCTGCAAGTCACAAATACTGTGGGTGGCAGAGGGTGCTAAGCACCAATCCTAATGCTGCGCATTCCAATCCCGAACAGATCGAGGAAAGAAGGAATACATAAATGAATCAGTACGGCATCTTATTTCTCTAATCTTATACCTCCTGTCATTGCGACCTATATAGGTTGGCGGAAGAAGTATTTCCTTGCACTCGTAACTTAAAAATTTTCGCATATTCTCCAGCAAATTCAAACGAAACCGACGTCGTCTGTCCGCCAAACAATCCCAGCCCAACCCACGAATCAGCTCTGTGACACGTAAGGACTGTAACTAGCGGTCACGAATCGAGCGGCTCTTCTCTGTACCTTCTCTAATGTGTCAATCAATCCCTTGCGATACGGATCCCAAATTCCACAACAGTATTCCAAATGCGGACGCACTAGTGTTTTGTACGCTATTTCCTTTGTATGAGTATTACAACTTCTCAAAATACGTCCAATGAATCGTAGTTTGGAATTAGCTTTGCCTACAACAGAAGTTATGTGGAAGTCCTATTTCATATTGCTTTGTACTGTTACGCCTAGATACTTCAGGGAATCCACAGTGTCAACAACTGAATTGTTAACTTTGTACTCCTGAGCAAGCGGTGTCTTTTATTACATATGTGCATTGCCTTGCACTTTTTACAGTTAAGTGTAAGCTGCCATTCACGGCACCATTCCGAAATAACATCCAGATCGCGCTGATTTTCTAAGCAATCGTCGGAGCACCTCACTTCCCTATAAATAAGTGCATCATCAGAAAAAATCGCATCCTGCAATTAACGTTGTCACCGATCGTTTATAAACATTAAGAAAAGAAGTGATCCTAATACACTTCCTTGAGGAACGCCCGAAGTAACATCTAGTTTAGAAGAGGCTTCCCCGTCTACAACGACATACTGTGACCGACCAGTTAGAAAATCACGTATCCATTCGCAAATCTGATCAGATATACCGTACGCTCAGATCTTCGCTAAGAGTCGGTTGTGTGGTACAGAGTCAAAAGCTTTCTGAAAATACAAGAAAATAGCATCAACTTGTGATCCTGCATCAATAACTTTCATTACATCATGCGAAAATAAAGCCAGTTGCGTTTCACATGATCGGTTCTTCCGAAATCCGTGTTGGTATGCTGTAAGTAGCTCGTTTTCATCTAGAAACTTCATAATATTAGAGCATATGACATGCTCCAGAATTCTACAGCAAACAGATGTTAGCGATATCAGTCGATAATTCCTAAGATCTCTCCGATCTAAAATGTTTTCGTTATCGTTGTCGCACCGCGTTGGTTATGTGACGAGCTGCTCAAGATTAAGATCTGAGAAAAGGTCGAGAATAATCTCACAGGATATTTTATCCCTGCCACCAGTAACGTGGGCGTAATTACTCCAGTCAATATACGGCAAGTGGAAGTCGCCTCCTAGTATTATTCCATGATCCGGAATTTGCCGAGCTATATTACTTACACATCCTCATGGCGGATGCCGGGATGATTCCTTTACAACATAACGGCAGAATTCCTTCCCGTTCCTAACCCTCACTGTTTTCCCGCCTCTAATGACTTAGAAGTCGACGACGCGAAAAGCCCAAATAAAACAAAATTGAAATACTTCATTTCACAAATTCAATTAACTCCAGAAAATCAAATCCATATCAGAAGACTAAAGGTTGACAAATACAAAGGATTACTACGTAGTATGTTAATAATTATGGATTCTATTACTATTACTATTACTCCGCGAATCACTAAAAGTGTGTGGCGGAGGGTGCATTGCACCTATCCAGAAAGGTAATGGTTTGGAAGGGATATACAGGATACGGCAGGAGACGCCCATGGGCTGTTGTGAGGAACCATTCCAGCATTCGCCTGGAGCGATCCGTGGAAACCATGGAAAACCCATATACGACAACAATATCATTACATTAAATATCTACAGCAATAGAAATAGTTCTACCATTTCTATTTTCCACAGTTTATCGTTGTTGTCAAATTCTAAAGTTAAACGTAATGCAACATGGATAAAGACTTCTACAAACAATTCAAATTGGAAGTGATATCTCAGACCATATCTAAATTAAAGTATTTCAAAATTAACGAATTTAGGTAAAGTGTTATAAATATATCATAACATTTCTGATGTTTGAAGCAAAAATTACAAATGTTATTCGGTGCAAAAAATAATTAACGTTGTAGTTGCAGCTTGTAACAGAATGACCAAATATGGTTCATTCAGTACATTTTTATACATATATATTTTGTATATTTTTATATATAAAAAGAATAAGAAAGGAATTATCGGAGAGGATTGTCAGTGTTTTTGGGACCTCCCAACTAGACGCGCCAGATTTTCGCGACAGGCCGGCGGCTGCCAGGGACAATGGACACCAGCTACCCTTTCTCACGCATTTGGTCAATCGTATAATCCCTTGGCTCCGGGGACACTGTACACTGGGGTGAATGATCGTATCCAAACACCAGGTCTCCCAACGGGCAGTTTGGAGGTCACAGGTGACGAATTCGCACGAATCGAGAAAGATTCACAGCCGGTAGGAGGAGCTTGAGAACGGCAGGACCAATCGAGAGAGACTTTCCTTTGAATTTTGTAATGCCGGTGTATTTTTGCTCTATGTAAACCACGAGCGGCGGGAGGAGGCTTTTTCCGGAGGACGCTGGAGAGGACTTGACTCCAAGCCTTCAGACTGGAAGGAGCGGATCTTCCGGAGCTGGACATCGCTCCGTCTTGGCATCGAACCTGAGGGTCAATAAGCGTGTCTTGTACAGTGAGGTCGCTGTGCACGCATCCTGTACGTTTGCTGACGGACGTGGTGCATTGTCCGCTATAGCCAAGGGGCTATAGTAATTCCGCCGTCGCGGGAAATACATCGCCGTCACGGTAATAATTCTACAGTGCAGTGTGGTACTTTTATTCGGTCATTGAGTACAGCCCTGTAACGACCACTGAAAGATTAGGAGTTCTCGCACCCCCAAATATTGAGCTAGCTGGGGCAGACTTTCTTAAAGCCACACTTGGTGGATAATTTAAATTATCCTGGCGCCCGGCATTTGAGATCGGATACAGTTAATGTCAAGACTGTATTTGATTTATGGTTCCCGATCATTGTGAAGGGAACTTTCATTTAAAAAAATCAAGTGTGAAGCTTTCTTGCTTGACAATTAACATTGGGAGTTTGTTTCAAGAATAATTTTAAAAGTGGTTGTGTTTTAATGCTTTGTTTATTTGTTAATATGTTGGCAATTGTAAGAAGAGGCTTTGTATAGTTCTTTTTATCATATTTCAATGTGTCAATGTTAACGATAAATAAGCCTCGCCTGTACGCCATTATGAGTACCCAATAAATTAGCAGCCTAGGGTTTCCTTGAATTATAAAAAGAAGTTAAAGGTTTTCACCCTTACCTCCCCACCGGCACATACCGGTACAAGCTTTACTGTTTACGTATCAGTTTTACGCCAGGATTCAAGGATTAAATGGGAAGCTTACAAACATTTTTCTCGTCTCTCGCGCGTCTTCGCGAAAGACAATTCCTGCCGCTGACAGGTGGAGTGGCACAACTTTTAGACAAATTTCCGCAGGAGGTCGCGGCGGTGTCCGGAATCCGCGGACGGAAATAAAACTTTATTCATTTTGTGGCTATGTCCGGGTAGCTGGCGTCGTCCCTGGAGGAGGAATCCATCAGGCAGACGGCTCTCCTGAACTCGCGCGAAGAGGCCGCGCTATCGCTCGGCAGCCACGGGGGAGTTCGCTGAAGCCGCCGCACGCACAGTGGTTGTTCAGTGTTGCCACCTTCTCGCAAACTACTAACTTCATTGGAACAGTGACACGGTTATCATAAGATACAACTGCTTAACGAACTGAAGACTACTGTCCTAAAATCAATCGTTTTTCTGTCTCTTTTACTGTTACTCAGTGAAAATCAGATCCAGATTAAGACGCCGCGGGGCCTGTAGCAAATGGTAACAATAGGCCTTGGTTTGCTTTTGGTAAACTTTAAGATATAAAATAAAACAACACTTTTAGAAAACTACCTTTCGCGATTTAACGTGGGAAAATTTAGAGATAACACTAGCCAAATTAATATTTCTAAGTAAACCGTTTCCTATATTCATTAAACCCAGATCATTTAGACGTTCGTAGCTCATTTTTAATGCGCCATAATGTTGAAAAACAACTTTCTCCGCTGCAGTTGGTGACAATCGAACTTAAGTAAAGGCGTAACACTATTTATACATTTCGAATACAAGATTCTAATAAATTTTCCATTAAGAATGTATAATATTGAAGTCCTAAAGCAGCCACATCCGTTTCAGCAGCTCAGCGAAATTTACCAGTTCGTTGAAAATATAACTGGCGATCTTTTCAATGTTTCTTTTGCTAAGCGTTACATCATACACTGGTCACTTGATGGTATGCTTCCATGCGTTCAGGTAATGCACGCAACACATTATCAGTTACGACAGTAAACATTGGAATTTCAAAATGTTGTCTAAATGTTTGATTTTATATAACTTCAACGAGTGTTGTATAGCCGCTGAAATGATCACACTTCGCTTGCGTTTTCTTGAAATCAGTTTCTGATATTCTTGACAGCTTTGGATTTGCCTATGCATTAAAAAAAATTTAACCACTTTGCTCGGAAATACTCGTTTAATGATTTATAAAGAGCGTATCCCGTGCTAAGGTCTTGCTTGACTATACATCTGCAGAGAAGTATAATTCACTATTTCAGTCTCTGCTCTCTTTTTCCAAGCTGTACGTCTTTCTGTTAAACGGTGGGCTGTGTACCATTAGTAACTTATTGAACTTAGATATTTTCACATACAGACGCGAGGCACCCGAAGGCGTGGGGCCCTTAGCATTTGCCAATTCTTGCTTCGTGGCTTATCCGGTACTGGTAAAAATGGGACAGTTAAGTATCCTCACCTTATTATGCGGCACATGTTTGGTGAGTAAACATGCAGAATCGTGTGATGAGAGTGTATATTATATGATCAGTACTAAAATGTGTGAAGGGAAAGAAAAGAATTAAAGCCGAAAATGTGATAGCCATGTTATAATTAACATGGATGGTTTATTCAGTCATTGTAATATACTTTTCGTGAATAAGTACAAAATTTTCTTCCTAAAGGCTTTAAAAGAAAAATAGAACTTAACTTACTAGTAACTGAGAAATGTTGGTATTATTCATATTTTAGTGGCTACTATAAATTCATTTAGATCTTTTACATAATTTCCTCTTTATAAATTGAATTTTTACAATCAAATTGCTATAAAATGAACGGTAAGTTCCCAACACAGATAACGATTAACGTCACCGAGGCGTGTTGAGTGAGAGTTAACGTCATGGCCTCGCATTCCTGAGGACGCGGGTTCGAAACCCCCATCAGGAAATTACGATATGGGTTTTCCAACAAATTCTTCCTTCAGAAAGGTCATGGCCGAATTCTTTTCCGTTCCTTGCCTCTAACGGCCTAAACCTGGACGTCGGCGAGGCGTCAAAAAAAAATTAAAACAGTTATAAGTACGACAGGTAACTAACGGCATAGACTAAAAGAAATGGAACGTACTTCTCGCAGCTGAATTATTGGATCTAGTAAATATTAATTAGTGGAAAGAAGTTCATTTAAATTAGGATCCTATTATAAGTTCTTCTGGTACGCCCGCCAGTTTTTTCTGTAATAGTAAAGCTTAAACTTGAAATTGCTTCTAATGCGAAAGTGATTGTAATTCGTATTTGAACGATACTTTTATCTTGCAAAGGTGGCAATAATATTAATTAAACCAACACGTAACGAAGCATCATTTACTCTGATTCAACCAATGTAATGATACATTTTCTAAGAAAATAGCTTTCAAAGCAACGATACCTCTTGGTGCTACATACATCCTAGGAGATGATAGCACTAGGGCTGTTGATATTTTTAAAAATATCGGATTTTCGATATATCGATATTTTAAAAAGTATTAATATCGGCTCTCGATATATCGGGAAAAAGTATCGATATATCGATACTTTCATAAATGCAATTTCATAATATCAAACCTTGCAAAAATAAGGCTGTCCACTGATAAATAGCCGTGTGATTTTGTTCTTAATCAGGTTTTCAATTTCGAATGGTTTCTGTTGGTGATGATGATTGTTGATTTTTTTTTAAAAAAAAATTGACTACTATGCGCCTTATAAGTTTCATAAAGATTAATAAAATTTATAAAACTCGAAAGAGGTTCGAGGCAAATCTTATTTTGTGTATTTTTAAGATTGATAAGTAATACAGTTGAGGCATATATTTAAGTAAAATTTTAGCTATCATAGCATGCATTATGGCCAAGTTACATAACTTTTTTCATATTTTTTTGTGGTATTTCCTTTAGTTTTGTATGTTGACAGCTTATTCTGAGTTGGTTCATTTTTCTTGCTCTCAAATTAGCAACTATTTGTTATTGACACTTCCCACTATCCCTGCTACCGTAACACAATAGTTGGACTACCCTGGACAATCCACACGCTCATTTCAAACAATGGGCTCGCGTTCGATTCTTGTTGGCGAGCGATGCCTTGCCTACACTGTCTGTTGTCATCATCTGAAATGGTACATAAAACTTTCAAATTAATTATAGAAACGTAATAAGATTTACTTAAGCTTGCTGATCTCTATGCGTAACAGAAATTTGAGAGACATAGTGTCATTCAGAGTAAACAAAAAATGATGACTTATTTTTTTAAATATCGAAGCTGATATCCTGATTTCAGTATCGAAATATCGATATATCGTCCTAAAAAATATCACTCATAAATATCGATATTTTCAAAAAATAATATCGATATTTCGATATATCGATATTTTATCAACAGTCCTAGATAGCACTGAAGCTTTATTCCAACTTATGTCGTCTTCACACTCAATTGCTCACCACCTGCAGCTTATTCAAAACTAATCAATAAATTTGCATGAACCATTTTTCCTAAGTGCTAAGTTTAAAAATACATGGAAATTCAATGCTATTTATGCTTCCAAGAATCAGTTGAAAATCAGTTAGCTCACAAAGGTAGCAATTAGAATTAATTTCTTACTGCCTGCTATTTCTTTCACTTGAGTTAACGATGGCACTCCATTTCGTTTCAAGCTCTACTCCAAAGAGAGGATTTACATCTTGTGAATAAGATCTTTGACTTCGTGAGCGAGTTGTGTGAAGCCAACATATTCTTATCTATTTGACTTATTTTCGAATTATTATAGTTATAAATATAGCGTTCACCATTTGCAGTCTTACACTGTTTCTCATAAGAGGTATTATTATTAAAAAGAGAATTAACTTGCCTTCTCAACAGATCTATATTATTACAAATATGTAAGTCAACTGGGTCTGTCTGAGGGTTTGAGGAAGAATTACGCAAAATCAGCTACGCCAATTTCGATGGTGTTTTCGTTTATTATGGACCTACTTAAAATCTGTGGTTTATCTTATGGGTCTACGTACCAGGGTACTGGTCAAGAAATGATAAATTTCTTCGTAGATAGATCACACTACATATCAGTTGAACCAAAGATCAGGCTACAAAGCTACAACTCTACGCTTTGGGTTCTGTCAATATTTTTTCTTATTGATTACTTATCTTTAGTTATTTATTTATTCAATTTCTGATATCATACTTCTACATCAAAAATTAACACTGATATAAGCGTAATAACATTGTGTATCTTAATTTTAAATTTTATGCTTTGCTGATGGGAAAAAAAAAACACAAAAACAAAAAACGAATTAATATGCACACCAATGTCCGCGGGATCGAAGCAGTCTAATATATAATTGGCTACTGAGGTGCTAAGAGGTTTACGAGTATTGAACGACGCGTATGTTAAATTTGGTGCAGTCATTTTGGTAATAAGTGGGACGGTGGATCTGGGATTGATTGCACTTAGAAATATGTTTCAAAGTAAGTCGAAAAGGATAGCCCAATTGCATTTGGATTACAGAGTTATCTATGTGGGCAAACTGCTTAAATAGAATAAGCGTGTTATAATACACTAAAATAAAGACTAAGATTTAAATTGCTTTAGATGGTTACATTAATCGAACCGATCGGCATATCAAATTATTGGTGAGATATATTAAAATAACCTACTTTGTGAATTCCTGCTTCGAGTCTTGCTTTAAGAATGGGTATATCCTTAATTGTTATAATAGTAGGAATAACTGACTTTCAATGTATTAATAAAAGTTTTGAACTAAGTAAGGAGTACGTTGTGTGTAATGTTGACCTATGGATTGTTGGAAATAATTATTTTTGCTTAAAACCGTTTTGGAAGCGGTTCAATATAATCGAGTTAGGAATGTTATTGAGTAATGGAAAGGGAACTGTCGATGGTCTTCACGAATTTCGTCTCAAGCAATTCCGTAAAATTACCAGGGGAAGAAACCTTGGAGGTCTTACAGGGAAATTAATCCATCACTATGAGAATGCCAGTCTCAAAAGTAAGCATTCGTCCTCCACGGGCGATCAACATGTTTTGCTGTGGAGCTTCCGGAACTATTGGAATTAAATGCTAGTCTAATGAGATAGAATACTTGAGGGTAAAAAACTAAAGCAAAGTGAATGTGATAAAGATGAAAAAACAAGTAACAATTAAATTAATATAATCAAACATGTACATGGTATAGGGCGGAAAGAATGGGAGAAAGAAAGACGAGATCATTGGAATCAGTGAGAAAAAATGTAGTTTAATGTTTTCACTGGAAGCCGCCTCAAGCTCATATTTCTGCTGTCAGTTTGTCCGTAGCGCTGGCATCAGTGGCACTGCGATTCAGACAGACGTGCGAGCTGTACCGCTGTTTGCCCGCCCCACTGTCCGTGTCACTGGCTGCGGTTCAGAACGAGGTTACCGGTAAGCGGGTTACCTGACTGACGGCTGGCTGGCGTCAGTCTCGCTGAAGCCCACCGTCGGTAATTCACTTACCCGGAACTGCAGAGGGCAGCGTTTACCCGCAGCGAACACACTGCGCTCACTGCCAAGTCCAACGTCAAATGAACATGGTATGGAGCCGCGGTACGCTGTTCCAAAATAAGATCGGTGTTCGTACACAGACTTCTAACAAAACAATGGCTACATTTTATCAACGCTGCTAATAAAGAATTACGTACGATTGTATATTACACAAAATACAAATATTAACCAGTGTTATATGAATCGACATCTAAAATGAAACCACGAATGGACATGTCGTTAGAACGCTCTGACAGATATTTGACTTCTTCAGTCGTATTTCTCAGGTCCATACATTCTTCGACTTTTTCAGATTTAGAACTAATTACTACATTATCCAAGTACCCGAAGACTTACACTTGCAGTTACAGTACCTACTTCACATACTCTCAGATTTCTATCGGCCACACTCTTTCCTTTAAAACATAAACTTGATTAACAAATTAACCGTTACAATTACGGCACAAAATTTGATATAACATCATCTCTGTATGGACTTGTATTTCTTCAGACTGAAGAAAAAATTGTTACTAGTGGATA
The DNA here is from genome assembly GCA_031002005.1 of Vandiemenella viatica. Taxonomy (NCBI): domain Eukaryota; kingdom Metazoa; phylum Arthropoda; class Insecta; order Orthoptera; family Morabidae; genus Vandiemenella; species Vandiemenella viatica. Next base: position 261,021,066 of record JARYHS010011408.1, on the reverse strand, counting down.
CTGTGGCAGTCCTACGAAAAAATGTTATTGCTTTACTATCGGCATAGTATAAAACGAAACCAGCCTAGTTGGCCCAGACATATAAAACGTTCTCAAGAGAATTAATAGTTCAATTGATATGGTGTCGAGAATAGGAATCATTCACGATTGTTTCACAATCACCTATTTCGTGATAGCAGATGAATAATTCCTCACAATTACATACTTGGTAGGCTATGGATATTCTGAAAGAAAAGCTAGGAAGTGCTAAAACTTACCACAATCTTCTAGCCTCTCTGAATATTCACGAGAAACATAGGATTACGTTTACAGTCACCATTTCCCTTTCATACTTAACAAAAATTTTACTAAAAGAGGAATTAATCATTAACAGACATGGTAAACCAGCTACTCACAGGTATCACAGCCTGCTACAGTAAGGATGATTGTGCAATGAACGAAAAGTCCTTGTGTTATCACTAAATACGACGCTGTATATAAAGGAGTTAATCATGTGTACTTCTATGCCATTCTCCCGGTTCACTATATGTAACACTGAATTGTATAAGAAGTTATACACAGTTTCTAACTTCTGCTAACTTACAAATAATACATAATGTGGTTCTTAATCGTGAATGACCCAACAATATATGATTGCAGTTTTCAGTATATTACTAACCTATAGATAGGGAAGTTATTTTGTTTGATGTCTGTTATGAATCATCCTATGGTTGCTCATTAGTTCTGTATTAGCTGAGCTGTAAGATTTCTGATCATAAAATACCTAGATTAAAAATTAAATCTCATAACTATAATGGCGTGACTAGTTTGTTGTTGATAGTGATTTATCGGTAACAGCAAAACTTTACACCTGTCAATACTTTCAGTAATCGTGATAAACCTTTATAACAAAAAAGCTTAACAGTGATCTACTGACTGAACTTTTTTCACTACACAATAAATGGGAATTTTGCCTTTGAGTGATAATAGATAACTTACGTCTATAGAGGAGAAAAAAATCTCTTTACATCGAATCAACACCGAAAAAATTTTTCACGTCAAATAAATGTATACACTACAACATGCTGAATTGCTATTGCGCCAGTTTCTCCCCCACCGCACTGAACAAGAAGTTACGAGAATCAGAAACCTCAAATGAAAATAATGACGATGGTTACAAAAGAATTCTCTGTCGAATTTGTAGAACGTAAAACAATAGAATTTCTTGAATCAAATGGAGATTAAAAATTTTAGAAGCACACATGTTACTTGCTATTCTATTAGAATTTGTATATTTGGTAACTGGATATATTATTTCATCAATCGGATCCTGCAACAGGGGCATGAATTCCTTCGCTCCTTTCCAGAAATGCGTATACTCTTACCAAAAATTCTGCCAACTGTACCGCGTATTTGTTTCAGCAGACCACCTAACCTCAAAAACATTTTGGTTCACAAATACCCTCCATCTGACACTCCAAAAACACCTTATGGATCTTTTCCGTGCAATAGATCTCGCTACAAAATCTGCAACATGCATCCTCCCACTACTACATATTGCGACCCTGTCACAGCGGAAAACTGTCCCATTACTGGATATGCCACATGCTCCACAACCCACATCATATACCAGTTAACTTGCCGCCATTGAAGAAGTTACTATATAGGCCTGACTACACAACAACTTTCGACCAGAATGAATGGCCACAGACAAACTTTTATTATTATTATCTATCATTCCCCTGGCTGAGGGCCACACTGTAGAGCGTTAACTCCTTTTGGCCTCTGGGTGTTTACATATATTTTGTTTTCTAATATTTATTTTTGCATCATTTCCTTATGCTATAATTACAGTTTCTTATTTCTATATACTATGATATGTATCTACTTGTTTGCTTTTTTATATTTTTACATCTTTTCATTGGGATTGCTGCTATTTAATATTTGAATCTTACTCTTTCTAAGTTCTTAATATCTATTTACTTATTTTAATTTCTTTGACTCTAAATTATTGTTTTCTAGGTATCAGACAGCTTTACTTTATACATGTATATATATATTATTTTATTATTAAGTTTTAGCTGTCCGCCGTGGTCTTTCGTCAAGGTGTTGCGGAAGGTGTTCGTCTTTCGTCAGTTCGTTTTCAGGTTTGTCAGTCTCTGGGAATGTCTTTTTCGAGTTTAGGGCTATTATTTTCGGAGGGTATATGTACTTACATCTCGATTTGGTAGTTGTTCTCGGTTTTTTTGTTATTATTTCTTTCATGTCCTGTTTTGAATGAGTCTGTGTCCGTATATGGTCCTTAGTATTGCTAGTCTCGTCTGAAGTTTCATAATTTTTGCAAGTTCATACACCAAGTCTGATGGTTGCGGAATATTCTATAATGGGTCGTATAAATGTCTTGTAAGTGTGGATGGCCGTCTGGTTGCCGTCTCGTTGCTGCTTTGTACAAGTCTTCTGAGGTTTTGTCTTTTACGAATTTTATTTAGTGTTTCCTGAATGTGTGTTTTCCATTTTAAGTATTTATCAGTGTGGACACCAAGGAACTTCGCGCAGTCGTTTACTCTCAGTTTGGTTTGATCCTCCATTTTGTCATCCAGTTCTGAAGTCTGTTCACAGTTTTTGTGCTGGGGGCGGAGCACCAGTAGGTGGTGTCGTCTGAGTACATTTCAACATCTTCGTCCTGTCTGTCAACCGTCGGGGTATCAGACGTGTACAACATGAACAGCAAGGTTGAGGTACTCTAGCTTCTGGTGTAAAAGCGTCGGACGTGGCGCCGTTGCAATTTACCTTACACTGTCTCCTGTCAAGTTGTGTTTTTATGAGTCATACCAGTTTGACTGGAATACCCATTTTCTGGAGTTTAAAAAGTAACCCACCGTGTCAGATTTTGTCGAACGCACGTTCAATGTCCAGAAACACTGCAAGGGTGCAGTGACCTCTGTTGTTGCTGTTGGTCACGTGCACAGTCAGTTTTACTAGTGGGTCATTCTTCGAGTGATGTCACCTGAAACCTGATTGCATGTTGAAGATTAAATCGTTTTCTTCCACATATTTCGTAAGTCTGTCAGTAATAATTCTGTCAAATGTTTCCCGATCACGTTGTGGAGTGATATAGCCTGTAAGAGTTTGAGTCTGTGATCGGCTTGCCAGGTTTCGGAATCATTATTATTTAAATCTTTGTCCAGGAGTTTGGTACTGTCTCCTTGTCTAAGCAGTAATTAAAGAGCAGAGTCAGTATGGGTATTAATCTATCAATGGGAATTTTCCTTAGGTGCATTCTGCTTATTCCATCTGGACCTGGGGCAGAATTTCGGCCATACATATGGCAGTCAGTACTTCTATGTCTTTTTCGGTAGGTACTGTGGTTGAGTTTAAAGTTATAGATAGTTGTGTTTCCAGCTGCCGTCGAAAGTAATAGCTCATTCGCAGGGAAGGCATATGAACAGCTCCCAGGGTACGTTTCGAGGCCTCAGCTTTTTGTCTATCGTCAGTCGTTGGAGTGTGATTTATTAACAAAGTTTTTGGTCTAGGTTATTTCTGTCCTTTCAGTGTTTTGAATTTATTCCAGAATTTACGTCCTTCTCTATAATTTAGCTGTCTATATGTATTGTCCCATTCAATCTGTCTGTGTTCAGATATGATTCTTCTTGCTTGATTGTTTAGTCTGTTCCATATTAGTCTAAGGTCATTGTTCCCTGTTCTTTTGATTTCTCTGTATATGCGTCTTTTTTGTTTGATTAAAGTCATTGCTTCGTTTGGTATAGCCGGCTTCCTTTTTTGTGTGTGTGTGTGTGTGGAAATAGACTGCTCTATGGCTTCCTGAATTGTTTCTCCCAATAGATTGCTTGTATATTCCATGTCCTGGTCATCTGTGATTGTTAGTGGCGTCATTAGTCCTGTCGATATGATGTCTTGGTATTTTTTCCAGTCTGCTTTCCTTATTAGTCTGATGGTTCTGTCTTGAAGTGGAGCGTGTGGGTCAGGAGCTGCTGTTGTACTGAAGTTAATCGGTATGTGGTCACTGGTAATGCTGTCTTCTAGTTTTCCAAAATGTATTTTGTCGGTAAGGCTGTTGCTGTACAGAATGTGATCGGGCGTCGAGTATCAGTACACACTCGCAATTTATATCTGCCAATACCTGAACATGCTAACTATCACAATTCCAACAACTTCAATAAATGTTTCACTGTGAGTGCAATCAGAATTTTCCCCGAAACCACCGCCGCCTCAGAACTTCGGAGATGGGAACTTGCTTACCAAAATATCCAAGATATCAGACACCCACCCGGCCTCAACCACCGATAAAATTCCTTTCCTTAACGCATCACTAATTCTTATCAGTATTAGCATTATTGTAATTTAAGTAATTACGTGTAACTTATATATCTGTATTTTATTTTTTTTTTGAAAAATTTCTATATATATATATTTTTGTTTTCATCTCTACATTCGGTACCCTTTCGATATATTACCACTCCTATCACCTTCTTCGATATACATATTTACGTATAACATCTTAGCCCCATCGCCATATTGATAATCCACCCAGTCATGTAACAAACTTCGGCGTGTGCACACCTCCCGAAACACATGAGTCATTCTCTTTAACATGAAGAAGATTTAAGACCGAAATATTTTGTATATTTGCGTGTTAGTGATATATGCTCTACTCCCGTCGCTACCTTCAACTTTGGTGAGTGATGAGTCATTTTCCTTTTCCACGTAATTTATATTGCCTAAAGCCGTTTCCTTTTTCCCTTGTTTAATTATTGTTGTCTATAGTTAAGAGTTTAATTTATCCACTTAAGATTGTGTAATAGTTACATATGTTTTAAATTTTAATCCAACCTTTAAAAAAAACACAAATTAATTTTTATTTGTATGCGTTTGATGTAGACGTTTTTGTTGTTTCCATACGGGTGGCGTTTAACATACAGCGAGCAAAGAATTTATGTTTTTAAGTGGTTTAGTATGTTTCCTCTTAAATTAAAATCTGAAGCCAACAATAAAGAGAGATATGTATTTCCTATAAATCTACGTATTAATTATAAAGAAACGTGGTGGGTCTGATATACGTATAACATTCCATCATTACAAAATCAAGGTTATGAGCGTTATTTAACAACAATTCTTTTTGGTTAGGCAGGTATGAAGATCTGACAGACCATGGTGAGTGAACGGTTAATGTTGTGGTCTCACTTTCGGGAGGACGCGGGTTCGAGTACCCGTTCGGCCATCCAAATATGATTTTTCCTTGGTTTCCCAAAATCATTCAAGAGGAATGCCAGGTTCTTTCATCAAGTGGCAATGGCCAAATTCCTTCCTGACCCTTGTACTTAGTCCTTTTCCGGCTAAAATGAGGAGTAAAGTCATAAAGGGAAAAAAATAACGAAGAAATAATTGCCAGCCCATGATTTTTGACGGGCTTAGATGCTAGTAAGTGGTTAATCGCAGTTGGTAGCATTGGATAGGGCTAGACCGTCAGTCCATGCAGCGCCCTAGTCTGCGTGGCTCCATAATAAAGCGGACGGAATCCTGGGGCACTGTGCAGGGGCTGTGGCCTGCCTTTGCCGCGTTCATTCATTAAGTCTGCGGCTGTCTGAAGAACGCGTCTCATTAGAGCCGGACAGCGGGGCAGCACTTCTGCACATCCCGCCGCCTCCACAGAGTGCCCGCCACAGTGACGACATGAGCCAGGTAAGGAAAAACACAAGGAAATGCAGACTTAGCGGCATTCCCCTTCAAAAGGGTGCATCTGCATTTAAAAGATAACACATTTCGCAGAAGTGAAAATATCGCCTCAACTTCGAAAGATACTTATTTCTAAAGGACTCACTATTTTTTTAAATCAGTTAAAATACTATTGTTTCCAAGAGCAGGATAGAATTGAAAAACAAATAGGAATTTAATGTCGTTATTTTTAATTTTTTTGTAAAAAACATTTCTGTAATATAAATTTTTTTTAACAATTAAGAAATATGCTCTGAAGTTAATAATTATTCACAGTGGTAACATTCGTGATCTGCACGTAAATGTTTTATCTGAACCAATGTCGACCTCCCATTTGATATAGGTATTATTATAAAACAATCACAAAAATATAAACCGGCGTTGCAATAGGAAAATTGGTATAATTTTCAGACGGTACAAGAGTTGCCAAACAATCTATATATCAATATGCTAAGCGAAAACTTATGTTTCATTTTTAAGAATATTGGGAGCACGGAGAAGAATGAGATTTTGCATAGTTAAAGATTATATGGAGAAGAAGTGAAGGAAGCTAAAATCTATATATAATATGCGTTACAAATACATTAAATTATGTAAAATAAAACGCTCTGTCGCCTATGTAGTTCGCTCAGATGGCTGGTAGATTGCGCAGCTAGCGGCCTTACTTTGTCTTCTTTGGTGAAACAAAACAGTCTAAATTAATCTCTGAACTTATATAGAAGCAAGGAGCAACATTTCGAGGGCTGGTAGATAGCGCAACTAGCGGCCAGAATATTGGGCGAACGGAGGAACTTATAGAAATACAGAAAGCTAAAATTATATATAATATATTTTACAAACCTTGGAATCGATATAAGCAGTCAGAGATAATCGATTGCTAAACATATGCGCATTTTGTCTCTGGTTTGCGACATGGGCTGCGCAGAATGAATTTCCCGTAAACTTTTTACTCTTAGTCCAGGCCGAATTTCAACCTAACTATGATCACTATGACAAAACGAACCTATTTAGGTTGAAATGATCCCTGTACCGATAATTTTTGTGTCATTTTTACAGTGCTGCTAAAATTTCGCGGTTGCAGAGCATCCCATATTGCGGCATTTTTAATTTAATTCGTAGCGACTTTTCCGGAAAAGGAGAGTGCTAAACGTGAAGAGGACACTATAAGGAAACAGTTAATCCAAATTTCAACAGATCAGTAACAGTTTTTCACTGGTGGAGAATGTCCCATCCCACCCAAAAATACAGGGTGTTACAAAGAGGTACGGCCAAACTTTCAGGAAACATTCCTCACACACAAACAAAGAAAATGTGTTATGTGGACATGTGTCCGGAAACGCTTACTTTCCATGTTAGAGCTCATTTTATTACTTCTCTTCAAATCACATTAAACATGGAATGGAAACACACAGCAACACAACGTACCAGCGTGATTTCAAACATTTTGTTACAGGAAATGTTCAAAATGTCCTCCGTTAGCGAGGATACATGCATCCACCCTCCGTCGCATGGAGTCCCTGATACGCTGATGCAGCCCTGGAGAAAGGCGTATTGTATCACAGCCGTCCACAATATAAGCTCTACCATATAAGCGTTTCCGGACACATGTCCACATAACATATTTTCTTTGTTTGTGTGTGAGGAATGTTTCCTGGAAGTTTGGCCGTACCTTTTTGTAACACCCTGTATAATAAGCATAGTTAATAATGTTACAAATAGATTATTTAAATAAAAATTAATTTGCGAACGTGTGTGTGCGCGTGAATTAGGATCGGAGCCAGCGTTCTTACGTGAATTCCCCGCATTGAGACACTCTGTGGTCTTTGGTAAAACGAAAGACTCGGATAAAGTAGAGATTAATGTTTGAAGTTATGAAAGGAATACTTTGAAAAGGAATGTAGCGATTCTGCCTTAATCTTTGGTTAAGTGTCTTTTGAGTTTTTAATTTCAGTAATTTCATTAGAGAGAGAGAGAAAGAGACAAGAAATAAGGAATACTTATTTGCGTGAAATTCAAAATGATAATAGACCAAATTTAAATAGCGAACAAACAAAATGACGAAATTATTTTGATAGATACATTTAAATGTGCATGTTTCATAAATCTAAAGCAGTTTTCCGGCCTAAATGAACGATCGATAAATAAATTTCATCATTTGCTATGGTTAGATTAGAAGCTAAAATTTAGCATACAGTCACGCGTAGAGTGTATCGTTTTAATTTTATAGGTAATGCAGAGAATTACTAGATTATTACTCTTTCATGAAAGAAACTAAACGACTTAATGAATTACGATCGAATTTCGATCGCTGGGCGATCACTAGTACATACTAATCCATTGAGGATTCCGTTCACAAATTGTGTATAAACAGAATTCACTAAATAAATTGTAAAAATCTCTAAGAAATAATTTAGTATAAAGTGACTTTTTCGTAGAGTTATTATTTGATTGTGAAATCATATTTAAAATTGTATGTACAAATCAATAAGATTACACTAATTATTGGAAATTTTTTAATATGCTTTTCTTAGACATATTTGTTATCAGTTTGAAAGTCTTTGTGGAATAATATATATAATTTTTTGCAAATGCTGTCTGCAAAAAATGAGATTCGGTTATTTTACGAATGTCAAAATTCTAAGATGATACCTACACTTTTCCACAAATTTATGAAAAAATTATATGTAATATACAATAATAAAAATAAAATGTTATGAAATAATTGCCGGATCTGTAGCTCAATAATTAAAGGCGGGGAGTTAACATTTTAAATGTTCTATTACGACAAAATCCAAAGTCGATGTGTTTCATGATTTCATTTAAGATTACCTAGAAACAAATTTTTCAGCCCTGCCACTAAATCCCTCACTCAAACCATATAATTTATGTTCACGACCATGGTTCCTACAAATTTTAATAAGAAATAGCTAATTAACGAATATCTAAGCTGATTTGTTCATAAATTACTTGTATCTAACGGACGGACAAAAGAATTATTTCGTTCAGAAGGTGTAGAAACGTAACAATGTTGCAGGTTCCAAACAGAACCAATCAAATAAAACTGATGAACATAAAAACATATCAAATATGTTATGTTTATGATCCTAAAACCCACCATTAGTTTCCGACAGTATTAGCTTAATTTACTAGTTAATGTTAGTGCTATGTGTTATTGATCAATTTTCTGTTGTATTGTTGCATCTTGTTTTTTTTTTTTTTTTTTTTTTTTTTTTTTTTTTTTTTTTGCTATGTTGGAATTACAATCAGACATAAATAAAACAAATTGAGAATTATTTGAAGACAAATTCATATTTAAAAAAGTCATATTTATAAAATAAATGTAAGATTCTACTTATAAAACCTCATATACATCAGAAATTTTTTACTAAGTTATTAGTTTAAATATGTCGGAAATTGTCAGTGCATCTACAGCACTATAAATATCTTTATATACATATTTCTTCTGTCCGTGTGTATGTCACTGAACTCTTCCTAAACGGCTGGACTGATTTTTATGAAATTTTCTGTGTGTGATTAAGTTGATTCGAGGATGGTTTAGATTCGCAATCTGATTTGCAGAAGCCCACCTCTCTCCCAACAGAATGATCAACGAAGATAGGGGCCTTTACTCGGCGAGCATTTGCGGCTATTGACATAGCATATGTCAATATAAACAGTATCTCTGAAGCGCGGCATAACCCGAAAAGCTATTACCAATGCCACGTCTTCGAGGACGAGGAGGAAATATTGGTCGACGTACACGAAATGCACAAATAGTTCATAACCGTCGGTTAAATAGAACGGCAGACGATCAATTGGTGGACAATGTAAATTTAAGAAACCAGGTTGCAAACATATGTGCAAAGGAAAGTCGAGAACATCGCAATGAACTTCTTCGGGATAATGCATTGAGACAAAGAGGCACGTCAACGAGTCACCGACTAGCACAGAGCACATGATCGTCAGCGCGTGCAAGAACGTCGCGCATTGCACGTGCAGCCTCTGCCCCCCTTTACCTCGCACCCGTTTTAATTTACAGCTTTCTTTATAGAAACCCACAGTTTTAAATCCAGTCAAAATAAATCAAGCTTTTCTAAGTTACGCCAGAATATTAATAAAATAAAAGTGTCCTAATGTTTTAACATGTACATCAGATTTTAGGTTCGACCCCAAGCTTAAACGTTGTGGAAACCCATCAAAAATTTTTTTTGCATGATGCTGGAACATGCGGATAGATTCCAGATACAGATTTATGTGTGTGTTATGTATTAATGATCGGATAGTAAATGTTTTGACTATTGAACAGCAACTTTAACAGATGATATGGTTAGGTTGAAATACAGCCTAGACCAAACTATAAACTGTACATAAAACCGCTCCCAATTCACCCCGTCCTGGGAATTGTTCGGGAATATCAATGTTTAGTTTACTTCTGGAAATGGCTGATGGCAAATAAATGAAACTTGGCACGCATGATTTACATCGGAAACATAAAAATAGTGTACGGGTAAATCAATCCCGGCAACGCCGGGTACTCTGCTAGTCTCATTATAATCTTCGCCGATCTGATTACTGCGCTTTAAAGCTTGTAATATCCCTTGGTGACGGTAAATTTATGCGTGTGAATTCCACGTTTCTTTGGCATCGGTGAGAGCCAGGTGAATCATACCTGCGCTGAAAGACCGAACGATTTATGGCAGGCCGTAAAGTTAAAAGCTTTACGCATTCAATTAAATTCAAAGGACAGTATAGGGACTATGCCGAAATGAGGATTTCCTGGTACAGTAGAAAGTTGAAACTAGAGAAACGATGCTTCGGAGAAAAAGTCAGGTTGCGGAACACCTCTGTTGGAAACCAGTGAATCAAACTGTGTTACGAACTTTTAGAAACCATAAGTTTTTTATGTTGCATGAGGAGCGCCAATGGAGATCATGGACGATGCGCCAAACGCTGTGACTCGCTGAAATTTCCCGCGTCTGCTAGAACTCGGGAGCCTGCAAGTTTACAACGGAGCGAACAAAGCGGGAGGGAAGACATTCTGTTTCTGGCCAGCAAACAATCCACACCGGCGCACCACGGGAGATTGCCGGAGAGCTGCGGGGAGCTACCTCGCCAAGTGACCTTCGTCCAGCTGACCAACAGAGTCTATGTTTGATCTGCACGTCATCTGCTACGTTAAAGAACGCCGACGATGTATAGACACTCTTGCGTCATTCAACCCTAGGCAACGCTCTGAGATGAGAATCATGCTCTAAATTGTTCAAAAGAAACTTTTAATATTCAGTTCTGTTCAATAAACCAATCAATTTTATATTCAAAGAAAATAATAGGTGTTGTAAACCCTGCTTTCAATAACTTCCTTTCCAATCAATCAGTATATCATTTGAATAGATGAAGATTTGTGTTTTTAATTGTATTGTAAAATTACAATTGCTTTGATTAAAAGTATTTCAGAATTGGAATGTCGCTTCTCTCGGATAGAGAACACTTCCATTATTGGCGCCTACCCGGGATTAATTTTGCAAATTAACTTATTAATGAATGCATCTCATTATTTTATTCTAATTTTAATAACGTCACAAACGAGACGTTACAAGCTAAGACTTTTAAAATAACTCGCTCCGTACGAAAGGGATCTGTCAATGATACTTTTTAGTGTCTCAATAGAACCTTTAATACTATCGATAGATAGATGACGGATGTGGGTAAGCTCTTTGAACCGAAGAGACGCCGAGGCGATGATCCGACACTTGGATCTGGGCCCTGGATTGGAGGAAAAGACAACTGAAGATCACCGAGCAGCATCAGTCTAGCTGATGCGGTCATAGCGATCACTTCCGTGTTCCGGAGCTTAGTCAGTCTCGTAAACAGTCAAGTGAACTTACAGTCCGTCAGTGCAGTGAAGTGTGTAAAAAATTTGAATTGCCTAAAGTTATACAAAACTAGGCTTCAATACATAGCATCCACTGAGAGCCTGGGCCGTGCCCTAACATGGAGGAGCCTCCAGACACGGGGCAAATAATCAACGCGGCACTGCAGCCGTGTTATTTTCCAGAAACAGCCTCTTCAGCCCCGACGATGATGCACTTCCAACAAGGAATCCAGCCACAGCCATCTCATCTTCAGCCGCTCAACTTCCCAGGTAACGACGCTGCTTCTGCAAGTTGCCCCTCGATCGCAGTGTTGAACAATGTAAATTCGGAAGAAAGAACTGTTAAACGTTCTCGCATAGAGGGAAACCCTACAGAGCTACCGAACGAGGAAATGTCCACTGAAACAGTAAACAATCCAGTGAGTATGCCCCAGGAGTTAGCTACCATGTCATCAGTGGTGTTCTACCCAACTAATTCAGCCGCAGAATTAGATCATCAATATGATAGCCGTGATCCAACCCAAACCACATCAAACGGGGGTACGGGCATGGATATCACAAGCATTCCCGCGGATTGTGAAGGAGTTCAAAGTATAGTATCGAACAATCGGACCTCTACTAACCAAAATAGTGTCCCCCAGTTGCCAAGCCCCAACTTAAATTCCAATAAAGATAGAAGTAAGAATAACCGATATAGCCGCACAGACACGGGTCCATACTTAGTCTTTGTGGAAAGTGTAGATAAAAATATTGGTAGACTTCACCCCATGTCAATAGGGAAACTTCTTTATACACATAGCCCAGCACAGAAGCATGACATCATCAGTATCGTAGCGGCCGGGAGAAATAGGTTAAAAATCGAAACCAATTCAGCAGCCTCAGCTAACTTGTTGGTTCAATCTACAGTTTTCAAGGACAGAAACTTAGAAGCATTCATTCCAAATTTTTTGATAAACAAACAAGGTATTATCAGGGACGTAGACACCTCCCTGTCAGAAGAAGAAATCCTACAGGCGATAGAAAGCCCTTACCCAGTTATCGCAGTTAAACGGTTTACCAAGAAGAACTCATACCATAATAATGATAGGAGAATACCGATACCAATATGCATGATCACCTTTAGATCACAATCCCTTCCGGAACACATAGCAATCTTTGGAGCACGTTGCCCAGTCGAACCTCATGTCCCACAAATTCTCGTCTGTGATAATTGTTTACGATTTGGCCATCGTATAACTCAATGCCGCAGCGCTCCCCGCTGCAATAAGTGCGGAGGCCCACATACCATGGAGACGTGTGCCAGCACAGCTGATCCACAATGTGTGCATTGTCACGGTCCTCATTTATCCAATGACAGAATATGTCCCGTAATTGTTCAACAACAAAAAGCACGTGAGGCAGCGGCCCATAATAAAGCCTCTCCCATGCCGAATTGCTATCCCACCCATCGTCAGACATATTCGCAGGCAGCCAGCGCCGCACCGCTCTATTACGACGAAAAGCAATTCCCCCCGCTCTCTCCAATTGCAGTGCAGCCACCCAGTTTAGCCTCAACAAATGCTTTCCAAAACTGTCCTATGATCCCTATCCAACAAAATCAAGAGTCTCGTCACCAAAGTAAAGTGCTCTCTCCAAACCAACCTATATACACTACTACTACCGTCGGCCGCAACAAGCAAAGGCCAGCAACCCCAAAAGCACAAAATTCCAATTACCCTCCTGTTTACCAAAGAATGTATGTACCCCATCATATACCAATAACACCTATCATACAGAATCCTTACCCTCCTCAACCCCAGTATAAGGAAAAGTCCCCCTTACCCGAAAAAGTAGCACTCATAGAGAAGATATTGCAAATTATCGTGAACATGATTCAAGAATGTCAAGCAGATCCATCTGATACCTCCCAACTCGACCCACTTCGTCACCTTCTTACCAACCTAGCAGGAATCAACTAAAGAACCGAATACTCTCTCTACTTCCTATGGCGATAAAACTTATGCAATGGCACGCTCGATCTGCTATGGCCAATAAAGACATCCTATCTAAGGAATTGCTCGGCAACAACGTAACAGTAGGAGCTATCAGTGAAACCTGGTTTAAGCCACATGCCCCTATCCATTTCAGGGGATATAACATCATCAGGGAAGATAGAACTGACGGAAAGGGAGGCGCGGCACTCTTAATAAAGGAAAACATTTCTTTCCAACAAATACAGATAAAATGGGGCGTAAAAGAAGTACAGGCTGTAGCCGCGGAAATGGTAACACCTACTGGTGCCTACACTATATTATCTCTATATAAACCACCACATGTGAGGGTCAGCTGTAACGAATGGAACCAATTGTGGGCGTCACTTCGTACCCCGTTTCTAATCTGTGGTGATTTTAACGCCCACCATACTGCTTGGGGCAATGACACATCGGACGCAGACGGAAGATCATTATTAAATTCTATAGAAGACTATAATCTAGTCATTTTAAATGATGGCTCACCCACACTAATTCCGACTCCCTACAGACGCCCAACATCGGTAGACATTTCTATAGCCTCACCAAATTTCCACGCGGTAGATAAATGGGAAACAAAAAGATATACATTGGGATCGGATCATTTCCCAATTTACATAACAATAGGAATGGAATTAAACCCGCGAACTAGATATCATGCTAGTAGTCCCTGGCGTATCCAGGAAGCCTCGTGGTCTACGTACAGAAAGGTCATCTCAGCGGAATTAGCCAATCTTAATCCTAACCTATCTGTAAAGGATTCTTACGACGCTCTAATATCGATTATAAATAGGGCGGCGATGAAGTCGATTCCTCGCCGTAAAAATACTGAAAATTGCAAAAAATACAAAGTGTTCTGGTGGGATTCAGAATGCTCCAAAACAGTAGCAAAACGTAGGTTGGCCCTGAGTAGTTATCGTAAAGTACAGACGCTCGAAAGTTATTTGGAATATAAGCGGGTGGATGCTCAGACAAAAAAATTTCTAAAACGGCGGAAGAAAGAGGAATGGATTAAATATTGCAACGGCATAAATAAGGATACAAGCATTTCAGACGTTTGGAAGAAAATTAGAGCATTAAAAAAATTAAACTCAAATCGACCTGTAGAAGCTGATTGCAGATAGGATAACACCATCCTCATGCATTACAGCTCCGATGAGCATACCTGAATCGGAAGAGGAACACTCTCATCCAATGATGACCCCTTTCTCTAGAATAGAACTAGAAAAAGCCTTATCAACAAACCAGAACACATCCCCGGGAATTGATAATATACATTATCCAATGCTTACAAATTTGCCGTCAGAAGCCAGAGATTTACTTCTCCATGTTTTCAATGAAACATGGACAAAAAATGAGTTAATGGAGGATTGGACAACACAGGTGATTTTACCGGTCTTAAAACCTGGAAAAATCCACTACTACAGGCTTCGTATAGGCCAATAGCTTTATCATCGTGCGTAGGGAAGACTCTAGAGAGAATGATTAAGAACCGCCTGGAATGGTGGTTAGAGGCGAACGATTTACTCCCTCAATCACAATTTGGATTTCGCAAAGGCAGAGGGACAATAGATAATTTAACTATTTTGACAACGGATATCACTGACTCTTTTAAAAGAAAAAACTGTACGGTCTCTCTGTTTTTAGACATTTGTTCGGCTTATGATCATGTGCAAATCCCTATCCTAATGGAACAAATTAAAAAGATTGGGGCTTCCAGAGAGGCTAGTGTATGGCATTAACACCCTGTTGGGGGAAAGAACAATCTTCATTCGATACAAGGATCATACCATAGGACCAAGAAAACTCTATACAGGACTACCTCAAGGGGCTATTCTGAGTCCACTATTATATATTCTATACGTATGGGATTTGGAAAGAGTAGTTAATCCAAACACCCGAATTCTCCAATATGCGGATGACATTTCTATATATTGTATGGCGGCTACAATGGAGGAAGCGTTATCCAACCTAACAATTACGATGATGAACATGGACAAATGGTTTAAACGGAATGGGCTACAAATCTCAACTGAAAAGTCCTCAGTGATAATATTCACCAGAAATCGATTAGATCTTAACGAAATCAGAACAGTCAGAATAGGAATCTACTCATTTACAGTTAAATCCAATGTTCGCTTCCTGGGTCTAGTGCTGGACTCCAAACTCAGATGGATTCCCCACATTACTCAAATAGTTAATTCCTGTAACCCAGCTCTGAACATTATACGAAGCGTAACACGGGTATGGTGGGGTGCAAATCACAACACCCTCTTAACAATATACAGAGCCTTAATTCGGTCTAAAATAGATTATGGAAGCATTCTATACAGCAACGCAAATACTCGAACCCTTTCCATGCTGGACAAACTCCAATACAGCTGTATACGAACCTGTCTGGGAGCCATGAGATCGACTCCCAATAACGCCCTACTGATTGAAGCTCGGGAGATGCCCCTGAATATCAGACGAAACTGGCTGGCTAGTAAATATATTCTGGAGAGGCTAGCATACAGGAATCATCCAATTATCTCGAAATGCAAAGCTTTGTATAACCATGGATACATTTTTTTTTTTAACAGTTTAACGTCCCTTTTTAACAACGTGGTCTTTAGAGACGGGAAAGGATGGGGGCAAGGAATGGGAAGGAATTCGGCCATGGCCTTTTGAAGGAAGCATCCCGGCATTCACCTGGAGTGATTTGGGGAAACCATGGAAAACCCAAATCTGGATGCCCGGACGGGGATTCGAACCGCCGTCCTCCCGAATGCGAGGCCAGAACGCTCGGTCCCATGGATACATCACAGAGCGTCATAGACTGGCTGAAGTCCTCCATAGTTACAGAGAGTGGGAAAAATTGGCAGACAGAATTATTCCAACGAAGATATTTCCCCATATGAGTATTATTCCAGCACTAGCATGGTACAGATACCAATATATTACATAACTCCTGAGACCAACCAACATGTCACTTACAAACAAGCAGTAAGGAAATACCTGGAGGACAATTGGAATTATTCGTTTTTTATATATACGGACGGATCCAAAATAGACTCAGGGGATGGAGTAGGCTGCGCCTTTTATTGCCCGAGGACCAAGTATCAAGAAAAGTACAAATTACCATCGAATACATCAATTTATACGGCAGAAGCCATCGCTATATTAAGAGCACTTGAGCACAGCCTGACATTGACTGAGATGAGTTTTTTAATAATGTCTGACTCGCTTAGCGTACTGAACTCCATCCAAAGAAAATTTTTGGGCAAGAAAACCAATCAATTTATAGTTAAGATTGTGGAGACATATCTAGAATTGTCCAGAAGGAATAAATCCATAAACTTCCTTTGGCTAAAAGCACATGCAGGGGTTCCGGATAACGAAACAGTGGATCAAATGGCAAAGACAGCCGCTAGAATAGGAGACACCTTAGATATCCAGCTTCCGTATACTGACTACCTCTTCAAAATAAAAACAAAGGCTCTGAACAAATGGCAAACTGAATGGGACTCCAGCAAAAGCAGGAAGGGACACCATTATGGATCGATTCAACCCCGAATACCATCCCGCCCATGGTTCTTCAACTTTCCTGAACATAGAGGCGTCATTTCCACTATAATTAGAATGCGCTTTAACCATGGTTTATTCCCACAGCATTTACATCGGATACACATCCTAAATACTGATATTTGTGATTGCGATAGAGCAGAAATAGGGGATATTAATCACGTAGTGTTTTCATGCCCTAAATATAAACAACATCGACAAAGATTTATAAAACAACTCGTCAACTATGGAATACCTCTCCCAACAAGCATTAGCTGTCTATTGCACGGTAACAACGTGACCATATACAAGTTGCTAAGTAACTTTGTAAAGTCAACTAATATAAAAATTTAGATGTGAAAAACTAGTTGATTGTAAGGATTTTAATCATTGTAATGTCAAAAAAAAAACTATAAGGAACTAACAATAATTTATATATCTGTATATTTCACTGTATCATTTGTAATTATGTGTGAGCAATTGTATTTAAACATAATGTGTCAAACCCCTTTAGGGGATATACAAAAATGTTCCTTTCTGAAGAATCAGTTTACCTAGTTCTATCGTTTATATTTTACTAATCATGTCTAGTCTTGCTCTCTTACCTAAATGTAAAATGTTTATATGTGTATGTACAAATGGATGATGGTTGTATAATGCCTAGGCGCTTAAAGCCAAATAAAAATTAATAAAAAAATTAATAAAAAAAAAATCACCGAGCAAGGCGCACTTACTGTCTCCATACACGATTGCTGTGTTTTATGATAACTTTGTATATTACCAAGTAATAATTAAATAGAAGAGTCAGAGATAAAAATATGCTCCTAAAAATTATTTCATTGACGGTATTACATTTCATGTTATCCAGGGGATACTCAGGAGATTATGAAGGTGGGAGAACATATTTTATTTTATTTTTAACTTCTGGCTACACTCCTCGTCGCTGTCAAGGTTATTAGAGTCGAAGGAGGATAGTGTCATAAACTGGAAGAAATTAAGACATTGCCTTCTCAGGGAACCATCTCCGCAATCGATTTAGAAAACTGAAAGGCCGGACGAGGATTTGAACTCGCGTCCTTCTGAATGCCAGGCCCGAAAGTTACCACTTACACTCAAACGTCTGTGAGAACAACTGAAGAAGGTGAACAATTTGAAATGTCTGGGCAGTGTTGTAGAGGAAAGTAGAAGGAATGATGCTGACTTATCTGAAACAGCGAGGAAGAAAGAAACATTTTCAAGAAATAGAAGCCTGTAATGTAACAAGAGGAGGTGCAGAGAATGAAAGGAGGCACGAGATGGTTTGTGATACAGCGATGATGAATCCCCGGCGGCGGTAAAATGCTATAGACATGTTAACAGGACGTGAGTGAAAATGAATATTAAGGAAAATACATAAAATGAAAATGGAAGGCAAACAGCTCAGTGGAAGTTAAAGGGACAGATGGCTTAGAGGAGAGGAGGATAATGTGCTGAAAAGAGAAGGTGACTGGACCAAGGGATGAAGGTCATTATCGTGTAACCTGAGCTGGCTAAGATATAAAATTGACCTGTTATTTGCAGATAAGAACTTGCTCTTAAAAAATTGAAGAATTTCTGCTGAGAAAGAAGGAATTTGGACGTATTGAAAAGGGGCAGAGACGTTCTCGCTCTGTGGTATTGACTGGAAGATTGTTTTCACTGTTGAGTTTGGATATCCAGAAATCGACACGAATTTCTGTTCCCAGTGATGCTGGTCATTTCTACTTCGGTCAGAAGAAGCTTCAAATATTTAGATATTTTATTTAGATTTTTTCTATTAATTTTTCTTATTCTACTGCGTATAACTTCAATCTAAAGTAGATCTAAAGAATGTAGACTATCAAGTGAGCAATATTCCTCGATTATCGAATTACACATTCATTCACAATGAACTCCAAATTTAATTGTTTACGTGAAATCCTTCATCGGATGACTTTGCCGTTCAGTATGGGAGAAAGGGCAAGCAGAATTCGAATAAGAATCCTGATTTCGATTATTTCTTAATTTTGGTATTACAATCGGCAGTAATGTTTCATGCTTTCGTATTGGGCGGTTTTAGCTCCAATTCTCCGTAATGGAGTCCACACATGTATTAAAGTTAAAACAATCAACTTCTTTGGATTTAGATTTCCAGTCGTATAGTTCATAATCAAGTTTTCCAACCCATTAAACACAGATGCGTACGAGTCCTTTATTTCGCAAAGAATTGCTGCCTAAAGACCACGAAGGTTATGCCGTCAAATGGTTCGGGGATTTTTGTGTTTCCACAATTATTATTTTTTTTTTTTGTAACTGCTTTACGTCTCTTTTTAACATCGAGGTCTTTAGAGACGTGAAAGGATGGGGGGCAAGGATGGGGGCAAGGAATGGGAAGGAATTCGGCCATGGCCT
>JARYHS010011408.1:260978112-261000521 GCA_031002005.1 Vandiemenella viatica | reverse complement strand
GGGGCTGGAAAATTCAGAATGGAGCTCTTGTGCTAGTGACTAATCACTTGCACCTACTCCGGATCATCTCCTCAATTTGGTGCCCTGCAATTGTAAGAACATCAGCGAAATAGATTTGAATGTGTGCGTTGTGGGCTGAGTGTTAACTAATGTGTGGACATTGTCGAAGATCTGCATGCGATAAAGTCACCTATAATAGTTCAGATGATGAGTATGATGATGAAGCTGAGATTTAAATTTCATTCAAAGATTTTAATAAGAATTTGTATAATTTATAATTTTGCAAAATGTTTCGTCATTTTCAAGGTTTCTTTCTGTCAGTTTAGATATAATGCCAAGGGCACAAAATCTCAGCGCACGTTCGAAGAGATTAGAATGATGCGGACAGAAGAGGAAGGGTAAGTGGAACGGCGATCATGCATAGCTCTGCGCGTTGTGTCGAATGTTTCGATGATATCTCACCATCCGTTTTGTCACAAAAACATGATGAATACACCATTTCAATGCTGAAAATGCGTTCTGTAACTTTGATAATAGGCCTTCTATAGTTTTTAGCAAAACAAGTCATATTTCGTACCTCTTTCACTATCAAATGTGAGATTTTTTTACTTCTGTCCAATAATTACGTCCAAAACTACGCCGTCTTTCAATAATTAGCTTTTCCAATTACTTATAGTGCAATAAAATGATACAAAAGCTGATATTTTAAGACCTACAAGACGTTTATACTGATTATGACATTTAAGCCCTAATTAAAACCTTTTACCCTAATAAAACTATGATCAGGACACCTCAGAGATGGGGACTTTTCAAGACATGATACTTAGGTATTAAGTAATATCTGTACCGATTTTCAGATCTACATTATATTTTTTTCACGTTAATACCCATAATGGCCGGGTAGCGGTGCGCGGAGCTCTCGGCCCAGCGTTGACTCCCGTGTGCTTGTTTCTACGTGTATCTCGACAACCAATATGTCGCAGAGGGATGAACGATATACCATTTTAATCCTGAAAGTGTGTACTACAACTTTTATCATAGGACCTGGTAACTTTGACAGTTTTTCCGCAATGCAGAGAAATTGAAAAAAAAAAGTTATGTTTCGTACTGCCTTCATGATAAAATGGACTATACTTTTACTTTTAAATAATAATAGTGTAGATATTACACTTTTATGCAGTGGTTAGCCTATCCTGATTACCTAGGGTGCAATAAAAACGTTACAGAGTCTGACATTTTAAATTTTACAACGAGTTTATACAAGATTTGGCATTCAATCCCTATTTAAGCCCTTTTGACCTAAAAAAAACTATGACGCGGACACCCTAGAGGTGGGGACTTTTTAGTACTTGTTTCTAAGGTACTAAGGAACGTCTGTGCCAAATTTCAGCTCTACATTATTTTTTTTGAGGTTAACCCTAAAATCCGTCTAAAATGCCTGTACTATAAGCCTAATCTAATCTGTTCCGAAACATGCCATTTTTTTTTCTGGAAAAGTAAAGTTTAAACTTGAAATTGCTTCTATAGCGAAAGTGATTGTGTTTCGTATTTGAACGATATTTTTATCTTGTAAAGGTGGCATTAATATTAATTAAACCAACACGTAACTAAGCATCATTTACTCTGATTCAACCAATCTAATGATACATTTTCTAAGAAAATAGCTTTCAAAGCAACGATACCTCTTGGTGCTACATCCTAGGACAGGGATGGCGAACCAATGGCACTCGCGCCGATGATGGTACGCGGCCAAAGTATTTAGGCACGGCGTTAATTAAGTAGGTAACTAATCGATATAAGTAATTTATCTTATTTTCTACACAATTTAAGAACATAGTAAGAAAGTTCATCGTGTAAGACACTAACGGTGTCGGAACGATTGCAGATTGCGCAAAAAGGTGGATTTTGAGCGTATTTTCTGACCGATCGGACTGACTGAGTAACGCAGCAGGCGGTGGGGCGGCGGGAAGGATATTAAGCTAACTTATTCACTTGTTTTTTGTTTTTTTTTTAGTTGACGACGTTGACTGCTTTCACCAGTTACGCATAGTTCTTGCGGTTTTTAAAACCAATTTCATAAAACAGCTGCTTGTTTAAGTTTTAGTTATATTTACAACTATTCAACATGGTTAGTTAGGCAAAAAAAAAAGTTCAAGATAAGTGTAATAGAGAATTTCAATCTTGGTGTACTGAGAAATACGGCACGATTAATAAAGGTGAAAAAGCTGTGTGTGTTTTATGTTCTGGAACAGTGGTATGTAGAACACAATCTGTAAAACGCTATCATGAATCAAATCACAAATTTCTTTACAAATATTATCGGTATATTACATGTCATTCGTGCTTTTAAGACCAAACTGCAAGTTTCATGTGAACATGGTATTTCAAAGTATTATTACAAGTATTATTTACAAGTATCTCCCAAATTTGAAAAAAAAAAATCAGTAGTGATTTGGATAAACACGAAAAATAGACCAATTAAAACTCACTAAAGAGTTATCTTCAGAAATTATTTCTTCTATAGAAGAATTTCCAACGAAATTTTCTCTGTTCAAGGAATTATCGGAAAATCTCAAGTTTATTATGTATCCTGATGTGATTTCACCTGACAAACTGAGCTTGTATCAGTTTGATTGGTTCGAAATCGAAGAAATGGAAATGCATCTGAGTTCCAGTGTACTTAAACATGCACTCAAAAATCAATTGAAATGAGGAAGGAGTTAGAATTAAACGAATTATCAAGACTGTCAAGCAATATGAGTACAAATGTCAATACCATAATTATGGAAACTTGCAATTGAATTCCAGACACATTTAAGTAGCTGTATTTTGCTGTCTTAACAATATTTCATCTACCTATGCATGTGAGTCATTATTTTCAGAAAATGAATAACATTAAGGACTCACTTAAAAACTATTCGTCAGGTGACTCCATTACAGCCTGCACTCTGCTAAAAGTAATACAGTATGAACCTAATATAAGTTATTTGACATCTAACTGGGAATAACAGAAGTCGCAATAGTTTCATCTACTTAAATAAACACAAAACTGTTGATGTTATTATTGCTTAGTTTAAAAAAATGTATATTTCTTGTTGCAAATATAAGGTTTAAAAGGTGATACTATTTCGTTTTATTTCTTTTCCCATTAATCACTACGTCATGATTGTTTGATGGCACGTCATGGCTTCATTCAACATTTCTTTAGAGAAAATGGCACGCAGATCAATAAAGATTCGCCATCCCTGTCCTGGGAGATGTTAACACTGAAACTTTATCCCAACTTACGTCGTCTTCACACTCAATTGTTCACCAGCTGCAGCTTATTCAAAACTAATCAATAAATTTGCATGAACCATTTTTCCTAAGTGCTAAGTTTAAAAATACATGGAAAATAAATGTTATTTATGCTTCCAAGAATCAGTTGAAAATCAGTTAGCTCACAAAGGTAGCAATAAGAATTCATTTCTTACTGCCTGCTATTTCTTTCACTTGAATTAACGATGGCACTCCATTTCGTTTCAAGCTCTACTCCAAAGAGAGTATTTACATCTTATGAATAAGACCTTTGACTTCGTGACCGAGTTGTGTGAAGCCAACGTATTCTTGTCTATTTTACTTATTTTCGAATTATTATAATTAGAAATATACTGTTCACCATTTGCAGTCTTTCACTGTTCCTCATAAGAGGTATTATTATTAAAAAGAGAATTAACTTGCCTTCTCAACAGATCTATATTATTGTAAATCTGTAAGACAACTGGGTCTGTCTGAGGGTTTGAGGAAGAATTACGCAAAATCAGCCACGCCAATTTCGATGGTGTTTTCACTTATTATGGACCTACTTAAAATCTGTGGTTTATCTTATGGGTCTACGTTACCAGGGTAATGGTCAAGAATTGATAAATTTCTTCGTAGCGAGAAAGATAGATCACACTAGATATCAGTTGAACCAAAGATCAGGCTACAAAGCTACAACTCCACACGTTGGGTTCTATCAATATTTTTTCTTATTGATTATCTTTAGTTATTTATATATTTATTCAATTTGTGATATTATATCTCTGCATCAAAAATTAACACTGATATAAGCGTAATAACATTGTGTAACTTAATGTTAAATTTTATTCTTTGCTGATGGGGGGGGGGGGGGGAAAACAAAAACAAAAACAAAAAAACGAATTAATATGCACACCAATGTCCGCGGGATCGAAGCAGCCATTAAATGCTAGTCTAATATATAATTTGCTACTGAGGTTCTAAGAGGTTTTTCGTGTATTGTACGACGCGTATGTTAAATTTGGTGCAGTCATTTTGGTAATAAGTGGGACGGTGGATCTGGAAAACAGTTGATTGCACTTAGAAATAAGTTTCAAAGTAAGTCGAAAAGGATAGTCCAATTGCATTATGGATGACCGAGTTATCTATGTGGGCAAACTGCTGAAATAGAATAAGCGTGTTATAATACACTAAAATAAAGACTAAGATTTAAATTGCTTTAGATGGTTACATTAACCGAACCGATCACCATATCAAATTATTGGTGAGATATATTTAAATCACCTACTTTGTGAATTCCTGCTTCGAGTCTTGCTTTAAGAATGGGTATATCCTTAATTGTTATAATAGTAGGAATAACTGACTTTCAATGTTTTAATAAAAGTTTTGAACTAAGTAAGGAGTACGTTGTGTATAATGTTAACCTATGGATTGTTGGAAATAATTATTTTTGCTTAAAACCGTTTTGGAAGCGGTTCAATATAATCGAGTTAGGAATGTTATTGAGTAATGGAAAGGGAACTGTCGATGGTCTTCACGAATTTCGTCTCAAGCAATTCCGTAAAATTACCAGGGGAAGAAACCTTGGAGGTCTTACTGGGAAATTAATCCATGACTATGAGAATGCCAGTCTCAAAAGTAAGCATTCGTCCTCCACGGGCGATCAACCTGTTTTGCTGTGGAGCTTCCGGAACTATTGGAATTAAATGCTAGTCTAATGAGATAGAATACTTGAGGGTAAAAAACTAAAGCAAAGTGAATGTGATAAAGATGAAAAAACAAGTAACGATTAAATTAAATATAATCAAACATGTACATGGTATAGGGCGGAAAGAATGGGAGAAAGAAAGACGAGATCATTGGAATCAGTGAGAAAAAATGTAGTTTAATGTTTTCACTGGAAGCCGCCTCCAGCTCATATTTCTGCTGTCAGTTTGTCCGTAGCGCTGGCATCAGTGGCACTGCGATTCAGACAGACGTGCGAGCTGTACCGCTGTTTGCCCGCCCCACTGTCCGTGTCACTGGCTGCGGTTCAGAACGAGGTTACCGGTAAGCGGGTTACCTGACTGACGGCTGGCTGGCGTCAGTCTCGCTGAAGCCCACCGTCGGTAATTCACTTACCCGGAACTGCAGAGGGCAGCGTTTATCCGCAGCGAACACACTGCGCTCACTGCCAAGTCCAACGTCAAATGAACACGGAATGGAGCCGCGGTACGCTGTTCCAAAATGAGATCGGTGTTCGTACACAGACTTCTAACAAAACAAAAGCTACCTTTTATCAACGATGCTAATAAAGAATTATGTACGATTGTATGTTACACACAATCCTACATTTTTCTCACCAATGTTTTATGTTGCACAGCTGGTACGTATTCATCTTTCGAAGCCATGACAGCAATGTCTTGCAAGGGAAAGTAATACATTTCAGCCTACATTACAGCCTATCAATCATTTAACTAAAAGTGATTTTTTTATGGAAACCAAATTTGGGGAGTTGTTTGCGAATCGAATAGTATCTTCGTCTAAAAAATCTGAAACTGAAGCCTCAAAACTGCAGTAAACCTGTCAAGACACTCCTCATTAAATGAAATACAGGTTGTACTGTTATAATATCGATAGTTCAAGAAATATGAAAATGAACAAGGTATTTACAAGGCTAAATAAATTAATTCCAACGTGTTTAAAACCCTAGGGACCATGCAAGCAATATTTTGGCATAAATATAAAGTGCCCATGCTTTTTTTTCTTTTTTTAGTGTGGATTTACGCGTCGTTGACGCCAAGGTCATTAGAGGCGGGAAAGGACTGGGGACAAGGAACTGGACAGAAATCGGCGTTGGCCTTTTGAAGGAAGGATCCCGGCATTTACGTAGAGTGATTTCGGGAAATGATGGAAAATCCAAATCTGGATGGCCAGACGGGGATTCGAACCTGCATCTTCCCAAATGCGAGGCCAGAGGGTTACGGCTAACCCACCACGCACGGAAAAAGTGCTCTGAACTTTATTACCTCACCAAAATAATGCATAAGAACCATTTTTGTATGGCCATCTTGCTATACCTCCTTTTCTCCTCTATCCAAATAAAATCTCGCGAGATTAAGCAACATCAAACAGCAAAAAAAAGCCCGCATATAGCAACGGAATTTGACGAAATCTGCAGCGAAAATGTTAAAAAATTTTTACTGTTAATCCACTCTCGAACGGTACATACAATGTCGAAAAAACGTGTGGCTTGTAAAAGACTTCTATTCAGCCAAAATATTTCTGAGAATCCGTTTTCATTATACTGGTTGATATATGATGTGGGTTGTGGAGCATGTAGCATGTCCAGTGATGGGGAAGGTTTCCTTCCCTCCCCTCCCTTTGAAAGGGTTGCAGTATGTAATAGTGGGAGTATACATGTTGTAGGTTTTTCAGCGAGGTCTACTGCACGGAAAAGATCCATAACGTGTTTTAGGAGAGTCAGATGGAGGGTATTTGTAAACCTAGATGTTTTTGAGGTTAGGTGGTCTGCTGAAACAAAGACGGCAGAATTTTTGGTAAGAGTGTGCGAATTTCTGGAAAGGAGCGGAGGAAGTCAGGCCCCTGTTGTAGGATCAGATTGATGGTTTCGATGCCGGGCGAGAACTTGGTGCCAAGGACAGGACTATGGTTGGGTTCCAGAGGTGCCCGGTGGGAGTGCTTACGGGTGGTTGCACGCGTGATTTGTTTATGTACAAGGTCTGCTGGGTAGTAGCGGGAAATAAGGGCTTGGGATAGGAGTATTGGGAGTGGGATTCAGAATCAGAACAGATACGTTTGCCGCGGATAGCAAGGATGTAGGGAAGGGGGCGTTTGGTGTGGAATGGGTGGCAACTGTCGAAATGTGCATATTGCTGTAGATAAGTTGGTTTGAAGGTGTGAAGGGCACCCTGCCTGAGCGCGATGTCCACATCGAGGAACGTGATATGTGTACGGCAGTAGGTCCAGGTGAAGGAAGTTAAGGGAAGACACCCAGTTCTCGCTCGGCCTCGAATCCATCAATCGGATTCTACAACAGGGGCATGACTTCCTTCGATCCCTTCCAGAAATGCGCAGACTCTTACCAAAATTTCTGCCAACTGTCCCACGTATTTGTTTCAGCAGACTACCTAACCTCAAAAACATTTTGGTTCACAAATACCCTCCATCTGAATCTCCAAAAACACCTTATGGATCGTTTCCGTGCAATAGACCTCGCTGCAAAATCTACAATATGCATCCTCCCACTACTAGATATTGCGACCCTGTCACAGGGGAAACCTTCTCCATCACTGGACATGCCACATGCTCCACAACCCACATCATATACCAGTTAACTTGCCGCCATTGAACAAGTTTGTATCTCGTAGGCCTGACTAAACAAGAACTTTCGACCAGACTGAATGGCCACAGACAAACTTTTATTATTATTATTTTCTATCATTCCCCTAACTGAGGGCCAGGGGCGGGCCACTGTAGAGCGTTAGCTCCTTTTGGCCTCTAGGTGTTTACATATATTTTGTTTTCTAATATTTATTTTTGCATCATTTTAAATACATTTCCTTATGCTACAATTATAGTTTCTTATTTATGTATCTACTAGTTTCATGTATCCTTTTTTACATTTTTACATCTTTCCATTGGGATTGCTGCTATTTAGTATTTGCATCTTACTCTTTCTAAGTTGTTAATATCTATTTACTTATTTTTTTTACTCTAAATTGTTGTTTTCTAGGTATCAGACAGCTTTACTTTATGTATGTACATGTATATATACATATATTATTTTATTATTAATTTCCGCCGTGGTCTTTCGTCAAGGTGTTGCGGAAGCTATTCGTCTTTCGTCAGTTTTTTTCAGGTTCGTCGGTCTCTGGGAACGTCTTTTTCGAGTTTAGGGCTATTATTTTCGGAGGGTATATGTACTTATATCTGGGTTTGGTAGTTGTTATCGGTTTTTTTGGTTATTATGTCTTTCATGTCCTCACTGTTTTGAATGCGCCTGTGTCCGTATTTGGCCCTTAGTATTGCTAGTCTTGTCTGAAGTCGTGTAATCATTGCAAGTTCATACACTAAGTCTGATGGTTGCGGCATGTTCTATAATGTGTCGTATAAATGTCTTGTAAGTGTGGATGGCCGTCTGGTTGCTGCATCCGTAAAATCGTCATTGTACAAGTCTTCTGAGGTTTTGTCTTTTACGAATTTTATTTAGTGTTTCCTGAATGCATGTTTTCCATTTTAGGTATTTGTCAATGTGGACACCAAGGTACTTCGAGCAGTTGTTTAGTCTCAGTTTGGTTTGATCCTCCATTTTGTCATCCAGTTCTGCAGTCTGTTTAGGTATTGCGACGCACGTCTGTTCACAGTTTTTGTGCTGTGGGTGGAGCACCAGTAGGTGGTGTCATCTGCGTACGTTTCAACATCTTCGTCCTGCCTGTCAACTGTCGGTGTGTCAGACGTGTACGACATGAACAGCAAGGTTGAGGGGATTCCTCCCTGAGGTACTCTAGCTTCTGGTGTAAAAGCGTCGGACGCTGTGTCGTTTCAATTTACCTTACACTGTCTCCTGTCAAGTTGTGTTTTTATGAGTCATACCAGTTTGACTGGAATACCCATTTTCTGGAGTTTAAAAAGTAACCCACCGTGTCAGATTTTGTCGAACGCACGTTCAATGTCCAGAAACACCGCAAGGGTGCAGTGACCTCTGTTGTTGCTGTTGGCCACGTGCACAGTCAGTTTTTACTAGTGGGTCATTTTTCGAGTGATTTCGCCTGAAAACTGATTGCATGTTGAAGATTAAATCATTTTCTTCCACATATTTCGTAAGTCCGTCAGTAATAATTCTGTCAAATGTTTTCCTGATCACGTTCTGGAGTGATATAGCCTGTAAGAGTTTGGGTCTGTGATCGGCTTACCATGCTTCGGAATCATTATTATTTAAGTCTTTGTCCAGGAGTTTGGTACTGTCTCCTTGTCTAAGCAGTAATTAAAGAGCAGAATCAGTATGGATATTAATCTATAATGGAAATTTTCCTTAGGTGCATTCTGCTTATTCCATCTGGACCTGGAACAGAATGTCGCCCATACATATGGCAGTCAGTACTTCAGTATCTGTGATAGGTTTTGTTAATTCTACGTCTTTTTCAGTAGGTACTTTTCGTCAAATATCTCATTCTCAGGGAAGGCATGTACAGCTCCCAGGGTACGTTTCGAGGCCTCAGCTTTTTGTCTATCACAGTCGTTGGAGTGTGATTTAGTGATCTAGTTTTCGGTCTAGGTTATTTCTGTCCTGTCAGCGTTTTGAATTTATTCCAGAATTTACGCCCTTCTCTATAATTTAGCTGTCTACATGTATTGTTCCATTCAATCTGTCTGTGTTCAGATATGATTCGTCTTGCTTGATTGTTTAGTCTGTTCCATATTGGTCTAAGATCATTGTTCCCAGTTCTTTTGATTTCTCTGTATATGCGTCTTTTTTGTTTGATTAAAGTCAGTGCTTCGTTTGGTATAGCCGGCTTCCAATTTTTTATTGTTTTTGTGGGAATAGACTGCTCAATAGCTTCCTGAATTGTTTCTTCCAATAGATTGCTTGTATATTCCATGTCCTGGTCATCTGTGATCGTTAGTGGCGTCATTAGTCCTGTGGATATGATGTCTTTGTATTTTGTCCAGTCTGCTTTCCTTATTAGTCTGATGGTTCTGTCTTGAAGTGGAGCGCGTGGCCCAGGAGCTGCTGTTGTACTGAAGATAATCGGTATGTGGTCACTTGTAATGCTGTCTTCTAGTTTTCCAAAATGTATTTTGTTGGTAAGGCTGTTGCTGTACAGAACGGGATCGGATGTCGAGTATCAGTCCACACCCGCAATTTATATCTGCCAATACCTGAATTACCACAATTCCAACGACTTCAATGAATGTTTCACCCTGAGAGCAATCAGAGTCTTCCCCAAACCGCCGCCGCCTCAGAACTTCGAAGATGGGAACTTGAATACCAAAATATCCTAGATACCAGACACCCACCCGGCCTCAACCACCGATAAAATTCCTTTCCTTGACGCATCACTCATTCTTATCAGTATTAGTATTATTGTAATTTAAGTAATTACATGTAACTTATATATCTGTATTTTATTTTATTATTTTTCAAAAATTTCTATATATCTATATTTTTTGTTTTAATCTCTACATTTGGTACCCTTTCGATATATTATCACTCGTGTCACCTTATGCGATATACATATTTACGTATAACATCTTAGCCCCAACGCCATATTGATAATCCACCCAGTCATGTAACAAACTTCGGCATGTGCATACCTCCCGAAACACATGACTCATTCTCTTTAACATGAAGAAGGTTTAAGACTGAAATATTTAGTATATTTGTGTGTTCGTGATATATGCTCTACTCCCGTCGCTGCCTTCAACTTTGGTAAGTGATGAGTCATTTTTCCTTTCCTTGTAATTTATATTACTATTACTATTACTCCGCGATTCACTAAAAGTGTGTGGCGGAGGGTGCATTGCACCTATCCGGGAAGGTAATGGTTTGGAAGGGATATACGGAATATGGCAGGAGGCGCCCATGGGCTATTGTGAGGAACCATCCCAGCATTCGCATGGAGCGATCTGGGGAAACCATGGAAAAACCAGATCAGGATGGCCTAAAGCCGTTTCCTTTTTCCCTTGTTTAATTATTGTTGTCTATAGCTAAGAAGAGTTTAACTTATCCACTTAAGAATGTGTGATAGTTCCAAATATTTTAAATTTTAATCCAACCTTTTTTTAAAAAAATCCCCAAATTATTTTTTATTTTTTTTATTTGTATTCGTTCCATTTAGATGTTTTTGTTGTGTCCATACGCGTGGCTTTTAGCATACAGCGAGCAAAGAATTTATGGTTTTGTAGTGGTTTAGTATTTTTCCTCTTAAATTAAATCTTAAGCCAACAATAAAGATAGATATGTATTTCTTATAAATCTACGTATTAATTTAAAGAAACGTGGTGGAACCGACATATTTATAACATTCCATCATTACAAAATCAAGGTTATCAGCGTTATTTAACAACAATTCTGTTTGGTTAGGCAGCTATGATGAGCTGACGGACCATGGTGGGTTTCCGGTTAATATTGTGGCCTCGCATTCGGGAGGACGTGGGTTCGAATACCCGTTCGGCCATCCAGATATGGGTTTTCCATGATTTCCCAAAATCAATCAAGAGGAATGCATGGTTCTTTCTTGAAGTGGCCATGGCCGAATTCCGTCCTGACCCTTGTACTTAGTCCTTTTCCGGCTATAATGAGGAGTAAAGTCATAAAGGAAAAAAATAACGAAGAAATGAATTGCCAGCCCATGATTTTTGACGGGGTTAGATGCTAGTAAGTGATTAATCGCAGTTGGTAGCATTGAATAGGGCTAGACCGTCAGTCCATGCAGCGCCCTTGTCTGCGTGGCTCCATAATAAAGCGGACGGAATCCTGGGGCACTGTGCAGGGGCTGTGGCCTGCCTTTGCCGCGTTCATTCATTAAGTCTGCGGCCGTCTGAAGAACGCGTCTCATTAGAGCCGGACAGCGGGGCAGCACTTCTGCACATCCCGCCGCCTCCGCAGAGTGCCCGCCACAGTGACGACATCAGCTAGGTAAGAAAAAACACAAGGAAATGCAGACTTAGCGACATTCGATAAACACATATCGAAGAAATGAATAAATCACAGTAACTATAGAAAGTATTTATTTTTAAGGGTCTCACTATATTTTAAAATGAATCACGATTCTATTTTTCTCCAAAAGTATGGTAAAAACCCAAAAATAAATAAAAATTTAGTATTATTATTATTATTACTAGTATAAGCCCGTGCCCGTTTTTTGCGTATCGTCACGGGTCCAGAAAAGTTCCTGACGGGTAGACCTGCTTTGACCAAAATCAAACTTGACCTGTGTTTCACGGTGAATAAAATTCCTTGAGATTAAAGAATTCAGAAGCATTAATAGAGGTAGGTATTAAAAACGAACAGGAACAATAGCACAATCGCTTAATTAACACAATTGCTTAACTACAAAGGGGACTGCACCACTTTCGGAACCGACGCGAAATTGGTAATAACATGTTGAAATTTGATTTATTTGCTTTGTCAACATGATCTCTTCACGTTTTGGGCACTTGCTTTGCGGAAAACTTGCCAAGGATTTAATTAAAAACGCCGAAATATAAGAGGCTAGGCAACTGCGAAATGCTATCGGCACTTGTAAAAATAACATGCAAACTATCGGTACAGCGCAAAACGTAAAAACGACATTTTAACGAAGCAAATAAACCAAATTTCAACATGTTAGTGCCAATTTCACGTTGGTTCCGAAAGTGATGCAGTCAACAATACAAGCTTGACTTGTATTTCATCCTTCGAAAGCAACACATTATTTTTTATTGAGACTGGGCAAAAATTCATAATGTAATCGATGATCATAGTATCTATAACGTAATGAGAACTAAATACACATTCCATATTATTAAACAGTTGAGCAACTCCGAAGGAATAAAATGCCAGAATAGTTGATTCTTTAACATATTTGGTCTGACGTCCACTTAAAATAAAATAATAACTCACGTACAACGAACATGAACAACATCGTCAATAAAATACCTAACAAGCAAGTAAACCGTAATGCATAAAATTTGGTCAAGCAACAACAGTAGTGAAAATTTGGAATGACAATTGGCATTCGTCGTTACAGCAGAGACTGTGAGTAATTTAATTTTTTAAACAGTTTTTTTAAGTTGCATTCATTAGCAACAGGTTACTGAAAAGCAGATCCATGTTATTTCAGCCGCAAAATTTATCAGTATTTTTTTAACTATGAAGCGCTTTAAATAACAAACTTAATGTTTGTATTTTGGCTATTAATATGGTAGCAGCTGCTTAGCTATTGAATTATGGACATACAACCACGAATTTCTTGTAATGGTATCTCTGGTCACGGTTTTGCGAGCGAAGGCTGACACGTGACACCGTTCTCCAGCCAATAGCTATTGAGGTGAGTGAATGAGCTTACGAAATTATATAGTAGAAAGTTTATTATTAATTTTATTACGATGGCAATTCTCTGTCACAAAATTACGCACTTTTAATTTTATTTTATAATTATATAACATAATTTCAGTGTTAAATTCCTCCCCCAACTACTTTTACGATTTATAAATTTTAATTTTAAATTCCTTCAGAGTTTTTAGTAAATTATTCATCACTTTACTTGGTAATTTGTTCCAATCCCTGACAACCTTACCCACAAAACGAAATTTTCCCACTCCTTTATGCACGAAATCGAGTGCCAGTTTGTGATTATGGTCATCTTTACCCTCCCATACACTATTCCTAATTTTTCGACCAATATCGCTCCAAGCGCTGTCATAAACATATGCCCTGTACCTTGCCCTTCTCCTCCTGTTCTCCAGTGACCCCAATACAGCTAATTTATCATATCAGAAACTGACTGGGTCCTGCAATAATTTCTACAAACAAATCTAGCTGCTCTTTTTTACACGCCTCCAACTACTGTATCTGATACAAAAAATGTGGATCCAAAACTATACCACCAAATTCAACCAATGTTCTGACCCAAGTTTTGTAACCCAATGCCCTAACATATTTGGTACCTCTTCACCCTTTACTGTAAATCCAGTAACATAGCCGGTTGTTATAATTTTAAAAAATTACGTCATAAAAAATATGCTCTGAAAGGTGTTATTATTCACAGTGGTATCATTCGTGATGTGCACGTTATATTTTTATCTGCACCAAAGTCAACCTGCCATTTGATTTTTGACATAAGTATTATTATAAAATTGTCACAAAGTTATATACCGGAGCTGCTAGAGGAAAAATGGTATAATTTTCAGACGTTACAAGAGTTACTAAACAATACAAACTCATCCACTGAGGATTCCGTTCATAAATTGTGTATTAAACAGAATTCACTAAATAAATTGTAAAAATCTCTAAGAATTAATTAAGTATAAAGTTACCCTTTCGTGCAGTTAATTACTCGTTTGGTGAAATTGTATTTAAAATTGTATGTACAAATCAATAAAATTACACTAATTCTTGGAAAATTTTTGAAATGTTTTTATGTAAGACATATTTGCTATCCGTTTGAAATTCTCTGTGCAATAATATATATAATATTTTGCAGATAGCATTTTTTTTGTAAATGCTATCTAGAAAAAAATCAGATTTTGTTATTTTGTGAAAACGAAAACTCTAAGATGATACCTATACTTTTCGGCAAATGAGTTATGAAAAAATATATGTAATATATAATAATAAAATAATAAGTTATGAAATAATGGCCGGATCGGTAGCTCAACAATTAAAGGCGAGGAATTAATATTTTAAATGTTCTATCACCAAAAACGAGTTCAAATGGACGAACAAAATCTAAAGTCGATGTGTTTCAAGATTTCCTGTAATATCCACAAAGATTACCTAGAAACAAATATTTCAGCCCTGCCACTAAATCCCCCAGTCAAGCCATATAATTTATGTTTACGCCCATGGCTTTTCAAAATTTTAGTAATAAATAAGAAATTCCTAATTAACATATATCTAACATGAAGTGTACGAGGAACCTTTACTACTATCTATAGATCAACGTTTTTCATTATGACGGAAAGCGGGTAAGCTCTTTGAACCGAAGAGACTCCGAGGCGCTGATCTGGGCCCTGGATTGGAGGAAAAGACAAATGAAGATCACCCAGCAAGGCGCACTTACTGTCTCCATGCACGATTGCTGTATCTTATGATAACATTGTATATTGACTAAGTAATAAATAAACAAAAGAGTCAGAGATAAAAACATGCTCCTAAAAATTATTTCTTTGACGGTTTTATATTTCATTTTATCCAGGTGCTACTCAGGAGATGATGGTGGGAGAACATATTTTATTTTATTTTTTACTTCTGGCTTCACGGCTCGCCGCTGTTCAAGGTTATTAGAGTCGAAGGAGGATAGTGCCATAAATTGGAAGAAATTAAGCCATTGCCTTCTCAGGGAACCATCTCCGCAATCGATTTAGAAAACTGAATGGCTGGACGAGGATTTGAACTCACGTCCTTCTGAATGCCAGGTCCGAAAGTTACCACATACACTCAAACGTCTGTGAGAACAACTGAAGAAGGTGAACAGTTTGAATATCTGGGCAGTTTTGTAGAGGAAAGTGAGAGGACTGATGCTGACTTAGCTGAAAGAGGAAGGAAGAAAGGAAGATTTTCAAGAATCGGAAGCCTGCAATGTAACAAGAGGAGGTGCAGAAAATTATAGGAGGCACGAGATGGTTTGTGATACAGTGATGATGAATCCCCTGCGGCGGTCAAAATGCTATAGACATGTTAAGAGGATGAGAGTGGAAATGAATGTTAAGGAAAATACATGAAATGAAAATGGAAGGCAAACAGCTCAGTGGAAGTTAAAGGGACAGATGGCTGAGAGGAGAGGAGGATAATGTGCTAAAAAGAGAAGATGACCGGACCAAGGGATGAAGGTCATTATCGTGGAACCTGAGCTGGCTAAAATATAAAATTGACCTGATAAGGATTTGCTGAGAGCGAAGGAATTTGGACGTATTGCAAGGGGGTGAGACGTTATCGCTCTGTGGTGTAGACAGGAAGATTGTTTTCTCTGTTGAGTTTGGATATCCAGAAATCGACACGCATTTCTGTACCGAATGATGCTGGTCATTTCTACTTCGGCCATCTTCAAATATTTAGATATTTTATTTACATTTTTTTCTGTTAATGTTTATTGGTCTACTGCGTCTCACTTGACTCTAGATCTAAAAAATGTAAACTATCAAGTGACTAACATTCCTCGATTATCGAATTACACATTCATTTACAATGAATTCAAAATTTAATTGGTTACATAAAATCTTTCATCGGATGACTTTGCCGTTCAGTGTGGTAGAAAGGGCAAGCAATATGCGATTAAGAAGCCTGATTTGTGGTTATATCTACTACAGGATTATTTCTTAATTTTGGTATTACAATCGGCAGTCGCTAATAGTAATGTTTCATGCTTTCGTATTGGGCGGTTAAGCTCCAATTCTCCGGAATCGAATCGACACATGTATTGAAGTTAAAACAATCAACTTCTTCGGGTTTAGATTTCCAGTCGTATAGTTCATAGTAGCGTTTGAACAGTCGCAGAGTGAAGTAGTTTATTTTGTTGTTATATTTTATCTGTAGTGGTGTGGGGATTTGATTAGTGTAATATCTGAGTGTTCACATTTTGTAAACGGTACTAGTTAGTAGCGTTTGAACAGTCGCCGAGTGAAGTAGCTTATTTTGTTGTTATATTTTATCTGTAGTGGTGTGGGGATTTGATTAGTGTAATCTCTGAGTGTTTACATTTTGTAAACAGTGTTTAGCATTCGCTGAGGACAGTAGCGTATTTTCGTTTTTTATTTGAATTTTAGTGGTGTGTAGATTAAGTTAGTGTAATCTGTGAGTGTTTACATTTTGTAAACAGTATTTAGCATTCGCTGAGG
The DNA here is from genome assembly GCA_031002005.1 of Vandiemenella viatica. Lineage (NCBI taxonomy): Eukaryota > Metazoa > Arthropoda > Insecta > Orthoptera > Morabidae > Vandiemenella > Vandiemenella viatica. The sequence continues at coordinate 260,983,700 of JARYHS010011408.1, read as the reverse complement.
ACAGTAGCGTATTTTAGTTTTGTATTTGAACTTTAGTAGTATGTAGATTTAGTTAGTGTAATCTGTGAGTGTTTACTTTTGTTGAAAGTAGAGGTTAGTCAGACATAAGCAGTCGTTGAAGACAGTAGCGTATTTTTGTTTATATATTTGATCTTTAGTGGTGTGTCGATTTAGTTAGTGCAATATCTGAGTGTTTATATTTTGTACAAAGTACAGGTTATTTCGATTTTCTGATCTTTTTTTCTTTTTCGTGTTTTTCAAAAGCAGAATGGCTAGGGACTGTGATTGCTGTGTGCAGACGCGAGGTGAGGTGGCTGATCTCCGCGCACAGCTTGCAGCTGTGTTTGCGAAAGTTACACAGCTGTAAGCTGTCGTTAAAGGTTGCAGCAGATGTAATATTGGTGAACTGATATAGCAACGCCTATAACAGATTCTCCCATATCGACCGTCGTACCTGCAACCCAGGCTGAAGAGTTGGAGGCTGTGCCACGGTCGCCTGTCGGTGACTGGCGTATGGCCTCTAGACTTAGAAGTCGCACACGGGGGCAGTCGAGTAGGCTTAAAGGCCAAGACGCTGAACGTGTTCGACTATCCAACCGGTATGATGTATTGTCGGAGGCTGACACAGTCCCACAATTGTCATCCTGCGAGTTGACGGCCCCACAGCGCGCCAGGTCTGAGCAATCACAGAAGGGGGATTTTGGTAGTTAGGAGCTCTAATGTTAGGCGGTTATTAGAGCCCCTTAGGGAAATGGCGGATTACTCGGGGAAGAAATCCAATGTCCATTCAGTGTGTATTCCGGGTGGCCTGATCCGAGATGTGGAACAGGCCATTTCGGATGCCATAAAAGGGACGGGGTGTAGCCAACCACAGATTGTGGTTCATGTCGGCACCAATGATGCTTGTCGCCTTGGGTCAGAGGTTATCCTCTCTTCCTTCCGGCGGATGGCTGAAAGGGTGAACTCTGTGGCCAGTGGCCGCAAGATATCGGCAGAGCTAACCATCTGTAGCATTGTAGACAGAGTTGATTGTGGACCTCTGGTTCAGAGCCGTATTGAGGGGCTGACCCAGAGACTACGACGTTTCTGTGATGAAATTGGCTGCAGATTCCTCGATCTTCGCCATAGGGTCGAGTCATGTAGGGTTCCCCTTAATAGGTCAGGTGTGCACTACACACGTGAATCGGCTACACGGGTGGCAGGGGCCGTGTGGAATGCACTGGGTGGTTTTTTAGGCTGAGGGAGGAAGACCCGAAACACGAAATACAGTTACGGGCATCCCAATCAGATGTAACACCGGAATGTAGGAGGAGCGTAAAAGAATCTCGACAGTTAAAAGTTCTCGTAATTAACTGTAGAAGCGTTTGTAACAAAAAACCGGAACTTGATAGCATTATTTGTAGCACAGAAGCGGATATCGTTATCGGTACAGAAAGTTGGCTAAAACCGGAAATAAGTTCCGCCGAAATTTTTAAAGATAGCATGAATGATTTTCGAAAAGACAGATTACATTCTCATGGAGGTGGGGTATTTATAGCTGTGAGTAAAGCTCTCCCATGTAATGAAATAGAAATCGATATGATCTGTGAAATCATATGTATTAAACTCAAAGTTGCTGGGTCAAAACTCATCATATGCGCCTTCTACCGTCCACCCGATTCCGACATAGCTATTGCCGAGGAGTTAGAAATAATGTAAACAGTATAGCTAGCCGTTTTCAGGATCATGCTATGATTCTAGGAGGCGACTTCAATCTGCCTTATATTGACTGGCGTAATTATGTTCACATTATAGGTAGCAGGGATAAGGCAGCTTCTGAAGTAATTCTCGAGTTGTTGTCAGATAATCATCTCGAGCAGCTAGTTAAAGAACCTACGCGGTGTCATAACGGTAGCGAAAATATTTTAGATCTGCTGGTTACCAATAGGCCAGAATTATTCACCGAAATTTCAACGACCACAGGAATAAGCGATCACAAAGCGGTAATTGCAACTATCAGACTAATGACCAAGCGAAAAAGGAGAAAACGGCGGAATGTATACAAATTCAGTAAGGCCTCTAAGGAGTCTTTTAGAACCTACCTGAGAATAATTACCACAACTTCAAGTCAAAAAGGACACCGTTGAAGAGATGTGACATCGATTTATACGAAAAGTCAGGGACGGTATGGATATACATATACCGAAGCGGATAATAAATGGGGAGGATGATCCACCGTGGTACACATGAGAAGTCAAAAGATTACTCAAAAAACAAAGGAGGATACACGCACGCTCAAGAAGGGAAGGGGTGTCGCAGCGATTTAGAAACCTTAGCTGAGTTAAGAGGACGTATTAAGAATGTAATGCGTGAGGCCTTCAACGATTTTCATTCCAACTCTCTCTCTAGGAGTCCCACAGAAAACCCAAAGAAATTCTGGTCGTATGGTACGAACGTCAATATTACCAATAGCAATATTCCAGCACTAATTCGTGAAAGTTCAGAGGTTAATGAAAGCCGCGATAAAGCTAACGTACTAAATACTGTATTCAAAAATTCATTTACTGATGAAAAATAAGGATAGTGTTCCCGTTTTCCCACGGTTCCCGTTTTCCCACGCCGTGTCGAGTTGGTGATGGAATCATTACGGATAGATTACTGTAGGTATCATAAAGCAATTAGAGCTCCTGAAGTGGGGGAAAGCACCGGGCCCCAGATGGAATTCCAGTTAGAATATTTTCAGAATTTGCGGCGGAAATCGGGCCATTTCTGTCTGATATATTCAGTAAATCATTAGAAGAGAGAAAAGTACCTTCAGACTGGAAAATCGCGCAAGTAACTCCGATTTTCAAGAAAGATGATCGAAGTAATCATGGAAACTATCGTCCAATATCTATAACATCTGTTTGTAGTAGAGTTATGGAGCATATTATATGCTCGAACATTATGAAATTTCTTGAGGATAATAATTTGCTTACAGCAAATCAACACGGATTTCGGAAGAAAAGATCATGTGAAACACAGCTTGCCCTATTTACACACGACGCAATGAAAGTTATTGATGCAGGTTCACAAGTAGATGCAATTTTTTTAGATTTCCAGAAAGCCTTTGACTCTGTGCCACACAACCGCCTTTTAGCGAAGCTACGAGCGTACGGTATATCGGATCAGCTTTGTGAATGGATAAAGGATTTTCTAACTGGTCGGTCGCAGTATGTCGTCGTTGAAGGAGAAAGTTCTTCTATTCTAGATGTTACATCGGGGGTACCCCAAGGAAGTGTAATAGGACCACTTTTTTTCTTAATTTTTATAAACGATCTCGGAGACAAAGTGAAAAGCCTTTTTAGATTGTTTGCTGATGATGCGGTTATTTATAGGGAAGTAAGGAATTTGCCCGATTGCTTAGAAATTCAGCGTGATCTGGATATTATTTTTGGCATGGTGCGCTGAGTGGCAACTTACGCTAAATTGTAAAAAGTTCAAGACAATGAGCATAACTAACAAAAAGAATCCAATTGTTCAGAAATACGAGTTAAACAATTCAGTTATTGATATGGTCGATTCTATGAAATATTTGGGAGTAACAGTACAAAGGAACATGAAATGGGGCTTACACATTAATTCGTTGGTAGGTAGAGCTAATTCTAGGCTGCGATTCATAGGTGGAATATTGAAAAATCGTAATGAACAAACAAAGGAGATAGCGTACAAATCTCTTGTGCGGTCCACATTTGGACTATTGTTGTGCCATTTGGGATCCGTTTCGTAAGGGGTTGATCTAAAGTATAGAGAAAGTACAGAGAAGAGCCGCTCGATTCGTGACCGCTTGCTACAGTCCTTATGAAAGCGTCACAGAACTGATTAGTAGACTAGGCTGGGAGTCTCTGGTAGATAGACGACACACGTTTCGTTTAAACTTATTGGTAAACATGCGTACTCCCACTTTCACTTTTGAGTGTAGTGAAATACTTCTTCCACCAACCTATTTGAGCCGGAATGACAGGAAAGATAAGATTAGAGAAATAAGGTGCTGGAATGATTCTTATATGAATTCTTTTTTCCCTCGTTCCATTAGGGATTGGAATGCAAAACAAAGAGGTTAGCTTTGGTGCTGAGCACCCTCTGCCACCCACAATTTTGTGAATTGCAGAGTATATATGTAGATGTAGATCAAGTTTTGCTACCCATTATACACAGATGCGTACGGGTCCTTCAAAGCATTATTGCCTAAAGACCACGAACGTTAGGCCGTCCAATGGGTCAGGAAGTTTTGTGTTTCCACAGACTCCGTCACTACAGTGTAAGTGTTCTGATAGAGGTAAGTAAATGTTACCATGTGTCTGTGGAAAAATATAATGTTTGTGATAAGAATGCATCTTTTGTTTGGAAAATGTGTGTTTTATGAGGCGCAATTTGGAACTGTGCTATCATTCATGAAGGTCATTAGGGAAAAACAAAACCTTCCCTCGTAAGGTTCTCTGTCACCTTACCTCTGAGGTTTCAACTCAAGTCTGTTGTACTTCAACCAGGACAGTGTTATGGCTGCTTAAACATCGTGCACTCACTGGCGACTATTCCATTATTCCCGTTCAAAATAGCAATAATATTCCGAACGATTGTTATTGACATGTGCTATAGTATCCGATAATGTCGAGGTGTCCCGTTTCTCCCTAGCTTTGGATGTCCGGTGCAGCCTAGCTAGTGCGAGGGCGGTTCACGTGACAATTATCATCTGATTAATGGCTGCTGGCCGTCGCACAACTCCATTACAATTAGTCCGTGCCGGAGCGGCCACTGTGACTGCGGACCGCGGGGCTGATGAACGAGCACCCGGCGCGCGATAATTACTGCAAACAGCGCTGTCACCGAGGCCCAGCACCAGACTTACGAACACAATGGTTACGGGCTGGGGCTGCACCGAACACAGTGTTTTCACAGCAGTAACTTAACCGGCTGTCCCCTATAACTTCACAACATGGTAGTCGGAGCAGTTTACCTGTGCTTGGTGATCAAACTAATATTTTATTAACATGGAAAAGAAAGGGAAAATACACCCAACACTCACCAAAGTTGAAGGGAGGAGGGCAGCAGCAACAAAAAACAAAAAAACAAATAAACAAAAACAAAAACTATTTCTGGTGGAAATCCCTTTTTCAAGTTAACAGAGAGGCGGCTGGTTTGCGCAAGACTTGGTTCAACGCAGTCACTCATAGAACGCAATAGACCGTCGGAGGTGGGGGGGGGGGGGGGGGATCAACGATAATATAACCGTGAGTATAAGAAAGATTAAAATGGTTGAAAAATAATAATAGTAATAATAAATAAATAAAAATATAATTGATTTTTTTTTGAAAAAATATGTGAATCTATTGTGATGGGTGTACAAGGGTGAGGATGGAAGATATTAGTGGAAATTAAGGCCTGGGGGATGTCTAGTCTGCAGGATGTTTTGATATACCAATTCCCACCTGCGGAGTTCAGACTGGGAGGTAGTGTCTGGAAGTACTCTAAGGGCTCTGACTGTGAAGCAGTCTTTTGTTAGTATAGATAGGCGGAGAAATACACTATCCCAGGAATTTTTCAACTCATATTCTAAACCATTTATCAAA
>JARYHS010011408.1:260738856-260977112 GCA_031002005.1 Vandiemenella viatica | reverse complement strand
AAAAAAGGCTGCAGACAATGCAGAATCGTGCGCTACGGCGAGCACTACATGTGCCTCCCTGGTTTCCCACAGCTGACCTGCACGAAGTCGCAGGTATCCCGATGCTCGAAGAAAGAATCGCACAGATCACAAGATCTTTTTACCGAGCATCCAGAAAACTCAAATAATCCCTTAATTGCCAACTTAGGGCAATACTACACAATATATGACAAGCACAAGAGACTGCTGTCAATATTGACATAAAACTAAAAATAGAACCGAGCAAACAAAAGACTCACCAAAAGTAATGCAACTGACCTTTTAACGTTTGAAGGAAGTGTCAACAGACAAACCCTTCGCAATAAACTGCTTAAAAAAATAAAGCAGAAAATGCTCAGGACGACACCGAAGACGCAGTTCTGGCCTGGAAGAAGACCCCAGAATGAGGGTCGAAACGTCGGTTTCAAGAAACATGACGAGGCGCCACCCGGACAGCCAAGAATCTTCATTTCTCTTGCTTGTACTATGCTGCTGTCCCGCTTCTTCATTGTCCACGTTTCAGCAACATAAGTCTCAATAGGCACATAGTATGTGTGATAGATTACTCTCTTACTTCTCTGTGGCACCTCCTTATTCCATATCAGGCTTCTAATGCTCCGTAGAAACGCCTCTGCTTGTCTTACTCTTTCACTTATCTCGCCATCTCCTCCACATTCCTCTAATACACTCCCCAAGTACTTGAACCTGTTTACCTTCTTTACTTGTTCCCCTGCCATCACAATTCCCAGGGATAACCTATTCTTCTTTCTGGTTGTTACCATGTACTCATATTTCATTTCATTAAAATTCTGGCCATAATCCTCCACATTGTCTGTCCATACATCCAACTGCCACTTTACTTCCTCTTTATTACCTCCCCAGATCATCAGATCGTCCACAACAGCCATCACCTTCATGTTTTCCTCTCCCATCCTCACTGCCACCTTCTGCACTATATCATCCATGATTACAATGAAGAGTAGTGGTGATAGAGCAATTCCTTGTTTTAGTCCATTCCTTTGTACCAGCCAATCTGTTTTTCCTTCCCCTATTTTCACATAGCTCACACTTTCTTGGTACAGTTCCGTCACTCTCCTGATGGTTTCTTTGGGAACTCCACTCTTCTCCAAGACTTTCCATACCTCACTACTATGTACACAATCACATGCTTTCTCAAAACACATCTTCCAAAATCTAGTAAATCAAAATGCTATAACCTAACTAGCTTACATTGTTACATGGTCAAAAGTAATGAAGACACGAAGTCGTTAAAAATTTAAACTCAAGGGTGGTGTTGCCACTTATCTCCGAATTTTTTAAGTTTCCGCTAAATTTTTATTGTGTTGTTCTGTTTGTGTATGGAATAGTATTGAGAAGTACTATGGGAAACAAACCAGATGTATTCAAGTTGAGTACAGAGAAAAGTAATCAGATTAGCCAATATTCTGATGTCATGATTTGAAACAGGACCTATATTCCTCCGTGTGCAATATAATAGTGATTTAATAAGCTCGGCCATACTTGATGTTGAATAGGTCGCAGTACACCGATTTGTTCTCTCCAAACAATTATTCCACACGTAAAGTTTCTTTCGCGTCATTAGTTGAGTGAAACGGGGGTCTCTACACGGTTGTGGATAGCTGTAAGCCTTCCAGCTGCAGGAAGATGGATGGCCCCGCTGTATTGGTGGTATGAGAGGCTGAAAGAAAGCAACGCGGCTGAGCAGCAGTAATAATAAAATACCTCGGCTGTTCTCCGATACTCGCAACTCGGCTGCCGGCGGAATGCGGGCGGAAGTTGGAAGCTGTGCAGATGCTGGCAGAAGGCGCAGCGGACCAAGTTTGGCTCAAAACAAACGACTGTCTGCACAACAGTAGCACCGCATTCTAACGAGCTCTCGTCACCGCGTAGCGTAAAGTTTACGAAGCGGTCCTCCAAATGGGTTATGAAAGCAGTTTGAACGAGTTAACAAGATTCGCAGTCGTGTAAATTCAACAATAAAATAGAAACACGTGAGGGTTATTCATAAAGTTCCTGATATTGAGTACGGAAGATTACAACGAGGCCTATGTAGATGTTAAACGCGAATCCTTTAAGGAGAAACCGAACGGGGTGGTGTAACGGTTAGCGTTCTCGCCTCGCATTCGGGAGGACGGCGGTTCGAATCCCCGTCCGGACATCCAGATTTGGGTTTTCCATGGTTTCCCCAAATCACTCCAGGCAAATGCCGGGATGCTTCCTTCAAAAGGCCATGGCCGAATTCCTTCCCATTCCTTGCCCCCCATCCTTTCCCGTCTCTAAAAGACCTCGATGTTAAAAAGAGACGTAAAGCAGTTTAAAAAAAAAAAATGTAAGGAGAAGCTGTTGTGAGAAACATTTTCTTGAGGAAATATCCTCAAAGCCCGATAAAAATGACGGGTTTATTTCTCTGCAGTTACTTAACTAAATACAATTGTTATAGAATAAAGCTCATTGTAATTTCTCGTCCCTTGTGCTTCAGCTGTAAAATTGGTCTAGGTTGCATTTCAGCCTAACCACAATCTCCGCTAATATTGCCGCTAGAAAAGCAAAGCTTTAATCACACGAAAATTAAGACATTCCCTATACCGCATGGCAATGTAATCATGGATCGTGATATAGACTTGATCCCAAATCTTCACGGGTTCTCACACCTTTCTTTCTTATTATCTGTGATGAAGATCGATGTTTTAACGACTGACACAGCTACATGCAGCTGAAATACTGACCCAATTGGGAACGAAGGCTACTAAAAATAAATCTTAACAACTTACGTAATATTAGTTTTAGTAGTGGTTTAGATAGCATAGCTCGCGATCAATTAGGAACTTCTTTCATTCAAACCAAGAATGACTTCAGTGAAAAAAAGCAACTGATAATTAATATGTCAATTTAAACGAAATACATACTTTTCTTACAGTGTTCTGGCAATTCATTTCTTAGCAATTCCTTGACTAAATAGAATTGTTATAAAATAAAATTCGATGTAATTCCTCGTGCCATGCGCTGTAGCAAAAGGTTTCCATTTCCATCCTGGTCCAGATTGTATTTCAATCTAACCACATACTGCGATTAACATGCCGTCAGAAAAACAATACATCAATCTCACGCATATTAATATATGTACTGTATCGCATTTTAGTGGCAGTAATTCATGGCGATATAAATTTGATCAAAAATCTTCAAGGCATTTTATACCTTTCTATTTTGTTATCCGTGATTCAGAGCGATATTACAACGTTTGAGTGGATTACACAGTTACATGTAGCTGAAATAATAGCCTCAATAATATTACCCCGTGAAAGCAAAGGAAATTAAAATAAACCTCGTAAATTTACATTATGCTGGGTAACAATTGTTTTAATTGAAGTGTAGGATGCACAGATCACGATCAGTGTGCAACTATTTCCGATCAAATGAATCAATAATTTCAATAAAAGGATAGAGTTTAAATTATTTTGAAGAAAACCAAAATTATTCATGCCCTCTGCTGTAACATCAAATGCCAGTTGTAATTCTGACCCATGCTACATAACAATGTAATCAAAACTTTCGCTAACATTGATTCTCGAAAATTAAAGCTTTTTACTTACATATCTATGGACAAAGAATTTAAAGAATACTTCTGTATCTCAAACGAATATTACGTAAAAATATCCATCTAATGATTTACGTATCGACTTAAATGTAATACATACATTTCTTCCAGTGTTCTGACAGTTAATTTATTCGCGGATGCTAAGAAGTGTTATTATTTATTAAATGTTGTGCATTACCAAGAACGACATCTCTGATCGTAAGTTCGGCTACGAAGACAATAAATGTGACGTCATAGTGTGACGTCATGGCGTGACAGATGACGTGATAGATGAACAAAACTTGCGTTTTATAAGTATATATAAGAAACATAGCATTCAGAAGTACGTGGTATCCATCTTCCAAAAACAACCAAACAGAAAGCGGTTTTTAGTCATTTCCTGAAGTAAATTCAGGCAAATGCCGTGTTGGTTCCTCTATTTATGAAGGTCATGATCTATTTCGTTCTTGCGCCTTGACTACAATCATCTCTACTTCTAACGTTATGATCTCAACCAGACATAAGAACTTTAAGAAAAAAAGTTAAGAACCTATCCAGGAATTGAACATATCTGTTTACTTAGAAAAAAATCTGCTATCGTCGCAAAGGAATGTTACGTTTCAGTGCTCAGTGGTATTTTCTGCCTGGAGAACATTCGCAGGGAAGAGTCGCCAGTAAGTCTCAGTTTGTTAAGACGCCGAACATTGAATCGTGAAGGTACAATGAGACCGGGCACAAACCACGGTTTTCCGCAGCATCAAGGCGAATGCCGGGACGTTACCCAATCTCCACCTCATAAACAACACATTTCTCAACAACAACAACAAAAATATCATACGCTGAACATAGTTACAAGATTCACAGCAACACTTGACTTCTTCCATTAGTTAGTAGTACGACCTGGCAGTAGTTATAAAATGAATGGCGTCAGCCGTTAAATCAAAGACCCAAATTTGGCAATATCTATGGTGAGTAAAACTTATCAGAGGCAGCCAACCTCTAATTTTGAGGAGTTTGGTGAAGAAGAAGAAAATAATGTCGGAAATTAAGGGAGCAACAACGAACTACAGGAAAGATATCCTTTGATTAATAGGGCATACAGCCAGCTCTACTAATGTGACTAGACTCAGATTGTATGATTTAATTTAGACTGTATATATGCTTCGGATAAGTATAAACAACATATAACAAATACAACACTTAATTAAAAACATCCATTTCCGAGGCATGACTACGCTTGCAACGCGAGACCGGCATGCTATCCCTAACACTGCTAGAGCCGAGTCAGTAATGCTATGATAGGACAAAATAATGTACAGTACATCCGGGATGAAGAATCGGTGGAGTTATTGCTGTAATATAGATACTGCTTTCCCACTTCCAAAGGATTTGAACTTATATTGTTGCAAACTTATCTATTGTCTTTGTATTGTTTTGGTCTGCGATGAATTCATAGAGCACTAGACCGAAAATGTGGTAAATTTAACTTTTAGTTACCTACAAACATGTCTTTTCGGTTTTGTACGAGAGCATCATTAATGGTTCCTATTTAACGTCTCTTAAATCTTCAAGATGTTTTCCACTTGTGTGGTAAGAAATTAGAAATTGTTAAAAAAAACTGCGATCGATGCTACTGAGTCTCACATTCCATCAAATACGTAAAATTAACAGTTGCTAAGTTCATTTGCCACGGGAAGGGGAAATATGAGTCATTTCTTTCGCTTCTGCCATCATAAGAAGAAAATTTATTATTTCTTTTTTCTCTTAAGTTAAGGATCTGTTGAATTAAATTAACACGTAAAGTTGTTATAAGCTTTAAAAACCATTTATAATGGGCTATTACCCTGATGTTTCCGACCAAAAATAATGTAATTACAAAGCTTTTCTCACCTCTATCCCAATACAGCAATTGCAGGCTTCAAACCCAAACTTTTACTGAAAATTTGAAGTTAACACCATATCTTACACTTTTTTTTAACTGCTTTACGTTTCTCAACAGCGAGGTCTTAAGAGACGGGAAAGGATGGGGGCAAGGAATGGAAATCGGCTATGGCCTTTTTAAGGAAGTATCCCGGCATTTGCCTGGAGTGATTTGGGAAACCATGGAAAACCCAAATCTGGATGCCTGGACTGGGAATCGAACCGCCGTCCTCCCGAATTCGAGGCCAGAACGCTATCCGTTACACCACCACGATCGGTCATATCTTACACTAAGCGGACACTGAATCACCCTGTGTGTCAAAACTTACAACTGCAACTGCTTTGTGGCAACGATCCAACAGCATTACGACCTACAATGCGTGTAAGAATTGAGTAGTCCAATGAACAATTTTCAGTCATGTCGACACTTAAACAAAGAACGCAAAACATATCCAAGACCTCTTTCGTACTTCCATCCTGCTTCCTGCCATTTGTTCAGTCATTTTCCTTAGCTATTACAAATATTGAATCTGAATTTAGTAACCATATATCCAATAAAAGTGAAAGTGTGTGCTACACCCGCTAAGCCAGTACAGTATGTTGTTATTTACTGTTTAGGAGGATGCCCCTTGTAAGATCCCCTCTTCCTGTATTTAGGTTTAGGTAAATGTAATCTGCCCGTCTTCAAGCTGTAATCTAAGCTGCTGAAACCGGCAGATTATTTCCATTCACAGTTCAGAAACAAACAAATAATAAATATCTAGACAACGAATTCTTTGAAGTAAACGCTCGAAAAACACTTTTATTTATATTCACAAGGGTCAAAACACACTTCTTACATTCCTTTTTACTCAACGACTTACCAGATATATTTTATTCTCATCCATACCCTTGCCATATTTTCTTTGTCTTCTCCTCCAAAGATATACATTATTATAGATAATCATTGTCCATAGATATTCTGGTACTTAAATATACGTTTATCTTTATCATTTTTTCATAACAAATTAACACATTTGTATTCACAACACAACACAACTAATATTTAATTAACTTTTAACAAAATTTATTCACAAAATTTAAAGTGTAAGGGACTTTGTCACCTTACATATCCCCCCCGCTACTTGTCATCAAAATTTTCCCCACAAATTTTGTTGATCTCTTTCTCTTAGTTCACAATATTTACATTCACTCTCTGCAACTTTCATCCTCTCATTCACTCGATGTACAGTTTCAAATCTTTCAGGTTCCTTAAACCTAACACTTTTCCAGATTTAGGGTACTGGAGATAGTATGCATGTTGATGAGGTCTCCCCACAATTTTATACGGTCCTTCATATACATCAAAAAATTTCTTAATTTCCGCATTTATACTACTAGATCGCTCATGAGTCCTCACCAATACTAGCTCACCTACTTCGAACTCCTTCTTCCTAGAACGTCGGTCGTATATTCTTTTTCTTTGCTCTGCACTCTTCTTCAGGTTCCTCTGTACTAACTCCACACGACTCTGTACTTCTATTTCCTTACTAGGCGGAAACTTCACCCATTTCATCACAACATTTTCTGGTTTCTTATTCCACATCACCTCATACGGCGTGAACCCAGTTCCAGAATGTACTACACAGTTCATCACATCTTCAAATCTACTCAGGTAATCAGCCCATTTTGAATGCTGACTGTAACAGTAGGTTCGACAAAGTCTTCCCAGCTCACGCATCACTCTCTCCGCCGGATTGCTCTCTGGATGATAAGCAGAAATCCTAATATGTTTCACACCTGCATTGTTGAGACATTCTACCCAATCCTTCGATATGAATTGACTTCCATTATCGCTCAGCACTCGCTGTGGTTTCCCATACTTCAAAAATAATCCTTCTCCATACGACTACTTAGTATCTTTCCTGTAGCGCCTATAATCTGAGTTTTACTTGCGGGCATTTCTAGCATATCGCCTCTCTTTTTTAAGTGGTCGAAAAATGACTCGGAAAGAGCAGTCACATCACTTCCTGTGTCCACCAATGCCTTTTCTACCAATTCAAACACTTCCACCTCCACCATAGGTTGTAACACCTCTTTACTCTGTTCTTCCTTCTCAGTCTCCTTTAGCAAATCTTCTTCTATTTCTCTAAATGATGACCCTTCATCTTCACCTTTCCTCTTGTTGTCTCCTCTTCTTTCATGTTTCGGTAAAATATTTCCTTGTTATTTTTCATCGCCTTGCTTGCTTCACTTTCCTTCCCTCTTCCTGGTCCTTCCTTCCTTATTAGAAAGCATTTCAGTTCTCTTTCTTCATCCTTGTCACTATCAACTACATAACTCTTTTTTAAATCTTCGTTAAAGTTTTCTCCCTCTTCCATACTATAATCTTCATTGAATTCTTCTTCGTCTCCATACTCTTCATCGTCTATCGTATCGTCTGTTTCCTCATCTTCCTCTTCTCTTCGCTCTTCGTAATTTTCATCCTCATTTCCCAAGATATTGATTCCATATCCTTCATCCCCTATCAATTCGGCAATACTCTTCTGGTCCTTGTTCGTCCAATAATCCATTTCTGCTAAACCAATCACCTCACTTCCTTCCATTGCCTCATTTTCAACCTTGTCGAATCGTTCACTTTCCACAATTTGTTCTAAACACCTCCACCGTTTTAACGGACCTTTGTCTTCCACCGTTACTTCTTGCTCTTTTCCCACTTCTAATCGTTTTTTGAGGTCTTCCTCATCTTCTTCTTCTACCGTTTCCACTCCTAATTTTTCCTTACAAGCTCTTCTTGCTTGGTTTACCCATTCATCTGCTTCATCAATCATCAGTGTTTTATCCATTAATGGCTTCCTTTCTTCATTATTTCTGATTTGATTGTTGCTCTCTACTGACGTCTTCTGATTGCTTTCCTCTCTCTCTATTCTTTGGAAATGTTTTGCAACATCTTCTAGAACGGTCTTCCTATGTTTTACTGCTTCTTCTTTGTTTACTCTCATGAACATACATCTATATTCTTTAAAATTTCTTGGTCCTCTTCTTTCATCGGCCTGGGAACGGACCTCTTCACAAGCCCTTCCTAATTTCCCTGGTTGCATTTTTCGTCACTCTGCTTTCCGCTTTCTACTCGCTCCATCCCTCTACTTCCAATGTTGAAAGCTTTCCATTCTCTAGCGGTTCGATCGCTCCATTTTTTATATTGTGTAGGCTTTCCTTTCCATTCTTGTGCCGGTCTCGCATCTCTATCATCTCTCTTTCCATCCTTTTACCGATATACTTGTCCCGATTGCTCTTTTCCACCATACGAACTTCCGGTAAAATTTTGATCTCTTACACTCCTATCGTCCCATTTGTCTATCTTGTCCACTCCTTCTAAAAATTCTTGGAGATTATTCCATCGCGCAAGCAACATCCTTTCCTGCACCCAACGCGGCATTTTTCTCTCCAAAATTTCTAATTTCTCGTCTTCTTCTATTGGGTTGACAAGAATTTCAGTCCTTTCATCAATTTTTCGCAATATTCGCGAAGGCTACCAAATTGCCGTTTGTATGGACAACTGTTCCTAAATTCTTGTTTCACACGTCTTTGCCTTTCCTCCGACCAGTACCTCTTCAAAAAACTTCGCAGAAATTCTCCGTAGCTAATACCTGCTCTCCGCTACTCCCACACGACCATTCCAATGCTTCGTCCTTTCATCATCATCTTTACATATCTAATTTTTTCCTCATCACTCCAGTGTTTCGGTAGTGCGTTTCTGTAAATCTCTACAAAAATGTGCGGATGAATCTCGCCCCCTGGAACAAAACTTACTTCCGGTAATTTTATTTGACCGAACGGTACTAAATTGTTGCCGGGACAGCATTCGATTTTGTTTTGTACCACGTCAACTCGCTGATTGACCTCTATCCATTGTTGTTCAACTGTCTTTTTGCAACACCTGACCTCACCTTGAACTTGCCAAAATTCCTGTTTAATCCCTGAAAATTCATTCTTCAACTTATTTTGCTCATCGCATACCAGCCTCATTGCCTCTTCACGATTCTCTTCTTCCTTAACAATGCGCTCCTCCACATTGTCTAGCTTAATATAGATATTTTCCTTTTCATTTTTCCATTGATTAAATTCTTGTTCCATTCTTTGTCGGTTTTGTGTAATTACTGCTTGCATTTTCTCCATCTGTCGTAGTGTTAACTTTTCCAACTTCTGTTGATTTTGTTGTAATTCTCGTCTTAAATCTTGTTGGTTCTGTAGCAGGGTTTGTTTTAATTCTTGCATATTCATTATCTGCTGTTGATTTGTATCTTCAGATCTCTGTTGGTTCTGCTTTAATTCCTGTTGGCTCTGCTTTAATTCCTGTTGGCTCTGTAATATTTTTGCTAGTATCATTTCCAAAGAATAATCTTCTTCTCGGTCAAATTTCTTTTGAGTTACGCTAGCTGGAGATAACTCATGAACTTTCTCAATACTAAAATCACACACTGACTGATCTGAATACGCGCAACCCGAATCCAAACTGTTATTTAAATTTCCAGAAACCTTAACCTGCTCACTATTTTCGCCTCCCGTCCCATTAAATGAACTCTCGGAATCTACCACTAAATTTTTGTTTTCCATTTTACACACAAAATTTCACACAAGGATAAATCCTCACACCAATAATTTCAACCCCATAAACAAATTTTCGAGAGTAAATACAAACTGGAGAAAAGAAAGTCTTCAACGAGGTGACAATGAATTTTACAACGCAGTAGTTTGACTCAGAATTAGAGACACAAAAAAAACTTTCATCAACATACATATTATCTTTACAAAAATTATTTTCACAAAACACATTCAAAATATCAGTTTTTAACTACAGCAAATTTACTTCCACAATTTGTCAAAGATACTATTCTTGCTCGTTAACTTCTCGTGCATGCATTATACATAGAGATGAATTTCTTTCCCAGCATTTTAACTGTTATATTCCTGCTTGTTATTTTACTAATATACAGTATTATTCCCTCTACTGCAATTTACTTTTACTATTATTTTTATTTAAAGCAAGTTCCTTTCGGCAAACAGTCACAGATAATATCTACTTCATTAACACTTAACCAAAACGTTCATTACCATATCTTGAAGTTTACTCTTACTATTTTCATTAATTTACGCGGCTATGAGTATCTTCAAATTTTCAAACAATTACCATATCTCTTCAAATAGCTTCTCAGATTTACATCTGCATTTATTTACTGTCCACTTCACGTTATTAAAATGTATTTTCTGTCTTACCTTCCTTCTTTCTCTTCTCCGAAGATTTGCCAGGCTCTTTCCTTATCGAACTAAAGGTTTTTAGTTCTGTGTCCTTTTACGGTCAGCCACTTGTAAGATCCCCTCTTCCTGTATTTAGGTTTAGGTAAATGTAATCTGCCCGTCTTCAAGCTGTAATCTAAGCTACTGAAACCGGCAGATTATTTCCATTCACAGTTCAGAAACAAACAAATAATAAATATCTAGACAACGAATTCTTTGAAGTAAACGCTCGAAAAAACACTTTTATTTATATTCACAAGGGTCAAAACACACTTCTTACATTCCTTT
This sequence comes from Vandiemenella viatica, assembly GCA_031002005.1. Classification (NCBI taxonomy): domain Eukaryota; kingdom Metazoa; phylum Arthropoda; class Insecta; order Orthoptera; family Morabidae; genus Vandiemenella; species Vandiemenella viatica. The sequence goes on along the minus strand of JARYHS010011408.1, from coordinate 260,966,014 downwards.
TTACTCAACGACTTACCAGATATATTTTATTCTCATCCATACCCTTGCCATATTTTCTTTTTGTCTTCTCCTCCAAAGATATACATTATTATAGATAATCATTGTCCATAGATATTCTGGTACTTAAATATACGTTTATCTTTATCATTTTTCATAACAAATTAACACATTTGTATTCACAACACAACACAACTAATATTTAATTAACTTTTAACAAAATTTATTCACAAAATTTAAAGTGTAAGGGACTTTGTCACCTTACACCCTCCATACGACATTCCACGAAGATGAACTTGGTTAGCATCCCATTGCCTTCTCCATTGCATGTTTGGATGACTGTGATGGCGTATATGTTCGGTGTAGTATATCGTTTTTAAGGTGATATGAAATGAGGAAGAGAGTGAAACTCTGTGCTGGTTTATTAATTCCTTCTCTACCGAAAAATACACAGGCTCCGCCAGTTTCTACGGCTCCATATGACGGATGAATCACCATCAAGAGTGTAGTGTGCCCATTTGCACTGCTGGGAGGTTTGGGGCATAAACGATGATTATAAATCATGCACCACCATCTCTCTTACCCTGCTTGCCTTGGTCACATGTCGAAAATTTCTCGCACCACCGGGGTTGGAACCAGATAATCCCACGTCAGACCATTGGACAAATACAAGGTGCCACACATTGACCTAATCCAATTGGGCAGTTCTATCAGCAAAGTGTGAATTACAAAAGAAACTTTCATAAAAGAGTTATAAACAGGTCAATATACAGTTCTTACGGAGCGTCCACAAACTACATAGTTCCATTTTGACCAACAGGAACCCCCACCTTCCTCCAAAGTAGCCCTACGTGACTTTTGCCTCAACCCACCCCCCTTACCGTTCCCCCGCGTGACACGTAGATTTTTTCCTTATTGATTCCAAAGGACATTTTGAACTATTTTCTACCGTAAATTACATAAGGAGATAATTTAAAGATGGAAATAAATATTCACATGCTGTTACTTTAACTGAAACAAATAATATGAGCTACGTGACTTGGCTCGGAACCCCACCCCCCTCCCCGCACGTAGTCCAGCATTCCTTACCTGCTAACCTCCCGCCTCACTTCCTGGACCGAGCCACGTAGTTTGTGGACATTGCCTTAGAGGGCCTCCACTAAATACGTGAGATATTTTTCCGGGATCCTGTACCCTGCCACCCCCCCCCACCTCAGGTGAGATTTGGTGAGAACAGGTGCGACCCCCCCCTCCCCCTTAAGACGACGTGAGATTTTGACGGGAACCCCCTCCCCTCCTGCTAATCCCTCGTAGTTTTATGAGACATCTTTTTTTCGCTTTCCTGGCTTCCAACGACGGTTATAACCCCCTCCCCCCTCCCAAGCTCTGTTTCTGCGTCATTCCTGAACCTTATCCGTTTCCTAAAGTCGATATCTGCTTCGTTTGTGGGCATTTTATTTAGCTCTACTGTCCTTCAAACATTTTCAAAAGCTCACGTGATATTTCCGTCGACCTCCCCCCCCCCTCCTCCTTGATGAGATATGTTGAGATTTAGCCGTATTCTCCCCCCCCTCCCCATTTCACATGAAAGGACGCCCCCTTAGCACTAGCTATTGGTAACTGAAACTGTGACTCTTAAATAGTTCTGTTTAAGGTGTATTTGGCTCGCTTCTTTACTAACATACTACAGACAAGTGTCATTCTGCAGAGTTTAAATGGGCAAAGATCATAGCCATTCTGAAGCCTGGAAAAAGCAGTGAAGTTTCAGAGAATTTTAGACCTATTTCACTGCTAAGTACTACTTACAAGATATTTGAAAGGATCATCGACAATAGAATCAGTCCAATTATTTTCGCAAACCTCCCAGTTGAACAGGCAGGTTTTAGACCTGCAAGATACTGCGAGGATCAGGTCCTGGCATTGGCAACTCATATAGAAGCAGGATTCGAGAGACGATTGAAGACTGGTGCTGTATTTGTTGACCTTACCGCAGCCTACGGTACAGTGTGGCGAGAGGGCCTGGTATATAAACTGTTGAACATTTCGAAGTGCAAAAAAATCACTTGTCTGATCAATACCATGCTAGCTATTCGAACATTCCAGGTTGTCTCAGACAATAAGTTAAGCAAAGTAAGAAGAGTGAATAATGGTCTGCCACAAGCCTCAGTTCTCGCCCCACTTCCTTTTAATGTTTATATTTCTGACATTCCTCAAACAGAATCCAGACAGTTCTCTTATGCTGACGATCTGGCAATAGTAAAACAATCTGATAACGTTCAGCAAATTAAAAATAGTTTAACAGCAGACCACAAACCCCTGAGCAACTATTTTCGGAAATGGCGTCTCGTACCCAGTTCCAGCAAGACGGAAACTAGTGTCTTCGATCTTAACAATCGGGCGGCGAATCTCTCACTTGAAGTTCTTCTTGATGGCACTCCCATCCGACACAACCCCTTCCCCAAGTATTTGGGAGTCGTAGTGGATCGCACCTTGTCGTACAATAAACATCTAAACAACCTTGCAGCAAAACTAAGAACCAGGAATAATATTCTGCAGAAGTTAACTTGTACCTCCTGGGGAGCATCCGCCTCTACCATCCGCACATCAGCACTGAGCCTTGTGTATTCTGCAGCTGAGTATTGCTCATCTGTCTGGATAAATAGCGCCCACGTCAAAAAGATCGACACAGTTTTATACCAGACAATGCGGATAATTAGCGGATGTATTAAGACCACTCCGTTTTGTGTAACATCGAACCGCCTACAATAAGACGACACACTCTCCTAATTGCCCAATCTAATAAGATCTGTCATAACTGGGATCTACACATCCATGATGACATGGATAATATATTTGTGAGACTTAAATCAGGAAATCCAAGTGTAAAAACTGTAAAACAGATTATATCTGATAATTTTAATGGGAGAGAAGCTTGGAAATTGGAGTGAATAGCCTCAGCCCCACCAGAATGGCACTCCCTGTTCGACAGTCAACAGGCACTAAAGGGACTCGACCTTCGTCGCAAGACCTGGGCAGCTTTTAACAGAGTTAGGACTGGTCATGGAAGATCTGCTTCATCTTTGTACACATGGGGAATGAGAGATTCACCGAGATACGACTGTGGTTAGGAAAAACAAACCATCCGTCACGTGACATTTGACTGCCCACTTCGACCCTTCAGGGGATCACCTATAGATTTTATTAACGTATCAAATGAAGCTTTAGATTGGCTACACCGTGTTAATTTTGAATTTTAATTGTAATTAATATTAAATTGTATTATTTTTGTTCAATGGCAATAAGCTAAATAAATAAATAAACCACGTTCTAGTAAAGGTAATTCCAAGTATCGTCAGTGGATTGTACCTGTCGAGCTGTTCGGTGAGCAAATGGCCACATACTGCCTCTTCGTCTCGATCACCGCCCAGACTCTGGAGCCACCAACTTGGTCTCTTCTCTCGTCTCTCTCAACTCTCATTGGCTATTTCTCTCCTGCTCCTACCTTCCTCCTTTTGTGCCGCCACTTGAGGGCGCGGGAGAGGGAAAAACTCTTTCCAAAGTTTCCAAGGACAATGGGAACAGCTTCAAGCGGCGGCAGCTGCTAGTTCTGGCCCAGCCAAGCCAACCCTGGACCCACTCGTTGACCGTTAACTACAGCAGGACTTCCTGCCCAAGAGTAAGGGCGATTGTTCTGTAGCGTAACAAGCAGTAGACGTTTCGATGACAAGTAAGCTTCATTACACAGCCATATTCTGTTCTTTACTACATCCAATTATAGCATCAAAAATTTAAGACCTGAATAATGATTATGGCTCAGGCAGTGGCAGATCCAGGGGGGGGGGGGGAGCTATGATATTCAAGCCCCCCAAACGTATCTAGGTTCACTTCGACATCGTAAATTTTGGGAACATTTTTTTTTACTATTAAGCTTATCATTCATTACCCGACTCAACCCCCCTAAAATCAAAATCTGCTCAAGTTCCCCCCCCCCAAACCAAAATCCCTTTTGTACAAAATTATTAGACCGTGGACGGATTTTCACTAAAAGTTGTAGAATTGTTAACAGCAACATCGTTATATATATATAAAATAGAATAGACATGATCAGAAGATCCGGAAATCAACATAAATGTGTTAGGAAATAATGGACGTTGAATTGAAAGCCACTTAAATATGTTAGAAAATCAGATTCTGAGAATGAAATACTATGTGAAATTAAATTTTCACGTATGATAATTTCTTCAACATGATCGAATAAAGAAAAATTCATTTGGAATGAAGTGAACTAATTTATATAAGTTGGCTAAAAGTTGAATTTGGCGCTACAAATATTTTTAAAAAAGTCACAGGTAAATATTTTCCTGCTGTTAGCAGGGCCTTGGCTTACGGTTATTAGTAAGCAAACGGAATTTTATTACAGAAATATTTGAAGCAAACAGTAATTTTAATTCAATAATTTTGTTTCACTGTATTCGTCAAATAACATCCAATACAAACATTGTTATGCATCAACTAACCGACTAACATCTGCAACGTGTATTATGTTAATACTTAATAATTTAGCATTATATGACAGTTACAGATTAACTAAGTCAAGTGGAATAATTTGCTAACTCCTTACACAGAACTTTCTTATACTGTAAACTGTTAACATGGTTTTGCCGGAAAATAGGCTTGGCCTGCCTCCTCGCGGGGACTTTACCCAAAAAATGTTTGTGACTGTTGCTTTAGCTTAAGGAGCTTGTTATCTACTATAAGTAATGTATTATCGAAGGTATGAATGAGGTAAAATAACAATAGTAAAGACGCGTGCACTTTTATGCATTTGGAAGGATTGTGTTCATATTTCCGTATGTGTACGAGAGAAGGCAGTTCCAGATCAGTGAGAAAATCTTTGGTCTGTAATCCGATTAACCTGGCTGACGGATTTCTAAAGGATCTACAGGCTCGCGTTGCTAAAAGACATTTTTCTCACACATTAACAACTGTCAACTGGAAGGCGGCTTCAGGATATCGGTTGGTCCACATATATTCAAAACATGAGGGGGTACAAAATAAATAAATGCTATAACTTGCTACAATACTGTAGAAATAATAGGACGGTAGATAGTATCCCCAGTGGGAGAAGGCATTGAAGTGAGAGAGTAGTTTTGTTGAGGAGTATTATGTTGGGCTTCCAAGCTCGCATCTGTTATCTAGTACTGTGTTCACGTAGGGATTTAGTCTCGAGAGCCGAGCCGCTAGATTTTACCAATCAGTTAGACGCTATCCTTAAACTTATGACACAGTTAATCTCCACCTTGACGCCAAATACGATTACAAACTAATTAATCCGACAACAAAATCATATTCAGACGCTAACGCTCTGACTTAACATTGGGGAGCACGGGGGTTCGAATCCCCTTCCGGGCATCCAGATTTGCGTTTTCCATAGTTTCCCGCAAATCACTCCAGGTGAATTCCGAGATGCCTCATTCAAAAGACCATGGTCAATTCCCTCCCGTTTTTGCCCTCAGTCCTTTCCCTCCTCTAATGACTGTGACGTCGACGAGGCGTAAAGCCAAGGCCGCCAAATTCTGACAAACACGAAAAGCTTATTGAAAGAAAGCAAGACTGAGACAACAGTCATAGGGAACATATCTGGTGCTGCCAAACGCATCATATCAGTCATGAGGTCACTACGCTACTAGAGACTGCGCGGAGAAATCGCCATCGAGACCTTTCCACTATCAGCAAATTACGTCACAATGTAAATACTAAAACAATTAGTGTTATCTAATAGTAATTTAAAGTCATTATATTTTCGGTTGCCGCTAATTTTTATTTGAAATACCGGTTCCTTAGTGAAGACTTTTTTTTTTTCACAGAAAGAATTTCAGTAAATTATATTTTTCTACTATTCCTTAAGCTCCTGATAACAATTTCAGGTAATACTTCATTAATTATGTTATTTAAGTAATACTAACTGTGATGCAACACTACCTATTTGCCAAATTCTTTTCGCCGATGATAATATTCCAACTACGTAAACCCGCATGTTTGGCGATTTTTTTTTAAATTGCTGTCATTATGACCAATGATCTTATAATCTGTTTCAAACCTCAGACCTGTCATATCGGCTGCTCTTTCGAGATTCTTGAATTCGGTTCGACGTCTATTAAAGATTGAACATAAAAACAAGTAACGGCAACCAAAGTTGTTAATGGTAATATACAATCGGAGGAGCCATCTGTATAATGTCTGTTACATCTGTGTGGCATGCGTTAAGACCGAGCGAGGAGTGCGAGCGATGCGATCTAGCCTCGCATTCGGGAGGTTGCGGGTTTGATTTCCCGTCCAGCAATTTAGATTTGGGTTTTACACGGTTCCCACAAATTACTCCAGTCGAATGCCAGGATAGTTTCTATTAATAAGAGCATACCCGAGCTCCTTCCCGTTTCTTGTAACCAAATCTTCCCCGCCTCTAATTACCTTGATGTCGACGAGGCGTAAAGCCATAAGCAAAAACAAAAAGCATGCTTTATGGTTCAGTTGAACACATTTCTCTATAAAGGCTATTCCATAGACATAGAGAGCATCAAAACAATTCCGAATTGCTTAGGGATTTGTGACCGGAAACGCTACCTTTCTTCGATTACTTTCTTTGGAGGTCACTTGAGTCCGTTGTACATTACACATCTGTCGATTTGGAAATAGATCTGGTTGCAAGAATTGTCTATGCTACTGCTGATATACGTGAAAATGCAAGTGTTTTCGAAGGTATCCACCAATCCATATTCCGGTGGTGTAGAGAATACATAAAAAATATGGTGGATTCTTCAAACTTCTCCTGTAATAATATGAAGTGAAATCAATGTTTTCACACCAATATCTGCCTTGTGTCCTTTAATTTCTTCTATCTCTGCTACCACATTCCCGCGAGTTTCCCAACACAGGACTCCATACTTTTTTCATGTTTTCCATCTCCTCTTAAAGTTTGTACTTATGTTTATGGGACATCGTGTATACAGGGTGTTACAAAAAGGTACGGCCAAACTTTCAGGAAACATTCCTCACTCACAAACAAAGAAAATATGTTATGTGGACATGTGTCCGGAAACGCTTACTTTCCATGTTAGAGCTCATTTTATTACTTCTCTTCAAATCACATTAAACATGGAATGGAAACACACAACAACAGAACGTACCAGCGTGACTTCAAACACTTTGTTACAGGAAATGTTCAAAATGTCCTCCGTTAGCGAGGATACATGCATCCACCCTCCGTCGCATGGAATCCCTGATGCGCTGATGCAGCCCTGGAGAATGGCGTATTGTATCACAGCCGTCTACAATATGAGCTCTAACATGGAAAGTAAGCGTTTCCGGACACATGTCCACATAACATATTTTCATTGATTGTGTGTGAGGAATGTTTCCTGAAAGTTTGGCCGTACCTTTTTGTAACACCCTGTATATTAGGAAGCATGTACACACAACTCCCACATTTAAACAGTTGACGCAGTCTGCAATTACGATGGCCCCAAGTAAGAGTATTTTGTGTTCACTTGACGAAGTGTTTTGTAAACATGCGTTTTCGTACGTGCGCTATCTGCTTTCCATTATGCGATCGTACCGCCATCTTGCGGCACGGGAGATTGCTTCTGGTGATTTATGGCGTTGTTGCCCGTCCTATTGGGCAAGTTAGCGGCGTCTCATCTGACTGCAGGATATGGCAATATCCGGCCTCAGTAATAGTTGTAATTACAGCACAATAATTGGGATTTTAGTTCTTATGTTGCTGTGGTCCACGCTTTGTGGGGCGTAAGAACTGAGGTAAATGAACTGGAACATGGATCAATAACACTAATATTTCAGTTGCTTCGTATAATATGAGACTTGCATGGAGTAGCATATTAAACTAAGAAACAGCACTTCACAATCATCAATGACCTACAGTTGTATTTGCACCTGTTATCTGTAAATAATTTTTGTTGTGTGCCAAAATATTTGAAATAGCTCAGTTTTTTCAACATTTCAATATATAATAGCATTGAACAGGGTTCAGTAAAAGATCTAAAAATAATTAGAATCATTTATTCCTTTAAACTGAGAGCTTTATGAACTTTAAAAAAATAACAAATAAAATATAAAATAATTAAAAAGGTTGAAGACGTGATCCGATGGACGGATTCTTTATTTTTTTTTTGTAAGTGATCACAGGTATTTCGATTGCAATTTATATCTTGTAATTTCACCTAAAAGGATAGTGTCAGATTTCTGTGTTCACATGAATTAGTTCACACACCTTGTGTTTAAACACAATTAGGAATGACCTACCCAGTTTCATAAAGTATTATAAAGTGAATATGGAGAAGTTACTTAATTCAGTACTCGTTTCACAATATGGTTTGAACTATAGTAAAGGCAAAACTCACCTAACATGAATCCACTAATTACGTAAATGTTTTTTTAATACATAAATAATTCTGTCAAAATTAACTGTTATGGTGAATTTTGTTTTTCTTTGATTTCCCAGACGCATTTCTCCCTTGTGGTGCAGGGCAGCTTCAGTGGCTGTAAAGTGTTTTTACATAAGTTGTTACAATAATTATCTACAGTACACCTCTTTATACAGGGTGTTACAAAAAGGTACGGCCAAACTTTCAGGAAACATTCCTCACACATAAACAAAGAAAATATGTTACTTGGACATGTGTCCGGAAACGCTTACTTTCCATGTTAGAGCTCATTTTATTACTTCTCTTCAAATCACATTAAACATGGAATGGAAACACACAGCAACAGAACGTACCAGCGTGACTTCTAACACTTTGTTACAGGAAATGTTCAAAATGTCCTCCGTTAGCGAGGATACATGCATCCACGCTCCGTCGCATGGAATCCCTGATGCGCTGATGCAGCCCTGGAGAATGGCGTATTGTATCACAGCCGTCCACAATACGAGCACGAAGAGTCTCTACATTTGGTACCGGGGTTGCGTAGACAAGGGCTTTTAAATGCCCCCATAAATGGAAGTCAAGAGGGTTGAGGTCAGGAGAGCGTGGGGGCCATGGAATTGGTCCGCCTCTACCAATCTAAAACGAGCTCTAACATGGAAAGTAAGCGTTTCCGGACACATGTCCACATAACATATTTTCTTTGTTTGTGTGTGAGGAATGTTTCCTGAAAGTTTGGCCGTACCTTTTTGTAACACCCTGTATAATAGCATTGAAAATGGTTCAGTAAAAGATCTAAAAATAATTAGAATCATTTATTTCTTTGAACTGTGAGCTTTATGAACTTTAAAAAAATAACAATAAAAAAATAAAAGATTAAAAAGGTTGAAGAGGTGATTGATCCGATGGACGGATTGTAAGTGATCACAGGTATTTCGATTGCAATTTATATCTTGTAATTTCACCTAAAAGGATAGTGTCAGCTTTCTGTGTTCACATGAATTAGGAATGACCTACCCAGTTTCATAAAGTATTATAAAGTGAATATGGAGAAGTTACTTAATTCAGTACTCGTATCACAACGTGGTTTGAACTATAGTAAAGGAAAAACTCACCTAACATGAATCCACTAACTACGTATACGTTTTGTTAATACATAAATAATTCCGTCAAAATTAACTGTTTTGGTGAATTTTGCTTTTATTTGATTCCCGAGACGCATTTCGTCCTTGTGGTGTAAGGCATCTTCAGTGGCTGTAAAGTGTTTTTACATGTGTTGTTACAATAATTATCTGCAGCATAACTATTTATATATATACAGTGTACTCACTGATATAGTGGTAGTCCTCACATGCCGGTCTGGACCAGCACTTCACGCACTTTCACAGCACTGTTCAATGCAGTTCCAGCTTGTTTTATTTTGTGTAAATCAACAGAAAATATTCACTATAGCAACAAGTGCAGCATACAAACAACTAGTGAAATAATTTTCAGTTTCAACTGCTATAAACAGAGCTGTGAAAGTGTGTGATGTGCTGTTCAAGACCGGCATGTCAGGATTACCACTATATCTGTAAGTACAGTGTATATATATATATATATATATATATATATATATATATATATATATATATATATATCTAAAGAGTTGTACTGTAGATAATTACTTTAACAACACAAGTGAAAATACTTTAAAACCGATAAGGACGCCTTACACCACAAGGGCGAAACGCGTTTGGGGAATCAAATAAAAAAAAAATTACAAAACATTTGTTTTTGACCGAATTATTTATAAAATTATTGTTCAGCAACTGCGGAAATATGACCAGTTACCAGATTAAAGTGCGAGAACGAAATAATCCAAACGTATGAGCACACGAACACAAGCTATGTGACATAGGTGAAACATTAAAGTTAATTTTAAATTTTTCTAGCCTGCTGTGAAAATTCATGAGTAAATGTTTGTTCAAACTGTCCACGATTATATAGACTTTATTATTCTGAACTTGCAGAATGATTGGGAAACATCTTTATTACCATTTAATCAAACATTATTTCTGATTTGATGTAAGTATTTTAGGTATGTATCCTTATGTACTGTGCGTGTGTTCGCAATTTTGTTCCGGCGTATGTTCGTGTGTGCGTTATGATTTCGTCTGCTTCCGTGCGTGTGCTAGTTTGTGTGTGTATGTTTTTGGTCGTCCATTGATTCGTTCGTTTGTTTGTTCTCTTGTTAGAGAAGGTGTCTTAGGTATATATACTTATTTACTAAGTATGTGCGTATGTTCGTGTGTGTGGTCATGTGTGTGTTTGTGCGTGTGTTCCCGACCGTTTTCGTCTGGAATGATTTGAGGAAACAGTGGAAGCCAAAATCTGGATTGCCCGATTGGGATTCGAACCTGCGTCCTCCCGATTGCGAGGCCATAGTGTTACTGACACATGTGTTAGTTACCGTGCTCTTTTGCGTGTGTGTGTTTGTTTTGTGTGTGTGTGTTTGTTTGTTTTGTGTGTGTTTGTTTGTTTTGTGTATGTTTGTGTGTGTGTGTGTGTGTGTGTGTGTGTGTGTGTGTGTACACGCGCTAATCTAACACAAGTCCTTTGCTACAGAAGGTGTCTTGGTTAAAAGCTAAAATTTTGAGCGTTGCAATACATAAATGTAGATCATGATGCCTTAATGAATGGTTCTGTCTCCTCGCGCCACAAGGTGGAAACTTAGCTTATCCTGTTATGATTGTGCTGTACAGACGGATGTGAACGGCAGGAAGCAAGCTGTCTACGCTACCCAGGAGGTCCTGGGAGAGTCCTACAGGGGTCCCAGACTGCAGCGGAAACCACACAGTGGGTCCTAAGCTCACGATATTGCCGTCCCCAGTACAGCGGGAGGCTGCCCAGCCCGCATTACGAACGTAACTGCTAATGAATGAGGCCCACTATTAGCCACATGAAAAACAGAAACGAATTATGTTAGCAGTATAAAAGTTTCACAACCTCTAAAATGTTTGGGAAATTTTTCATTTCTTGGAATTAATTTTTCATTGTTGAAAACTGCTTAAAAGATTCCATTATTATTAGGCTCTACTTTTTGCAGTTATTACGATAAGTGTATTTTGTATTCAACTACAGTACAGACAGTTTATATGCAATCTAATAGTATATTTAACTTACACTTGTATGGCTGTTACGCTAACACATATTTGGTCTGATAACAATAAATATTGTATTTGTATTAACAATAATAATCCCATGCTTCAATTTGCTTGGTAAAATACTGAAATTGAAAGCTACCTTTAAATTAATCTAAAAAAATAAACTACCATTTTTATCAATAAAATGAATGTTTAGAGTCAATTCCACCTGTGTCGTATCTGTTTGTAGTAAACTAAGTTATTTATAAAAAAAACTTTTTAAAAGTTTTGCGCGACTTCCGTATGTTATGGAACTGTGGTATTTTTAAATCAGTTTTGTTTTTTTATTAAGTACAAAATGTGTCTTCAGTTTATCACAAGGTATTAATTACATTTTGCAGAAACGTTTAGAGTAACTAGAGATAAGGTAGCGATCAGGCCCAGAGCACCGTAACCACATATTCTTAAAAGAAAGATTCCTCATTACCATCACTGACTTGCGGAACATTTATGAAGTTTGCGCTAGTGAAACATTTCGGCCTATTTTACGTTAAAGTTTCTTCCCTACTATTCAATGGACAGGAGGTTGGGTGGGTCCGTGGGTCCGTTATGGCCGTTCGTCATTGATGAAAATTTAGTGGCTGCAACGGTGATCGATCCCCGCACCGCGGTAGTAGAAGTCTGAAGCTCTAAAACCTAAAATGCTCGGCCTACCACGAGGGTAAAATCACGAAATTTAAATATTATAAGAAACGTCAAATTTTCTGTAAAAAATCACGATGACAGCCACATTTCAAACTGCAGTTATAAATACTAAAAAAAGTTAAAAAAAAAAGAAAAGTAAAATAATTACTGGACTTTTTACTATGTAATCGTAGGTTTTCCGGGCGAATCTGATGCTTGAAGATCTCTCGAGCATGCAGCCGGATCAATTGATCGTGGATTAACGAATTTTGGATGGTGTAACGTGCCATCTTCTTCTGGTTGCGTCTGCTGACCGACGTGAGGAGCGCAGTCCAGGATGTGACTGGCGGGATCCTGCGATCCTCACTACGTTCATTCACGATCAATTGATCCGGTCGCATGCCAGAGAGATCTTCAAGGAATTTTTGTTGTTCTCGGAATATTTTTGAATCTGAAATACAAATAATCATTTTATTTTATTTTCTCATACTATTGTCATCAACAAAAATAGTAGTATTATAACATATACCTTTCTTTATGGCCAGTACCTAAAAGGTACTTAATCATTATACACAGCATAATGTAATACAAAAAAGATAAACAGCTATCTTCGATTACTAGCTTGCTATAACAGCACCATTTATTGGAAAAGAGTACAGTGAAAATATTCGATGATGACTGAGTATCTCAATAATTACCATGTAAATTAAAATGAAATACTTGCCTTTACTGAGGTTTGGATAACAGAGGTAAAATATATTAAGTCACTATACACAGTGTAACAGAAAAGCACCTATACTTCCTTCAAGGCTTTGTATAACAATGATATCTATGGACAGGGAACGATAACATCTTTGGCTTTTATTGGTCCGCAGAAGAAAGCCGGGCAGTGGAACTCGTGACAATCATCATTACCTATATGGCCTTTTATTACAATAAGTTTTTTGATTGGCTTGCATGACGGATTGGATTTATCGTGTCTTCCTCCTCTGCTCGAGGAGCTCAAGTGTCGCCATTTGTTTGTGTAAAGTGTAAACTGTGTTCTGTACGATAACTGTATACGTTGTTTGTGAAATTTGAAACCTTTGAGATAAAGCAATTGCCGAGATAAGTATTAGCCTGAAAACCATTATCTGGACGTCGGTACACCAGGCCCGGTTTTTTTAACTTGGGCCAGCAGTATCTCCGCAATCAAAGGTGGTAGTGTTTTAACGTGGAGTGGGTGAACGGTAACGCTTTGTCCTTGCATTCGGGAGGACGCAAGTTCGAATTCCCTTTCAGCAATCCAGATTTTGATTTGCATGAATTTCCGAAATCACTCCAGGTGGATGCCTTTATGATTCCTTCATAAGTCCATATCCTAATTTCTTCGCGTTCCTTACCGTAGTCCTTTCCAACTCTAATGACATCGACGTAGACCAGGTGTCAAGTCATATGCAAAAAAATATATAAAAACAAACAAAAATTTAATGTTTGTACGTGCCCACATTGGTTGATATTTAATCTGTATGAAAATAGATCTGAGATAAAACAGAAAATATTGTCCGTTTTATCAGAATGAGGCATCAATAAATCATAATACAAATATTGATAGTTAAATTATATTAAAAGACTAGATGTTGCTCGCAACATCGTTTGCATTGACTTGTAATGTACCAATTATGTGTGGAAGAATATTGTAACTTAATTCCTGGGAATAATACGATTCCGCCGAAATAAGCATTTCGCTTGCTATGAATAACTAAAAAATTCGACGAACAGTTCTTTTATGAATTACACTTACGAAAAATGGAAACTAATTTTTGGACGACTTTGTCTTGAATTTCACAGCCTTCCGACCTCATATAGCAGTGAAACATACCATATTTTACCACTGGTACCAGGGGTTGTACATTATTGGAAACTTATCAAAATTGGACCAGTAAATTTTTCTTGAATCGCGTTTAACGAAAAACTGTAAATGTTTCAAAATTTTAATTTACTGATGAAACAGAATTGAAATATAATCGATCTCTCAAATTTAGTGGATTCCAGCGCTTTCAGCGGAACAAAAAGAAGTTCAAACACTCGGCAATATTCTGCCTGTAGTTCTGATACTTACGGAAACTTAATTGGTGCTTCCCAGGCCTGTAATTTTCGAATCTGATATACTGCACTGTTATGCGACGTTGGGTGACAATTGCCACCGTGTCTGTGGCATTCCATTCCTGTGCTACCGATCAGTATCGACGGGGTGCATGAACGACTGGGCGGCCGGAATGCCGCGCCGGCTTGTGACGTACTGCCGAGGCATCCTGATGGGCATTCCGCCCTAACTAGGGGCAATATGTCTGCCCCCGCACTGATTGCACCTAACATATTATTAGACCCGGCTGTATTGCCTGAGAATTCCGACAGCAATATCTCTGGCGGTAATAAAACGCGGAACGAGAATGCTAGAGGTGAATCGATATTCATGGAATAAAAGGGATATACATTATTTGATATGGTTTCCGATCCAGTTGGTGTAAGGTCGTAAAATCGAAACTATTCTACATAGGGCTAGTTGAGGAATTTATAAAATAATAATAATAATAAATCTAGTTCTTTTCTGATAATGAGAGAAATTGTGGAATATGTTTATGAAATTCAGCAGGATGGTGTCAAAGTAACACGACGTTTCGACAGCAAGCTCGGCTGTCTTCATCAGGTATCGATGTCTGCTGGCTGTCGTAAGCTGGCTGTCACCGCGTCGACTGACATTTTAACAGTTTAGTAGTGTTCTTAAAAGAGCATCATCATCTGAGCCAGTTTTTAAACAATTGTCCAGTCCTGCTTGTAGTGGCACCTTGGTCTGGAGGAGAAAAGGATGAATACTTTATGTTTCCTTTTTTGTATCATTCAAAAGAAAAGCCCTATACTGCTTATTTATTTGGTGCTCAGCGTACAGACTGAGGCGTATTTAATTTTAATATTGTTATAGAGAATCTCGAGTCAAGAATCAAACAATGTCTCGTCTTTTTTTCTGTTGTCAGTCTTTCGACTGGTTTGATGCAATCCTCCATCTCTTCCTATCTTGTGCTAACTTCTTCATTTCTACATACCCCTTAAAACCCACGTCCTCAATTATCTGCTTCATATATTCTAATCTCTGTCTTCCTCTACAGTTCTTACCTTCGACTGTTCCCTCCACTAACAAATTAACCAATCCTGCATGTCTCAAAATATGACCTACCAGCCTATCTCTTCTTTCTGTAAGATTCTTCCATAAACTTTTTTTCTCACCCATCATTTCCAAAACTCATTCATTTCTTACTTTGTCTGTCCACCTAATTTTCAGCATTCTTCTGTAGCACCACATTTCAAATGCCTCAATTTTCTTTCTTTCCGGTATTCCTAAAGTCCATGTTTCGCTACCGCAAAGTGCTGTGCTCCACACATAGAGTTTTAAAAAGCTCTTCCTAATTCGTAGATCAATATTTGAAACTGAAAGGTGTCTCTTTTTCATGAAGGCTCCTCTTGCTAGTGCTATTCTGCTTGTAACATCATTCCTGCTTCTGCCATCGGTTGTAATTTTGCTTCCCAAGTAACAGAACTCACTTACTTCTCCTATTGCATCTGATCCTATTTTAATATTTAATATACTAGTATTGATATCATTTCTGCTACATTTCATCACTTTTGTCTTGCTTTGTCTTACAATTGCCAAAATTAAAACAATCAAACAAATTACTAATAACTTAATACCTCTCAACAAATAAATTCAATATTATTAAATTTTAGTACAGATCACAAACGCTTCACATAAGCTTTAATTTACAATTTCTCTTCCAGAAAAGGGGGAATATAATATTCTAATAATCAAACACAATGCTAACATGTATCATATTAGAACGAAAATTGACGGGTGCCAGGGTACATTTACTTTACCTACCAAATGTGGAGATAGAGGCACGCAAAGTTTTTCTATCCTGCCGCCATACAACTGAAAAATTATCTCGCGGCTTTGGGGGGGGAAAAAAATTCACTAGCTCAGTTTAATGTCGGAGACGAGAACTCTTAACCATTCAAAACCTCTTTTGAAAGGCTGTTACAGGGCTAATCTCAATGACTGTGATAAATACAACACTTTAATGTCCGTTGGGTAATTACTGTTACGACACAGTCTGCTCCTTTGGTGGCATAAACGTCTTGCACGTTAGCTATAATAGTCATGTCAAACTATTATCATCAACACTTCTGCTGTAGAGACCAAGTATGCTTTCGACCACGCATAAGCAAAAGTGCGCAAAGTACCAAGCCACTCTCAGTCTGTACGTACTGTCAGATGACTCCAAAGTGACTGGTCCAGTCTGCAGTATTACTACCCCTCTCACCGGGGACCCGTTGCGAAGTAACTTGCAGAAGTCCTCCAAGAAGTCTCTCTGCTTCGCTCATGGTAAGCCACCCCTCTCCCAGGGCGTATTTCGTACATGCAGAGAAAGATTCTTAGAAATTAGAATGGGCTGAGAACTATCCGGTGGTGATTGGTTCCGCTGTCAGCACCTCCTCCTACATCGCTATACCATTCCATTGGCCTGATTGTTTTGTAGAGTGTCTAGTAAGATCGTACTGCCTCGCGAAATTTCGCCGCTCTCGTCCTTCAGAAAAGTCCGGGGTGGCGAACATCCACGGCCGTTCGTTCAGCCTAGCTTGGAGATTTCCGTCTGAACAGTCCCGTTAAGGTCCGTTCCCACGATCCCTGGTAACGAAGGCGAAACGGGACGGGACAAATACTCAACCACACGCCATGGGAACAGAGCCACCTCTGCTAGTGGACACGAGACGCAGCTACCCACTCTGAGTCGGTAAACATCACAGGCGTGTGTAGCGGTGCGCTGTTGCCATCGGTTTGCAGCAGCGGTGCGCACCCCTTCTGTTGCTGTAAAGTGCTCTGTGCCAAACGACACTATTCAACGTGGTGCGGAGGTGGCGGCAAGGTTAGCTAGGACTAACCTGCGGCCCGCGGTCGTCCCTACACTTCGGCTAATGAGGTCCCGTCTCGTCTTGTCGTCGTTACAAGGGATCGTGGGAATGCGCCTTTAGGCCCACACAAGGGGAGGCAGCTATTGTCTATCCCCGACGCAGGAGTCGACCGGCAGCTCGGCGCCTACAGCATCCGTGCAGCCTCACCGCTGGCAAGCCCTTACTATACTTATTCCCTTGTTATTATTTGTAGAAAAACGTGCAGAATGTCACACATTCGTCATTAAATAACATGCTGTAACTCAAGCGTTTCCATCATCCTCTGACCTCCTGCAATTTCAAGTCTGCACACCAGGCCTGTTGTATAAACGGTTAGCTATCGAGCCTGCTAGTCTGGAGGACTCGAGTTTGAATCCCTGTTCGATCACCAAGACTTTCGTTTTCCATCGTGTTCCGAACTAACTGTGAGTGAATGCCGGTAAGATTCCTTCAGAAGATCATGACGATATTTGTGCTAGTTGCATGCTAACAATCACCTCCAGGCACTAATGACTTTGACGATACCTCAAGCTAAAGCAGAAATTCTCAGGTACTGATGACATATCTGTATGCCAGTTGTCCTAGAGGCATCACTTCTTCGAGCCTTTTGAGCTCTTTATTTGCTGATCCTTTCTATCTGTCCATACAACTGGAGTTATCTTCGTCTTCCATCATGTACAGATTCTTCATTTGCTACTTTTTTCACATGATCATTTCGCAACGCAAATTATCCATTCTTGTTGTTCCAGTCTTGTGACTCTTGAACTCTATCTCTGTGACCTACGTTTTATTCTTGTTTCTATTTGCTATCCTTACTCAGTCGCCACTTCTACAGAATAAAACCAATCTTCGTTTCGTGGTTAAAGAATATTTAAGTGTATTTGTGTATGCTTCTTAATCTGATTTGAATGACTCATAACTGAAAGGAAAATACATTGAACTAAGGTAAAACTATTACAGGCGGCAACATTAGCAACATATGTTCAACTCCTTCCTGCTTTTCTTATAGCTGAAAATAAGAGCTGAAAGTTGGAACTGGAAGTTCAAGACATCAGTGCACACTATTTGGTAACATAATACCAAGTATCTCGAATGATTTAAACACAAAAACTTCTTCTAACCTCCAGGCTGCTCACCACTGTCGTCTTAAGGGAAAGATTGACTTGTTCCCTGTGTCCAATACAACTTATCTTTTAAGAAATAAAATATTCCTGGAAATGCTTATTTTGGGATTCTAAATACTGAGCTACATGATTAAAATAGTAATTCTTTTTCAATTGCTTCTTTTAGTGTGTGGATAAAAATGAAGTTTGCAAGCATAAATTTTGAGGAATACATTGTAACTTGAACAAGTTTGGCAATGTTTCTATCCAACAATTCTCGCGTAAGAACTGAAGAAAGGTCGAGTAGGTTGGCAACATGGAGTTTTCAGAGTTTTGTGTTTACATATTTTACTTAATTAACTTAGTTAAACATCAGATAATAATTATAATCGAATGATACTTTCAGAATATTTGTCCTTTTACAGCTTGAAAGAGAAAAATCAGCTGATCCACATTGAGTGTTGTGTAAAATTGAGAGTATATTTCATGGAGATAGGGAACGTACAGGAATCACTATTGTCTTCATCAACTTTACTCTTGACGGAAATTATCCATATTGTCTACGGCCACATCTATCATTTGTTCTTTCTTTTGTAGCATTAAACGTATACAATGTTGGCAGTATCTCATGCGTCTCCATGCAATGATTTTCGAGTTTCAGAAAACATTTTTTCCAACCGTGGTGTTCGTCCATTATCAGCTGGGTGAAGAACGATGGAAATGTAAAAACTATAGCAGATTTTCAACAACTGCTTGTGGCAGCTAGCTTAGGAAAGTTGGCAGTGAGTTTCTATAGAATTTAAAAGTTTATTAACTTTTTTTTATGATATGTGCATTTACGTATGTTATTTTTACAACAAGCCAAGTGGGTGACTAACATTCGGCAGGACGAAGATTCAAATCCCTCCAATTTCAACAAGGCGTAAAATCATACTAAAAAAAGTTAATATTAGTAAATGTTTACCACTAACTTCTGCAGCCGCCTTGTATAAAATTGCACAGTGAACATTTGACAACTTACTAATCCAAATCTCTCGGCATTCGGGTTATACTCACTTTTTATACTTGCTCTGATATTTCTAAGGTAGATTCGAAAAGTCTTAAACTCAAACTGTCGCACCACCCATTCTCTTCTGTTACTGAAAATTCCAATCACTTCCGCCTCAATGCTCACACACATAGCAGTAATACTAAAAGTAATTGTGACATAAAAAGCTAGTCATTATCAAGTATACAGGGAAAGAAAATATTCTCTGAAGCTTTGATATACAATGTCCTCCCAAAAGAAATAGAATGTTGTTTTAAAACCTGACAGTTTTAAACTGAAACAGAGTATGCAGTAGAACTAATTTTGTTCTGTGAAACAGTATTACTCTCGAAATTCTCGTATATATGACTGTACAGCATTTGTTTTTGAGTGACGGCAAGAAGATGTCAAAGTATTCAAAATCAGTGCTGTGGTACATATTTTTATTTGGAATAAATAACTAGCTACAATCTTTGAAAATTGTATCATCAACGGTTTTCTGCTATTCAACAGGTTCATTCACAGTGAAAACCTTCCAAGCCTCGCTTTGTCCACCATTCTCTTAGTCTCTATATATTTCCCATTAATCATGATGTCATCAATCATTTTCTTTCTTCGTCGATCTCTTGTTTTCCCTCCGTTTACAATCACCTCCAGAGCAGTTTTAAGCAGGCATTCATTCTTCAACACATTACAAATCCAGTTCCTTTTTCTGTTCCTTATTGTTTTTATAAGGGACCTATCCTTTCCTACTCATTCCGTCACTTCATCATTCCTTATTTTGTCTTTCCAACTTATTTTCTCCATCCTCCTCCATATCCACATTTCGAAAGCTTCCAACCTCTTTAGATGTTTCTAGCGTAGCGTCCATTTTTCCGCCCCATCTATTGCTACACTCCATACAAAATATTTATCTAGGTTTTTCCTCGGGATTTTATCCAGCCTTCCGCATAATAAATTTTTCTTTCTATTGAAATCTTCCTTTGCCATTGCTGTTCTAGTTTACACCTCCTTCTTGCAACTCATATCACTGCTCACAATACTCCCGAGATATTTGAAGGACTCCAATTGTTCAACTATTTCTCGTTGTGACAAACAAAATCCCTTACACCTCTTCCAATCTTTCCCTCTTCTGTAAGATCATTCCTCACTCTCTTTGTTCGATGTATAATATACATATTAGCCTTCATTCCTACCAATAAATGCCTTTATTTTTTTGAATATCCATTAACTTCGCCCATTGCACTCTATCAAAAGCCTTTTCCATGTCTATGAAAACCATGTAACAATCTCTTTACCTTTCAATGTATCTTTCATCTATTGTTGTCAGCAAATCAACACAGTCTTTTGTACTTCTTCCTTTTTGAAATCCAAATTTTACCGAGCGTGGTGGTGTTATTGCTAGCGTTCTGGCCTCGCATTAGGGAGGACGGCGGTTCGAATCCCCGTCCGGGCATCCAGATCTAGGTTTTTCATGGTTTCCCAAATCACTCCAGGCAAATGCCGGGATGCTTCCTTCAAAAGACCATGGCCGAATTCCTTCCCATTCCTTGCCCCCCCCCCATCCTTTCCCGTCTATAAAGACCTCGCTGTTAGGGAGACGTTAAGCAGATAAAAAAAAATCCAACTTGTTCTTCAGCAATTGACATGGACAGTCTGCTGGATATGTGTACAAATACAGTAATTAAAAAGAACATCTTGTTTTTTTTTTAAGACTGGAATTGGTGGAAAGTTTAGGATGTTGAGTAACTGAGGTGTGACTATTAGCTGCTAATATTATTGGTTTCAAGAATGTTGTGTACTGTATTGTTCTCACATGGGATCAAAGAGAATGTGACGTGGAAGCTAGTCTGGTTTCTTCATTGTGGCGCGTATGGGGTGCTGCGTTGTTTGTGTGGCCCCCTGCCCCCTCTCGACTGCCAGAGATGCACCAGCATAATTAGCGACTCTCTTAATTAGCACCGTCTGCCTCATACACCCGACGGCTTTAATTGTGGCACGCTTTCCTTCTATACCGCCTCGTTCGCAGTTGGCTCATTAACCGTGCAGTTCTGAGCTTCCGCACGCAGCTTGTAATCAATAAATTAATTTTTCACACAAAAATTCTTCACTAATTACTCAGTGGCTGGTAAACAAGTCAGAACAATGCAATGTGAGAGCGTACCAATGTTTGATCAATATGAATACATGTAATCACCTGCTTCAGTCAACATTGTTTCCCTTCCACTCTGTGAACTTTGTAAAGTGAACGCAACAATACTGTTAAACAATTTGTTGTTACCTATTGCCAGCCAACTCAATCCAAACAATTTACTATGATTATTTTAAGGCATTTGAGAATGTGTCAGTTTCGTGAGGTAAACGCAGAAGTAAATATTTTTAGTCCAATCTTTTTGGCACCATATTCAGAACGTAGCAATTTTTTAGAGAGCAGTATTTTAATGACGAGTACTTGCAGACTCAACATGTAATTATACTTTCTCTTATATACATTGTAATCTGAAGTTTTTAATCAACAGAAACATTTTTTAATCTGTATTTAATATTCTCTGTACAGTGTTGTATTAGTATTAAGAAACACTAATGCAAGCTGTAAAATACATAACGGATGATCATGTTACAAAAAACCAATGTAAGAATCGTGTTGCTTCTGAAGAATTCTAAAACTGATATAACTTTAGATATACGAATTTACAGCCAAATATGTAAATACAACAGCCACAAAAATTAGAATTTAATATGGATTTTACAAAAAGAGATTAAACTTCTTTCATCTCCTGATAAATGTTAAGCACAAAGAAACGAAAAATTGAATGTTCCAGCACGTTAAAGTCCAGAATGGAGGATATTCTGATTTTTTATTCATTTTATTCCGAAAAATAGCTTGCACCTAGTACCTTGAAATGATAAAAACATAGTATGGACAGGAAGATGATTTTACAAAGTTAGATATCACTTTTAGTACGATAACAGGCTACGTATGTTACCAAAGAAAATCTAACTACTCTGTTTCTACCGCCTATTTTTTAATTCTGTGTGGTTTTAATATTCTTCCGTAAACTGTGATGGTATTAGTAGAGGTCGGGTGGCTAAGACGTTAAGGCGACTGATGAGTTCAAAATGTCTCCGGTTCGAATCCCTGTCTCGGTGACAAGACCAAAGAAAGTGTTTCTGATGAGTTGTCTGTCTACTTCTGGACCCTGGCTGTTCGGATTAATGAAATTTCGTTAGAAGTATGGTCCAATTATAAATAAAAACTTCCATAATTGTACAAAATAGCTTATAAATATTAAACTGTGGTAGCCACCTCAGTACCATCAGTAAGACTTTTTTCGAAAGCTGAATAAGTTTTATATCAACAATGTAACAGAATACAAGGAAAGCTGGTTAGTAAAATCTCTTTTATACTGAGTTCAGAGAAGAAATATTGGGATTTTTAAATTCGAATTAAATTAGAATCGCAATACTGCCTCTCTTTCAGCGTTTCCAAGCTTTCCTTATATTATATCTATCTATTCGGATTTCTAATTTAGAAATTCCAGATATTCCAAAACTGCCTATATAAAACACTAATTGAAAATATGATTCAATAAATGTCTCATTTTTCTACTATCCTAACCTTTGACTCATTTTCTACTTTCCTAACCCTTATTTTCAATGTATGTTTTTATTCGATGCATCGTGAAACATCGATGCAACTTTTCGATGCATCATATCGAAAAAACATCCTGTATTTTCTCCATTTACATCCCTAGCAAGGAAAAAGGAACTAGCTGTCCTACCTATGAAAGGTAAAAATTGTAACCATTCACAAACACACTAGGGATCACCAATATTTGGCATGTTCAGCAATGTTTCACAACATGTAATTAATGATGCAACAATACAATTTATCAAAGAAATCATTAACGTCCCTATTCAATCTTACTTGTAATTTATTTATAGCTTTTATAGATTGAACTGCGAGAAAAAGAAATGGTTGACCAAAATACTGAAAATTTCAACACCAAAAGCACTTTACTACCAAGGGCTTCATCTATATTACAGTCTTACTTAGATTATAAAATACGTTAAAAACAATATTTATTAATCATGGTTAGAAAGTACTCAGATTTTAATTTATCTATACTCTTATTTTTGTTGTTTTTGCCCCACCCACCTCCGTTTACCCGTCACGAATATTAAGTTTACATTTTTCCAAATTACTGTAAATTGTGCAGTATTTCCTCTAACAACTTATTTCAGTCGCTATCTCCATGACGTATGAAACGTAATTTTCCATTACCTGACGCCCGAAATCGAGAACCAGATAGTGGCATGGTCTTCTTTACTCTTCATGGCACAATATCTTTCGAAGCCTCATCGCCAACCCACGCCTTGTATACCCGAAGAGCTCTTTTCACCCTCCTCCTATCTTCTGGTGACTCCCAGTCCAGCTCCTTTATAATGCCATTTACCGATCGTTTCACGGTAATTTCCACACAAAAATAGCTGTCTTCCTTTTTACTGCCTCCAACTTCTGTATTTGATACCCTGTGTGGATCCAATAAGACACCACCACATTCCAGAAATTGTGTGATAAAAGTTTTGTAACCTAATTTCTTCACTTCTGATAACACCTTTGATCATTATCTCGATTCAGTGAAAGATTTCTTACCACCTGATCAATATCTTGTCCAAGTTTACTTTACGTTATGACAAGATGTTAATACAGTACTTCAGATCGTCAACAAGCAATTCCGTCCCCACTTTATTCCCCCATTTCATTTTAAATAGCTGCCGTCGTATCCAAGCTATGTACTTAACCGCCTGTTTTTCATTTGAAAGTAGACAGGGACATGTGGGACACATTCATTTTTGGTTTAAAGTGAGGACTAACTAAGACGAATTCTTAATTTTTTTTTTAAAGAATGTGGGACAAAACACAAAGAATGTACAACAATACATGTCGTCACTATTTAATGTGAGTAAATTATTTCCAGTTTATGCGCATAAATTCTGTAAATAATTTATCTCAAATAATAAACTCCAGACATAACTGGAATCGTTAAGTATATATTACACTTTTTTTTTTGTTTTTTTATATATATTTTTTTTACTTATGGCGTTGAGGCCATTAGAGGCGGGTATATTCTACAGACGATGGAATAAGTTTACAACTCTTTAAATAGTGTGATGAAACACTTGAATCAAAGATTTTACGTGTTATGAAAAAAATGTTGGAAAGTGAATCACCGGCTGAATTCGAGCATAAAAATTATAGTTAATCCTACATTTTAAGAAAGGAAACCTTATAGATTACGAAAATAGCGTACCTACTGTCATGATGAGCAAGAGGAACTAAATTTTAGCAACCTTTGAAAATGAAATTGAGGCAATATTTTAACAATAAAACTGGTGAAGAACCGAATGGTTTCCGAAAAGGAAAATCTTGTGCAGAGGAATACTCTTAAATTGTTATCTGAAAAGCTTTGGGAAACATACGTGGAAACTACGAGTAAACAGTTAGTTGTAGAATAAATCGAAATAAAACTTATAAATCGTAGTCACTGATGAATTAGGTAATCAGATAATATTAGCAATATAGAACTTCACATAATACAACTTGTTAAAATGTAAACTTAGGCAATAAGTTGTAAGCCAATTAATGGTGGAATTATAAAAGGTTGCCCTTTTATCTCCACAAATCATTTGTATCTATATGAACTCCTTCATTAGATACTGGAGATTAACAATACATGGGTGTATAACGTTGCAGAATAATAACGACATTCATACTCCATTTATTAGTAATTGGCAATGATGACGACTTAAGATTCTCATTACATCACTTGAAACTGAGAGCCAAAAGTTTTAATATAGAAATTTCACATAAGAATTTAAAAATCATGGTATCTCAGGTAAAAGAACATATTCTAAACAAAATTAACCCGGATAAAGAAAGAAAATTTTTGAGCATGTTAACAGAATTAAACATTTAATATACCACCTAAAGAATCTGGAAAGAAAAGATATACATTTCGTAATATGAAATTACAATAGGTCGATGATTAAAGAAGTCTTTAGTTCAATTAATATTCAAAAACACACAAGACGTAAGAAATATAAAATTATGGCAGGATAAGTACCCGCCATTCGCTCTGACTATAATAGCATTAGATGAACGGAGACTCGCGGCGAAGGAAATCAAGTTCCTGAGAAGAGCCTAAGTAGTGATCGACCGAACATTCGGTTTCGGTTTCGGCCAATTTCGGTTAAAACTCTAGTTTCTGCCACAGTTTCGCTTTCGGCCAAAAATAGGCCGAAACTTCGGTCGTGCCGAACCTGTTAATTGGGATTTATTTATGATGAGAAATATGTAAAAGTAAAAATAGGTTATGTTTGATTCATACATTACTTACCTACGTTTTTATGTAATTGTTGATGGATTACTCTTTGTGCCCGTGTTTTAATTTTAACCACCCAGACAATTACCTGCTAAACGTCAGTAACACGTATAGATCGTGGGAATTATGTTGTCACCTTCGCCCCGCTCCCGCCAGCTGCGCCAGGTGCATAGTAAATTCGGAATGATACTACGTGTAAATTTTCTTTTCTAATTGGAATACATATTTACTTGAATTAGTTTTCCTAATTCAGAACGCATACCATATGCCTGCTTCATTACAGAGGTTATATTTTATTTGATCTGTGAGATATTATTTATTTTTCTTACACTATTTTCTTTCAGGTAAAAATATCACAAAAAGAAAAAAAAATCCGATTTGTTGTTATTCGAAAAAAAAACCTACGCAGACATCTAAAGATGTTTGTAAATTTGTAATAAATCATATCCATTGTAAGCAACTAACCCCCCCCCCCAAAAAAAACCCATTGAAACATTGCATTGGAGTAAAGTAACATATATCAAAGCTTAATGGCGCGCAGGTGTAAAGATGATAGTCAGCAATAGACAAATTGAAAAATTATTTAATGAAGCTAAATTAAAGATGATAACTGGAAGTATTGAGTACTGACCAAAAATATCTTGTTCAGTCAACGATCTCGACTTTGACCTCTAAATCTAAACTTGTACAATCGGCTTAAAATCATTGAATTGCAAAAAGAATTGACGAGGCAATAATGGACGTAATAATTGTGGACGTGTTTCCTTATGCTTTGGTGGAAAGTGAAGCATTGTGGCAACTCAGTATCACTGATCCCCATGCAGTTCACAAATTTCTGATGAAATCATTGATGCCACAAACATATCAGAAAATTAGCACTAAAAAATCTAAAATAAAGACAAAACGTGAATGCATGATAGCTGATTTCTGGACTAACTTCTCAGTTTTATAGCTCATTTTATCGTAAATCATCAGTGCCTAAAAGTTATACTGGGAGCATGCGTGCTGGATCAGGAACATACCAGTAAAGTCTTTGGGCAAAAATTTATAGATATGGTAAATGAAAGGAGTTTAAACGGCCAGACTTTTCAGGTCCTAGGTGACAGTGCAGGATTGCTCCATGCATGATCAATATGAATAGTTTGTGTGGCACACTCACTATTTTCAGACGAAAAAACCAAAGACTTATTCAAAAAAATGCAGTTAAATCGTAGGCTATTTCAACCATAACGAGCAAGCAACCGGAAAATACACGGAATGTCAAAAACTGTTCGGACTGCCAGAAAATACTTTGGTGCAAGTTGCTGATGTGAGTGGAGTAGCATGTACTAGATGTCAAGGCTTTTAGAGCAAAAGAATGTAGTCAACTTGTACAGCGTGGAATATGGTAAGATTGATATTCTTTTTCTCTAGTGAATGGGATGTTTTAAAGAACCTCACAGACGTTTTGATATACTTGATTTATAATTTGATGGCGCATGCCTTTGATATGACTGTTAACCCTCAAATTGCACGTTCGATCCGAAAACGAAGACGACTTGATGACAAACATGAAAAATTCACTGTACGAGTCATTGTACATCAAATTCTGTTTTATGAAAAGGCACCATTCATTGATTGCTGCGACAATACTGCACCAAAGAATTAAATAGAAATATCTCAATTCCGATGAAATGGATGTTGCAGCGACAGAAATAATATCTTTTCCGACGGAATACTGGCCGGCGGCGGAGATAATGTTCCGTCAGTTTCTCTTGAACTGATCTTGTCACCCTCCAACATACAGCAAGAAAAGGAGAGTCGCTGGGATACAAACGATGATACTCCAAATCAGATGGAGCCAACTGGATCCGAAGATCAAAAAACTGTTTTTTTTAAAAAAAATCAGTGTTATCTGTCTGAGCCACTAATGTAACGCAATGCCGACATTGTTATTAAAAAAGCAGTCAATATCCTACATTGAGAAAAGAGGTCGAAAGGTATCTTTCTGCTCCACTTACTAGTATTCTACCCGAGCAGCTGTTCAGTGTCACTGACCAAATATACATATATCGTCGTAGTTATTAGCATAGTATAATAATAATCCCCTGTGGCCGTAATGACCTGGTGACAGGGTTTCTACTGGCTGCGCAATCGCCCATGTCGTAGCCACCATAATCTAACCCAGCAATCCTACCGGGTTCAAGGGACCCACAGCTTAACGTGGAAACCAAACCACGAAAGCGTTCTGGTGTTCTTCACATTACAAAGCAAGCTATGGCAGAGGTGAAGGTCGGGTCAAGGGCCTATGAAAATCCGCGTCGAGAAAGGTATTCGAACCGTGGCCTTTCGATCCACCGTCAGACACCTTAACCACCGAGCCACCAGACCGATGCTACATCTGCTTGGTGAAAATGTAGAAAAACTGCCTTTCTTAGCGTACAATATAAGATTTTTTAATGACGATTACTAAAATTAATTAGTAATTAATAATAATATTTAGTTTTTTCTTTTTATTTTATACCTTTTTGTATTAAATACATTACTGCATTACTAATTAATTATTGTAATCTTTGTTGAGACTGATAATTAGGTAATTTTCTTTCTTTATTGTTACTGATAATTAAATAATCGCCTAGTGCTACATAGAAAATCTCAATAAATGAAATTTTCATTGAGATCTTGTACGTTGCAAATGGTGATTAATTTTTTATTATTAAAAATAATAAATTAATCATATAAATATTGTGAACACAATTAAAATACTAATTTTATAATGAGTATGTACTTTATATCTATGGGTTGATTTTTAACAACGTTTATTTACAAGATTAAGTCGTTAACATGTTTATTATTTTTCTTCGTGTTAAATTGTTAATATAACATAACTAGACGGCCCGTGCGAAAATTTCGCGAATAAAATGCGATGAATAGTGAGGTTGAATATAATGTCACCAAGTTCAGTCATTACTCTTCATACTCCTACTTCATTTATCGATTTTGGTTAGAAATCCAGGGAGATAAATGGCTCGAGACACAAAAAACGCATTTTAGAAAAATGACTTTTTTGCCTTTTATGGGTCGAATTACGAAAAATTCCTTTCTTAAAATATAATGTTACCACGGCGGAGACCTTATTCTTTAATATGATACCTCATTTATCTATATTGGCTAGATATCAATGGAGATAAATCGCTCGTGACACAAAAATCGGTTATAGAAAAATTTATACTTTTTCCTTTAACGGTTGAATTCCAAAAAGATTCTTTCTTAAAATATGATTTCACAAAGCTGATACATTACTCCTTATATTCCTACTTCATTTATCGATTTTGGTTAGATATCCAGGGAGATAAATGGCTCGAGATACAAAAAACGCATTTTAGAAAAACTGAGATTTTTGTCCTATAAGGGTCGAATTACGAAAAATTCCTTTCTTAAAATATAATGTTACCATGGCGGAGACCTTATTCTTTAATATGATACGTCATTTATCTATATCGGTTAGATGTTAAGGGAGATAAATCGCTCGTGACACAAAAATGCGTTATAGAAAAATTTATACTTTTTCCCTTTAAGGGTTGAATTCCAAACACATTCTTTCTTAAAATATGATGTCACAAAGCTGAGAAATTACTCCTCTTAATCCTACCTCATTTATCGATTTTGGTTAGATATCCAGGGAGATAAATGGCTCGAGATACAAAAAACGCATTTTAGAAAAAGTGACATTTTTGTCCTATAAGGGTTGAATTACGAAAAATTCCTTTCTTAAAATATAATGTTACCATGGCGGAGACCTTATTCTTTAATATGATACCTCATTTATCTATATCGGTTAGATATTAAGGGAGATAAATCGCTCGTGACACAAAAACGCATTGCAAAAATATTGATACTTTTGCCCTTTAATGGTTGAATTCCGAAAACTTTCTGGCTTAATATATGACGTCACTAAAGCGGAGATCTTAATCCTTAAAACCATACTGCATAAAACGGTTTCAGATAGGTATCCAGGGAGATAACTGACTCGTAACACAGAAAACAGCATTTTAGAAAAATTTAAATTTTTGCCCTTTAAGGGTCGAATTCCGAAAACTTTCTTGCTTAAAATACGATTTATCAAAAGTGGAGACCATAAGCTTTAAAATGACACCTCATTCATTGATTTCGGTTAAGTATGAAGGAAGATATAGGCTTGTGACAAAAAAATACATTATAGAAATAATATATGTGATGATTAAAGCATTATTTTTGTTACACACTTAATTTATCATTTTAATTTCATTTAACAGGACTTAACTGTCTGTGTTTGTGTAAATTGCAATTAATTTGAGTATAAAATAGAAATTTCAACATGTCTGAATAAGTTTCGTTGTCGACCGAAACTGTGACCGAGGCCGAAGATTCAGTTTCGGCTGAAAATCCTGTTTCTGTCGGACACTACCTAAGATGTACACTGCTGAATCATCTCAAGAATCCACACGAATAAAACGCTAACCTTGGTAACTATTTCTGTCACACTGTGACCTCACGGAGCTAGCTAGCCTTCGCTGGTGGATTAACAATGGCCAGAGATATTATTATATAGTAGCTGTTTTGAGATTTATTTAATAACAACTCTATTTAGGTAAGCATCCTGGATGGAATGAATTGCCAGAATACTGAAAGGAAGGCAGATATTTCGTTTAAATCAAAATGTTAATTATTAGTTTATATTCAGGCGATATAAATGGTTTTTTATAGTCTCTATTCAGAGATATCACTGTTACTAAACTAAAATTAAGTTAAATCATTTTAAGGTTATGATTGTTATTTAATAACAGTTGTATTTAGTTAAACAACATTGAGGAAATTGATAGCCACAACGCTGCATTCAGCATGTTATTATAGACGAGCTTACAGTGTATTTATATTCAATGTAGATGTTTCTGCTATATTCATGTTAAAGTTATTGAAAACTGAAAGAAATTAATAGAAAAAAAAAACAATTAATTAAATGTGTGGGTCATTTTCAATGGTGATACATTGAATATATTCATCCGCGGGTGATATAAGTTATTATTTTCAAACGGCAATATTAGTGGAGGTTGTAGTTAGGCTAGAACCAGAATCACAACTGACACATTTTGCTACAGCATAATCCACTATGATCTAAATTTTATTGACAATTTAAATTGCTTTAATAAGCAATAAACTGGTTAGGTCTACATCATGCATAATAACATAATAACGCTGCAAATTCTGCATTACATAATTAGAGGAAAATCAATGCCTACATAATTCCATGATAGAATGAGGGAGACGGTAACAGGCCATTTGGCTTAGAACTGGAACGGAATTCCAAATTGATGAAATTTTCGTTTACAGATGAGGAAAAAATATTATACCTCAAGAGATATTAAAAATTTGGGTAGTTAAAAAATAAAAAAAAAACTAGTATAATTTTTTTAATACTGATGTAACTAATATGCAATCTATCTAATTTATTGGCGTCGTTTCAGTATCATTCACAATTAATATCGAACTAAATGTGAAGTAAAATATTTTTGGGATCATTTTTTGATGTTATAATGTATCTTTCTCTGAAGATGATGTTTGTTACTAACCGTAACTGAGCACTTTAAATATTCCAATGTGGCTGTGTTTAGACCTTATTGTCAAGACTATCTAGAGCACACAGTTGTTAGAATGTTGATAATGTGGTGAATGTTCGTGTCACCATTTTCCTCCTGCGAAACTTTCGTTGGATCTTTATCGCAATTTGACACCTACCATTATTTATCAACATGATGTAAACCTTAAAGCGGCTGTGAAAACAAAGAAACTGTGGTTATAATTAGAAAACGTTTGCTTAGAGTTTTATTAAAACCATTTTCCATGTTTGAAAAGCTGCAATTTCATTCTCATTACCTTTCGCCTTGATTAAGTTTTGTAATTCCTTACCAAACCCCATATTTGCCTCTGTTCGGAATTTGTTATTCCCTTCACTTCACGACTGTTCTCTAGTGACTAGCATGATGTATAACAATGTTAACAAAAGCTGCTATTAGTGTACACCCAACATAAACACAGGTGGTGGATTTCCAGCAAGTTGTCTTGAGAAATTATAATAATTAATCATGATGGAGGATGTGCTCCGGTGTCAAATTTCGTTGCAAATTACTTTTAAATATTAGGGATTTTTAATTTCATGTTCCACAAAGTCCTTAACTATCTTGCAAGAGAAACGTTTATACGTTCATTATCCTTGAAATAAAGATTCAGACACAGGATACTGTTCACTACAATTCATTCTTTGGGAAAGGGTTTGAATTCACCACTTTGTAATATTTTCCGGTTTTTAACGCTTAAAGTTACAACCAGTTTCTCATTATTTTTAAAGAAACAATGCCTGCCATTAACGTGTTTAGTGAAATATTCATACGAAAACGACTTTCAGAGGTAATGCTACATCATAATGCAGCAAATTAAGCAACATTGTTAAAGATCATCTGATTATTGGTAAGTAATCAAATTAAATAATTCTGGTTAGTCATATTCTAATTATTTCCAAACGTAATGATTTTAATATTTGTTGCAGAATAAAGAAAAACAATTTACACATTTTGAGGATTTTTATTAGTCGCCTTCCGTTCGACAGTGATTTTACGTGCTATCTGCCGTAAAAATCTAACATAGTTGTTCATAAAATAACACTTGTCACTTGTTAAAAAACTGAAAAATAAAGAAATTTTTTATATATAAAAACATATTGTTTCTGTTTACGAGACTTGCTTCGCACACCAATCAAGTTACGACTTCATCTGCCGCTTGGTTTTTAGAAAAACCCTTTTTGAAAAACAATCAATTTCCTTGACTAGCAACTGTTGTTTTAATATCCCATTCTTTCTGCGTAATCACTCATCGCGTCACTGTCCATAAATTAGTTGTAAAATTCAGTAAGTTCATTTTAGTTCACTTTCCGGGCACCAATATAGCGTGGTCAGCGAAATCATTTACTCTTAGCGCTCAGAAACAAGACATACTACTTTACCGAAAATCTTCAAAAATGTAATCAACAAATTAAATAAAAAACAATAATTACTAAAGTTATATGACCATAGCAATTATATCATACCTTTTTAAAATTTTATTACATACGTTTGCTGTGATTGGGATTTATCTATCTTTTCGTAAATACAAAATGTCTATTGTACTAGATTTCATTTTAAGAAGTGGTGACGATAACAACTTGGTGGGGAAACTTTAGTTAATTGCTCAAGGGCAACAAAGAACCTTAGTCTACATTGCGAAAGCATTAAGAATAAGAAAGCCATAAATTGCGGTAAAAGTAGTTTTAGGGCATTTCCTGATAATAACAGATTCTAGAGCGTTGATTTGGTGTTCTGAAGCGACCAAATGGGATTAGCTAATATCTATTTTGTATATAATACGTGATACTTTAGCAACTACAGGCGGGAAAGAATTCCTGGTAATATGTATCAAGGGACACGCCTCCATTCTTCACACAGAAGTAGCTGACCATGTGGTCAAGGAGAGCATTTCATATGGAGAGTGATGGTATTTGCAACGGCTTTGTACAAACTTTGTTTCTCTTACTATAAAACTAGCATAAAGCAAAAAATGGACCATTACAAATGATCATGTAGGAAAGCATTATTCATCAATCCAATCTCACATTCAATCCAAAATTTGGGTTTTAGAATAAAAACTGCCCAGAAGGCATTAAAATTCTATAATATGAATGGAACTGGGGAACGGACGTTACGCAAATAATCTGTATATAATTCAAGTTATAGACTCAACATTCTGTCCAATAAATCGTTAGTAGATATCAGATATTAACAACTATTGTGTCATGTAGCCAGAAACTAAACACCTGGATATATCAACTATATAATTTCGTAAGGTCACCCACTCACCTCGATAGCTATTGGCTGGAGAACGGTGTCACGTGTCAGCCTTCGGTCACAATACAGTGACCAGAGATACCATTAGAAGGAATTCGTGGTTATGTATACAATTTAATAACTAAGCAACTGCTACCAAATTAATTGGCATAATACATTCATCAAGTTTGCTTTTCATAGCGTTTCATAGTTAAAAAATTTAATAAAATTTCCGGCTGAAAAAACGTGGATCTGCTTTTCAGTAACATGTTACTAATTAAAGCAACTTAAAATATTAAAAAAAAAATACTCATAGTCTCTGCTGTAACCACGAATGCCAATTGTCATTTCGGCTTAGGATAAATTTCAATTTAATTACAACTTTCACTATTGTTGTTGCTCGACCAAAATTTATGCATTACGGTTTATTTGTTTTTAGACATTTTTCTGACCACTTTGGTTATTGGCCTTTATTCATGTTCGCTGTATGTGAGTTATTTGGTTATTTTTTGTGGACATCAGACCAAATGTGTCACCGAATCAACTATCCTGGCAACTTATTTCTGCAGAGTTACTCAACCTTTTCATAATATGGAATGTGTATTAAGTTCTCTGGCCGTCACAGATACTATGACCAATGTTTACATTATGAGTGTTTGCCCAGTCTCAATAATAAAGAACAAGATGCTTTCGAAGCAAAACGTTTTTTTTTTTTTTTTTTTTTTTTTTTTTTTTTTTTTTTTTTTTTTTTGAAATATTGCAGTGTATTGTATTTAAGCAAGTTCGAGTGTATGACCTTTGAAACAGTTGCACGGTAGCGCAATCGTTCCTGTCCGTGTTTAATACCAAGCTCTATTAATGCCTCTGAATTATTCTTGCTCAAGAGATTTTATTCATCCTAAGTGTGAAACACAGGTCAAGCTTATATTTGGCCAGATCAGATCAACCTGTCATAATCTTTCATCGTAAAAACTAGAACTATTCTAGACCCGTGACTATACGCCAAAAACAGTCATGGGCTCACACTAGTTACAATATATTTTAAAAAGGCAATCATTAGGAGTTAAATCTAATAAATAATTTGAACAACAAGAAGTTGAATTAATGATTTCACTAACTGCACCCGGAAATCATCACATTTTACCACGAAAAATTATTAATGGACATTATTAAGACACTTATTTGATCAGCTTCTTATTGAAGCTTACATATGACGTACATAATTACTGACTCTTGAAAAGTATACTCAAATGTTATTGTATGAACTGTGAATTATACATCATTGTTTTAATGCAGTGTTTTACTTCGATATAATTGTATATTTTGCGTACATTTAATAGGGATGGTAATGACATTCCTATGCGTAATATGGTATATTAATCTTAAAAACGTATACGACCTATACCGTTATTGAACTTAGAAAAAGCAAAACAATTTGGGATTTTTGAATATTTAGGCCATTTTCCTTAGCTGCTCTACTAATATTGGGTTTACTTATCTGCTTACAGCAACCCCAAAATTAAATTTTGTTATGGCATACGCATTTCGTTCTATTTTACCATCGTCGGTGCCAGTTTTTTTAGATTACATTATAGTTTTGTTCCTGTTTCTTGAGTTTTTCCACTCATTATACATTTTAGTATATAAAAGTTGTTGTACTATCATCGGTGCCAGTTTTTGTATATTACATTATGGTATGGACCTCTTCCACATCAGTTTTGTTCCTACTTCATGAGATTTTCCACACTGTACTTTTTAGTATATAACACCTGTTACAGTTTAGTATATAAAACATGTTTTATATACTAAAATGTACAGTGAGCGGAAAATCTCAAGAAGCAGGAACAAAACTGATATGGAACGTGTGAGAAACAAGCTTATACTGGGGCTGGGCATAAACCTTTGTCTCAACTTTAACCGTGAGTAGCGTTGGATATGTCCAGCTATGGCTTTATTATAATGAAAAGGTCACCAGTTAGCTTCATTTTTAACTCAAGCTAAGAGAAGGTATAGACAAATAATGTTCACAAGTCAGTTGTTGTTTAAAATCATTATATTCTTGAAAGAGCTTGCAAAGACTTTAGCCGGATAGGCATCAGACAAAGTCACAGAAGAAAAGTTTGTAAATTAGACTAACTGACTCTAGGCAAATCACACCCCATAGTTCACAGTACTAGTTTCTAGTTGGAGAAATCGTATAAAAGTGAGTCACACGCTTCCATTGATCAACTGGTTGGTTAATGCCAGAATTTAGGCAATCCCTAGGCCCCACATTGTGTAATACTATCTTACTGCAAGATTGTGGTAAATCAAATGAGCGAAGCTGTATGTTGACGAGACTACGGTGTCTCAAAGACTAACTGACTGTTACTGCGAGAAACTACATCTTATCGCGTGCACGGTCCCTGGACGACAGACTGAGCTGCATGTTATCACTCTCGCGGTTTCTGAAAGACTGAGACCTCCCTCGCGTCGCGTCGACTGTTTCTATACGACGACCGTGGGAAAGTGCTGCTTTCCGAATTCACATTGGTAGCTTCTGGAAGGATAATCATATACCAAATCCCGCGTCTGACAGTCTTGCATCATCCTTTTCCGACCTTGACAACAAAAATAATCCTATCTCTCTGAAACTTTACAAATCGCTAGATCTTATAGCAAACGTCAACAATAGTTATTATAAAAAAATTGTAACTTCAATAGTTTAGCCGAAAATAAATAATTAAATACGAACTTTCGAAATATTACAACAGGCGAATGCTTAAGAATGTTGCAATACAAACTACTATCTCAACAACTGTAAAAATCTGCTTCCTAGCTTGAATAAATTTAGAAACTGACTTTAGAAATAAAATACACAACTATGCAATCCAACGAGAGGTTCAAAGAATAAAATTTTGTAACGCAGTTACAAAATTTATAAAATACCTTACAAACAGCACCGTGCTATAATGTAATATACAAAAACTGGCACCGATGATGGTACAATAAACCGAAACGCATATGCCATAACAAAATTTTTCAGCTGCTGTATACGAACAAGAATATCCAGTGAAACAAATTTGTATTAAAATACAGAACAAAATCACACACTACAGTTGTTTTGTAGCTAGTATTTTTTTTCTCTGTTTCAGAAAAATTGTAAAAGTAGTAATTTCAACACTTAAGTCTAACATAATCATAAATCAAGGTGTTCGCTTTAGGTAGAGGTATAAATATTTCCAAGGATTTACCATCTATAATGAAATCTTAGCAAAATACTATGAAAAACTCTATAATATATTGATGGTTTGAAAATTTCTTCTTGATTATTGTGAGTTTAAAAATGAAACTGTGAGGTGTTCTTGTGCAGACTTTGTAAATAATTTCCTAATTGAAAATGTTGGGACTGCTAACAATTTTTAACGTTATTAGGTATGTGACTATTACATTAAATTTGATGTTGTTTGGTTTATTATTCAACCTTTTGATATTAAAGTTTCATCGTGTCAGATGGGATAAGAATAATGTGCGAGTATATTCCTAACATAATCGATCTGGTTTTTTTGTGTAACCGAAATATGGCTAGTCTTTTGTATAAAGGAAAGGAATTTGACACAATTACCATACCTTCTTTGTTCTTACCCATTCAAAGAGATAATACTGCGGTGCTATATTTCAGAAGTACTGTGTTGTACGAGTAATGTGAGATGTCACCCCAAACAGCCTCTAATCATACGACACTTTTCATTTCAGTAACAAACCAAATGAGTCGCAGAGCTTTCTCTGTGTAATCGCTCGCAGCGTTAGCGGCAATATCCCCCAAGTCTATCCCTCTGACAATACGCAGCCGAGGCTATTGCGATGAAGCGGTTACCCCTCACTGGTTTTATGAATGGCCTCCCAGTTTAATTAAATTTTCTTTGTAATAATAGCTGTCACTCCGTCCAAGGCGGGTGATGGAACTTTCTTTAATGTCCCACACCACCACAAAAAAAACCTGACTTCCATTTCAACGTGAAGAAAGACAGTTACATCAGGAAAAAAAGAAAGAATCAGGAAGTGTAAAAACAACATTGTGTTTCCTGTCATAAGCAATTTTCCTGTGCAATTTACACTAGCAGATGTTTTCATTTGGCTGTCAAATTAAATTAGCAGTTTCTTATTACTGATTGCAGATACATTCTGAGTTGATGAGTATGATGCTCACTTCGTTATAACAGATTTCCCATAATTTGTTTCTTGACTGTAACACGTAATATACAAGAACCACCTTTTTTAATAAAATTAATTGAGCTTGGAGAATGCGCACCTCAATAGGACCGGCAATCTTCGGGGGGTCACGATAATGCCCGAAGTGTTAATTAAACTGACTGCCACCACAGCGCTGATTGACTAACCGAAAATGTTAAATAAATAACTGCATTTTATGTTATTTGCGCTTTTATTTCTAAAAGGAAGTGCGAATTTAAAATAAATAATGGGATATTATTTTATTTGCACTGACATTATCAAAATAAAGTGCAACTGTGATGCTAAAAGGCAATTCTTTGTTCCAAATGTAATAGAACGAGGCAGGGATTTAAAAATTGCAGTGCGACGTTCATTTAAATTTATATGATGATTTTTGTTTATTTAAGACGTCTAGAATCTGAAGTTCATGTTAGCAGAAGAACATCCGATGTTTGAGCTGTATTATCTGTATCAATTACAGGAAGCAAGAACCTAAGAATTTTTTAGACAGATGATAACAAGGAGGGAAGTAATATCTTGGTTCTCCGTGTAGAGCCGCGTCGATTTGTTAAAACCTAACGTTTCTGCCATCTTGCTGTGGCTTTCATCAGAGGACTGCTTGTAAGTTTGCCGCTATCGCCTTATACAGTAGCAGCGCTAACCGCCGCGGTGACGTCACCGCGCCCAGTGTAGGCGGTAGGATGGGGCCGTTCGACTTGGGTTTTCCTGAGCAAGTATGACCAAATATGGTCAAGTTGTAAACCATTGTCGGCATTAATGTTGTTGGGCTGTTTTTGTATTTCTAGCGCTTCTCTTATGCGCCTAGGCCACCATCTGCTTTCAGTGGCTGTAACGCTGGTCTTATCGAATAAAATTGAATGGCCGCTATCGGCTGAATGCAGAACTACAGCGGACTGGCTTGTGTCATTATTTTTAAAATGCCTGATGTGTTCATTGAGCCTCTCCATAACAGTGCGTCCGGTTTCCCTAATGTAAACCTTGCCGCAGCTACAAGGAATTTCATATACTATATAAGGCGATAGCGGCAAACTTACAAGCAGTCCTCTGATGAAAGCCAAAGCAAGATGGCAGAAACGTTAGGTTTTAACAAATCGACGCGGCTCCACCCGGAGAACCGAGATATTACATACAGTGACTGCGGAAGTCTTCGTTATCACAAGGAGGGAAATGTTCTAAAACTTACGAAAATAAATTATTTTATTTTATTTTATTTGCAATTATAATGTAAAAAAGAAGTGTGGTGCTAGCTAGAAGGCAATTGTCTGTTGTATAAAAAAATGCGAGGTTCGTTTAAACCTACATGTTGCTACTTGTTGCTTTATGACAATTAAATCCATAAATTCAAGTAATGATCTATACTCTGTAGCAGTTACTAAATCCACGTGCAACATAAGCTAATAATTCTTTGATACTAGGTAAGAAACAGAAAATTTTATTGAAACGTCAAAGAAAGTTTGCAAGAATCGTAGAAATATATCCATGAAATAAGTTGCCATTATTTGGTTTTGAAATTAAGAGATTACTTAGAAAAATTTTTATAACAATAAAAGTGTTCACCACTTTTTACTGTGGAAGTAATTGAAAGTAGTACTAACTGAGGGCAGAGGTAAAAAATCAACGCGATGAGGAAATGCGTTGTTCATTTTATTGGTGCGAGTCTGACTTTGTATGTGTATTGTGTTACCTGTCATTACCGGCTATGGAAGAGGAAGAGAAAAAACGAGAGATAAAGAGGGGTTTTAATATATAGTAAGGTAGTTTTTTTATCACAACTAACGATGTGGTTAATAATATGCACTTTAAAAATTTTTCACAAACCACGAATGCTGCCCGTGTAATTGGCTTTACTCTAGTTTGTTATATTCTGCGTTGCGTTTGTCAATTTGCATTATTTGCTCAGCTGAGTAATACATGGCTAAAAACGGTAATAATATTTCTTACAGTACTTTCCACTTGCATAAAAATTTGAACTTATTAGATTCAGGGGACTTTAAAGTTATCAACTATTCATCCAGATTTATCTTAGTAAAATTATACCGAGGGTAGTGGGCAAGCGGTTAACGCTCTGGACTCGCATTCGGGAGGACGCCGGTTTGAATCGTCGTCTGGGCATCGAGATTTGGGTTTTGTATGGTTACCCCAAATTACTCCAAACTAATGCCAGGATGTTTCCTTCAAAGGGCCATGACGGAATTCGTTCCCGCTCCTTGTACCCAGTTCTATCCCGCCTAATGACCTGAACTTTGACGAGCTTAAAGTAATAAGAAAAAAAAAAAGCTAAATTATGATTATACTTTTCTCTCAACAATTATTTAACACAAAACCTATTTATTTTTTTCAACCAGGCAGTATTGAACACATTGGAATTATTCAAACCCCAGTATAATTTATCTTGAAGTGATACCTATTATAAATAATTAGACGAATTAAGAAGTCACTAAACAGACTAAATTTATAGAATGTGAGATTCGGAAACATTAAAATTAGTTTTAAATTTAAAAAAAAAATTTAACTGGAATAAAATTGTAAGGAACTGTACTTTAGGGTAGTTAGTAGTGTAAGGCATTCCTAAGATAATTATGAGAAACAAGCATAAATTTTCATTAGTATTTTATACGACCATTTCCATAATATCACGGCGTTGTATTGGAACAACCTTCCCAATATTTGACAATATTACAACTGAATGATACAATGTACAGTACCTGCACACGGACAAGGCTTACTATCAATTGCTAACTCAACATTTGGAAAATTTTCTTGATTTATACATGTTAGAGACATTTGATTCAGTTGGAAGATACTGCAATCAAATATGTGTGGTATAAGTAACAGGTAATGAAGCAAGTTTGTGTGATGGGAAGGACGCCACAGTTTAAAGCGCGAAACACATAAAATCAGCAAAACAAACACTGAAATGAATCTTCCCGAGATTTCATTGTAAAAACTGTAGGTAAAATGTAATATTCATAGCATTTAATAACATATTCGTACTATAACAAGGTCAAAGCATGTACAGGAACTGTTCCAAGGCACCGAGGATGATTGAATAAATAATCTAAACGCGTCTGCAAAAATATTAAGTGTTCATTTTACTGCACTAGACTGATAAGTAACAGAAACCTTATTATGAGTAGTTTGTTGGTAAACTAGAGTCCTGGACAGAGTGCTCATGCTTGAAGGAAGTTGCTGCATGACCACAGGGCGAGCGACGTAAGCTGGAGCTGAAGTCTTGGTGTTGATCGATGACGCTGGAGGGGGTGGGATGTGGTGACCCTCGTAATAAATGGATGGTGGTGGAGGAGGAGGATCAGGTGACAAAAGGCGAGCGCGTCTCCAGGGGCGCCTAAATTGGCGCTCGTCACGACAGGGATATCGAGAAACGCTTTGGACGCCATTGTGTCCACCGCCTGAGGAACAGCATGCAACAACAAGACGCCAACCACTACACTCCACAGCCCTCCAGACTTCATTTCAGGCCTCTAAGAATCATAACCTTGAATCCCTGTAACATATTTGATACCCTAATCTCATTCAATGTCTGAATGTTTCTATTCAAGGCATGACTGAAATTCTTTCCGTTCCTTTCCTCCACTCCTGTCTCACCTGTAATGATCACGACGTTGACGATGCGTAACGACCCAAAAAACTTTGAGGTGTTATGAACACAATTTATTTTTTGTTATTGAAATGAAAACGATCTGTTTCTGTCGAATCCTAAAATAACTTGGGTTACTTGCCCTGTTAGGTTTAACATTCTAGCATATTTTCATCACGGTGTTAATAATGTCATAGCACCTTTTTGTGTTATCAGGTTTTCACCTCTCTTCATTCGCAATCTTCTATTAAAAACTATCTTTTTTGAATTAATTAGCGTTATGCAGTCGTATAAAATTTTCGTCTAGCTGGAAATGGTATTAAACTGATCAATCCCTTATGGTGAAATGTAAACGGAATATTTGGTGATAACACCATGGTGGACCAACTTTTGGAGGTAGGGAACCGTATTCACATTCTAGAATTGCGGCTTAGGAGGGACTGGCATAGTACAGATATTACATTTGTTTACATAGCAACTAGTGTCCTCTGTGACGCTTGGCAGTATGTCAGCCGAAAACTTAACTGTGCATATAAAATCTTGTCTTACCCATATTTTATTTTTTTATTTTTTTGCTGTCAACAGTCTTTCGACTAGTTTGATGCAATACTCCATCCCTTCCTATCTTGTGCTAACATCTTCATCTCTACGTATCCCTTACAACCCACGTCTTCAATTATCTGCTTCATATATTCTAATCTCTATCTTCCTCTACAGTTCTTACCTTCGACTGTTCCCTCCACTAACAAATTAACTAATCCAGCATGTCTCAAAATGTGACCTACCAGCCTGCCTCTTCTTTCTGTAAGCTTCTTCCACAAACTTCTTTCCTCACCCATCATTTCCAAAACTTGTTTATTTCTTGCTTTTTCTGTCCACTTAATACTAAACATTATTCTGTAGCACCACATTTCAAATGCTTCAATTAACCATCTTTCCGGTATTCCTAAAGTCCATGTTTCGTTACCGTAAAGTTCTGTGCTCCACACATAAAGTTTTAAAAAGTTTTTTTCTAATTCCTAGAACAATATTTGAAACTAAAAGATTTCTCTTTTTCATGAAGGCTCTTTTGCTATTGTTATTCTGCTTTTAATATGATTCCTGCTTCGGCCATCGGCTGTAATTTTTCTTCCTAAGTAACAGAATTCACTTACTTGTCCAATTACATTCGATACTATTTTTATATTTAATCTACTGGTATTGGTATCATTTCTGCTACATTTCCTCACTTTAGTCTTGCTTTGATTTATATTTAGTCCAAAATCTTCCTTCAGTATTTTGTTCATGCAATTCAGTAACTTCTTAATGTCCTCAGCCCTTTCTGCTAACAAGACAATGTCATCAGCCAATCGTAGTATACTCATTTTTTCTCCCTGAACACTTATGCCCACTTTCTTTATCGCTCCCTCTACATTAACGGGGATAGAATGTAACATTGCCTCACACCCTTTTTAACTGATGCATGTCTCTCGTGATTCTCTACTTTTATTACCGCCACTTGTTTCTTATATAGTTTATAAAGTATTTTTCTATCTCGATACTTAAGACCTGACTTCTTTAAAATTTTGAACATCTTGTCCCATTCAACATTATTAAAAGCTTTTTCTATATCAACAAATTCCATAAAAGTATCTTTGTTTTTCTTGATCCGCCCTTCAAGTATTAATTTTAAAGCCAGAATTGCTTCCCTTGCACCGCCATTTTTCCTAAACCCAAACTGATCTTCACCTACTATGTCTTCTTTTATCCTTTCCATTCTTCTGTATATGTACCCGTATATCAAGTTATTACTATCGTCACGCAATCATTTATGTTCTATTTTTTGGAACATACAATTAGTTGACCGTCAGTTAGGTAAACAAGATATAGAAACATAAATAACTGTTTTAATACCATGAATTATTATTGAAACTAATGTAATATTGAATAATAGTAGACCACATTGTAACTGTAAACTATGAAACTTTTAAATAAACTAGTAGTACATTACAAGATTATTTTTGGTGAGATGATATCGTCGACTGCAATTATTCAACTGAGCGGTCTGGTAGCTCAGTGGTTAAGGTGTCTGACAGGGGAGCGAAAGGTCCTCGGTTCGAATCCCTGTCTCGGCGGGGACTTTCATAGGCCTTTAACCCGGCCTTCTCCTATGGCACAGCTTGCTGTGTATTGTGAAGTACGGTAGAACGCTTCTGTGGTTCGGATTCCACGTTAAACTGCAGGTCCTCTGTGCCAGGTAGTTTTGACGGGTTAGATTTAGGCGGCTACTACAGGCGCGGAATACGCAGCCAGTAGAAACCCTGTCACCAGGTCATTCAGAATACACGGAATTATTATTATTAATCAACTGTTCGTGCAATCAGCACAACACTGGTTTATTCAGTGTACGTCTTTTACTTCATTTCCTA
This sequence comes from Vandiemenella viatica, assembly GCA_031002005.1. NCBI lineage: Eukaryota > Metazoa > Arthropoda > Insecta > Orthoptera > Morabidae > Vandiemenella > Vandiemenella viatica. The sequence continues at coordinate 260,922,161 of JARYHS010011408.1, read as the reverse complement.
CCACATTTTCCTTGCCATTTCTTTTTGTTACTTCCTCAATTTAGTGTTTGTTTAACAAATCGAAATTAAAATCTGAATCCATTTTCTCAGGCTTTATGAATTCGTTATAATTCATCTACTTTCTAAATAACAGGTCGTTGCTACTGGATCTAAAGGATACGATGATTCTGTTCATCACATTCCTTTGTTAATATATAGAATTTTTTTACAGCAATTTAATATGTATGAAACTTAGCTCTTAAAATTCAGTCGGTGTCTGAAATGTTTTGGAGAAAGTTTTCCGTCCGGATTCAAATACCGTGCCAGGCGGTTGAACTTGAGCATGGAGTTTTGAAGAACACAAATTCAAATCACAACCCGGCCATTCAAATTTCAGTTTTCCGTGATTTCCCGAAATCGGAGATGATGTTTACCAGGATTGCTCCAATACAAGACCATATCCGAAATCATTCGCGTTCCTTGCCTTCCGTCCTCTTCCACTTCTCATGATTTCGATGTTGAGGGAACGTCCATAAACGACGTGGATCGGTCTAGGGGAGGGAGTTGAGTAGAAAGTTACGCAAGGCTACGTGGGGAGGGGAAGGATTCCGAGACAAGCCTTATTATTTGTCATAGCTAAGATAAGGTACAGAACGGGCTGTACATTACTTACGTGAGGTTAAATGTGGGGGGGGGGTTCCGGCGAAATCTCATGAAACCTCACCAAGGGGGAGTGCGGGGTCAATGGAAATCTCACGTGCGGATTTGAAACCGACCTAAGGGAGACTATAACCGCCCTTGGAAGCATGAGATCTAAAAAATAAAAATAAAAATAAAATAGGTCTCAAAAAATTACGAGGTCAATTAGCTGGGGGGGGGGGGGGAGGGAGTCCGGAATTCCGGAAAAATACCTCAAGTAGAGCATGTTAATATTTATTTCCGTCATTTAATTAGCTTATGTAGCTTACGATAGTCGGACAAAAGAAAACAGTATTTTTTTAAAATAAAAAACACCACGTGCTACGCATGGGGTGGGGAGGAAGGGGTGAAGGTAAATAAAGGCAAACTGGCAACTTTGGGAGGGGGGTAACATGAGGCCAAAATTGAGTTATGTAGTTTAATAACGCTCCCCGACGTCGTGCAAAACTCCAAAAAATTTAAAATCAAGGAATTCAAAAGAGTGTAAATATGTTCTTTGTGATATGACAGGGAGAAATGACAGTTTCGAGACTTTCGGACCAGTTTCTTTTTAATATTGTTTACATCAGCGAAGTTTCATGCTCCATGTGGGTGATTAATTGATTTTGCGCCCATCGGTTGCTTATTTTTTATGTGGTTGACACTGAAATTCTTCATTAGAATTAGGTTAGTGAGAAAAGTAACAAAAAATAAATAAAAAACTAGCACACTACATCTATTTTCTTTGTTCATCCCACCGTTTCGCCTCTAACCTGGAGTAGAAGATAATCCGAAGTGGCAACCGAAATATTAGGATGTAAAATCCAGTAGCAGAATGTTACCTCACGATGAAATTTTGTTACCATGATAACGGCTTTTAATACTGGTAAGTATTTATTAATGAGTAAACGTGATGTGACAGAACGTCCAAGCATAATCGCGGTGTATTCAGAGCTGTATTGAGACCGGCTGTGTGCCTGGTTGCCTCTCGTCGCCTGCCTGGGCAGTGGCTGTACTCCACGTGCCCGCCGAACAGTGTTTGACTAGCTGTCGACCTAGCTGTTCGATAGAAGCACTCTACAAAACACACGTAGACGCATTTCCATTCTCGAGTTCGGTCTATCTGATTTGGCCAGAGCAGACAAGTCTCATAGCCATCCCGGCTAACCATATTGTTACAACACGTTTTCTGTGATATATACACTGATCAGCCAAAACATTATGACCACCTGCTTATTAGTGTGTTGTTCCATCTTTTTAGCGCAATACAGCAGCGATTCGCGGTGGGATTGATTCTAAAAGTCCTTGTTAGGTTTCCGGAGTTGTCTGGCACTAGATGTCTACCCGCAGGTCGCGAAATTTCTTTAAATTACAAACCGGTGGTTTGTGGGCGCGTCACCTGGGAACGAGCATCTCGGAAACGGTGAGGCTGTCGGCTTTTCGCGTGCTACTGTAGTGAGCATATATGCAGAGAGGTTTAAGGATGGTGAAACCACGACTGGGCGACAAGGTGGTGGGTAATTATAGACCTGTGCGTAGACATCTGGTGACAGACAACTCCGGAAAACCAACAAGGACTTTTTTAATCTATGCCACTCGGAATCGCTGCTGTATTGCACTCCAAGGATGGACCAACACACTAATAAGCAGGTGGTCATAATGTTTTGGCTGATCAGTGTATAAAACAACTTTTGAACATATAATACTACTTTCTTAAAAGGTGAAAATAATAGTAAATCTTGAAAGGATAAAAATCTTACAAACTATTTTGGAACATTTCCATAATATTGAACTTCATTTCTGCTAGCTACGAATTGATACATCGAATGAGAGGGTATGTGAACAAAATTAGTGTTCCAAGATTTAATCCCCTCTTCCTGTTTTTGAGTCTCCTTTAACTATTTTGTTGATCTGCAGGTGGTTAATAATCGCTTTTGGTCCAAAGCTTTCCAGAAGTACTCATTTCTCAAATTCTTTGAGGGTATTGAGCCCATAATAGTATTAATTATTGAGCTGTGAAAATTCGGCGGCTTCTCTTTGCTATATGTCTTGCCCTCTTTCCGCTTCCGCTTCTAATCACCCACCGAGCAAGGTGGGTGAGCGGTAAAGCTCTGGCCTCGCATTCTATGGGCGCTGGTTCGAATCCCCGTCCGGGTATTCATGGTTTTTTCATGGTTTAGCCAGATCACTCCAGGTGAAAGCTGGGATGCTTGTTTTAAAAGTACTTGGCCGAATTCCTTCCCGTTTATTGACCCTAATCACCTGAACGTCGACGAGACATAAAACAATTACCAAAAAAATCAATAGTTTTCTTTCTTTATTTATTTATTTTGGTTTCATTATCTTTTAGCTAATTTCTGTTTAAATCGGTAACATCGGACGTAAGTGATACTGCAATTTATCAATTGGAAACTTTATTTCAATAGAAAAAATCATGAAATCTGTTTCAGTCAGACGAAAATACATTTCAACCTGAAGTTGTGTGTCATGTTGCTCGATATAACCAGTCAATTATACCTGGAAATGAAATTATCGCGGGTGTACAGCCGGATTGTGTTGTAAAAACATAGTATTTTGACTACAACCGTCACCGTATTCTTAAGGTGATTATAAGTCCGTACTGATCGACACACATACAGCTCCAGTAGCGTATGTACGTTCCTTAGACAGTAAAAACTTGAGAATAAGATTCTACTGTTATTTTTTTTTTAAACTATTTTTTTCATAATGGCTTGTCGGGATCAATTTGTTTAGAACTAAGAGAGATTTAGGTTAAAGTAACGGTAAGGAATTCAGACACGGCTGTCGAAAGAACCAAATCGGTAATCGATTAAAATTATTTCAGATTTCCTTGCAAAACCGAAATCCGGCTGGCCGGACTGAAGTTTGAACCTGCACCCTCCAGAATACTAGTCCAGATCGTGGTTCATATTCTATTTAGAATAATGCTTCCGGTCTACCCCGTAGATTTATCTGATAATATTAGCCAGTCATAGCATAGGCTCATATTATGTCTAATCTGAGAAGTCTGACTGTCGAAATACCTATTACGCTCGTCCGACCAATAATTCCATACAAGTGAGCGAACAAAGCAAGTTATTTATTTTAACTCGTCCGAAATTTTGTTTGTACGTTACCAAAAGTCAAATTTTCATAAATATTACCAAATAAACTTATGAGACATCACTAAAATTCACGTTCATTGTCCAAAATATTAACGAGATGTTTGGGTAGAAAATATAAAAAATTCTAAAAATTGCTTATCCAATTTTTCAAAGTAGTGAACCATACCAGAAAATTATTTTAATGATAGAAAAGTTTTCTAAGTAATTTTTGATTACTTAATTAATTTCGAAGGTATGGAGAATTATAATCAGAGATAACAACTTCAAAATTTTGAATAATGATGGCCTGCTCACAAACTGTAGTTCTTGTGGCGACTGACAGATTGCGCTGACTCTTGAAAAGTGTTAATTTTTTATAACCCCAACAATCTACTGCCAGTAAATTATTCCACACCAAAAATTTCTTCAGAAAATAATTACCACAACGTTAAAAAGACTTTGTCGGATAAATGCAAGGTTTCGACATCATCTAGTCAGTTCGAAAGCTATTCTCACAATTAATCTACGAACCTAAAGTTGGTTTGCTAACGTAGCTTTTGGAAGTATGACAAGGTGTTTTTTTTTTTTACATATGGTTTTACGCTTCGTTGACGTAGTGGTCATTAGAGGTGGGAAGGGTCAGGGTGCAAGGAGCGGGAAGGAATTCAGCCATGACCTTTTGAAGGAAGCATCCCGGCGTTCCCCTAAAGTGATTTGGGGAAACCATATAAAACCCAAATGTGGATGCCCTGACGGGGATTCGAACCAGCGTCCTCACGAATGCGAAGCCAGAGCGTTAACCGCTCAACCACCACGCTCGGTAAAATTTGACAAGAATAGTACACACCTGAATCTTCAACTCTGACTTCTAAACTTCGAGAAATACACCGATCCTCTAGCTAATTGGACAATTCCTGTAACTCCTAGCTCCAGATAATGGAACACAAATCAGATAACATGCTCGGTAACCAAAATTACATGTAAGCATGCATCGCGACAACTCATAAATCATAACGGCTTAACCGTAAATAAAGTGGTTATTGACTTATGAAACCGAAAGCTGGATGTTGGTTGTACATTTATGGAACTATCCCGCGCACCATGATTGAAAGATATTCTCACTGATAGAATTTTTCAATAGGTCATCTCTAAAGAATAATAATAACAATAGTAATAATAATATACGAAATTAATTGGGCTTCTTATCGAAGGGGAAGGAAGATTTAATTCTTTCTATTAAATACATACTTCTTCTCAAGTCTTATTCGTTTTGGAAGAAAATATTAGTAAAATTATAAATAAACTAAATAAATTATATACCTAGGAAACAAGAAGCACTACTGGTTTTTTTTCAGATGTTGTTATGTCTTGGACAGATTTAACGTAATGTTCTCACTTCATGGCGTTGTGCAGATAATTTCGTAACAAATTGAGGATAAATTGTTTTCAGCATCTAACGGGTAAAAGCAGAGGAGAATAATTTGAAAGTTTCAGTCGATTAAGAGAAGGCCTCTGGATTATTCAGTAACTTTCATCTATAATGTTTTTTTATCTTGCGGAGTAATTTCATTTACTTACTACCTTGGAGGTCTTTATACAAAAGTGACGCCTAAGATATGTGTTAGGTGCTTCCAGAGACGATGCTTGGAGTTTCAGACAGGATTTCAATTGGACAGTGTAGCACAGTGCCCTGTGGAACACTAATGGCCTCTGCAGATGGCCGAACGGTGTTCGCGGTTGTGCGGCTTGCCGTGATCAAGGAGAGACTGACTGCCAAGTGTGTGTTGGACGACCAGGACTGTTCTCAATCACTAGCGAATAGGTACACCTGCCATGGTGATCCAAACATACAAATGCACGTACTATCTTGTCGTAGACAGTAATCCCATTTCCAGTTACACAATTATTCTCAAAGTTTCAACAAAAACATTAATTTAAAATTGTTTTTAGTTTGTTAATCCCCAAAAGCAGTTTTGAGTACTATTGGTAAGGTAGATGTTTATTGATGTCGTTCGCATGTTTTGGCTGTGACAGTCTTCTGTACACACAAAACTTTTATTTTGTATGTTCCAATTGCTACCTTGTTATTTAGGTTCAACGTGAATACAATTTGACATCGTGACGTGAATTTCACTACTGTTAACTGAAAATCATATTTCTCCTACATCTTTCGCCTAATTCTTTTAACAATAAATCTTAGTGCATAACAAATGTACATATTTTAATACTACTATTTACGTTTCCAACTTTTCAGATCAATTTGCGACTAACTATTCTCTGCTCCGAATACGTAAACATTTTATTGTAAACTCCAGACTATACGTATAATTACAGAAATCACTAAGACTAGAAACGCACTACATTTTGATGGTATGTTTCTTTCACTAGATGGACTAACTCTCAAAACATTTTGTGATGGATACGTACAATTTTGTTTATGCTTTCTTAGTAACCAATGATAAAATTCTTGAAAGCCTTCAGACCTTTATGTACTTTGTTTTTGTTTTAATGTCATTAACTTTTGTTAATCGTTCGAAATTTCTTGTATCACTTCTATTTAACTGCATCGGTGTGAGAAGAAGATAAGTGTTGTTAAGGTAAAGCAAATCTAACCTGTGTAATCAGACCTAAAAAAAAATGTGGAAATTATTTCACGCCTACCCTGCATTTGTCGGGACTGATTCAGGTACAACGTTTGAAAACCGAAAGTTTGATTAACGTATGAGGATTTCAGACAGCTTCCTCTCACATGCTAAGCCTTAACGTTACAGCTCACCCACCGGGCTCTGTATTTTTTCATTGTGTCTTACCCTCCCATAATATACTGCGTATAAAACGTTATATACAATAATCACTGTGAATTTCCTGTGTTGCTTTCTAAACTTCCTCTATCACATCTAACAGAACTCTGCCCAAATATACACTGTGGCATATGTACTGTACGGAAGTCAGTTATAAATTTACTTTAAATACAAACTCTAGGGAGCATATCCGGAAATTCGTCCATCACTTGTTTCAGTGTTTAAATGTTTGTATATCTTATAATATTCATTTTATGCAAGATTACATGAAAAATTGGCACCCATAGACGAGAAAATTGACAAAGAAACACGCTTTTATTCTGTATGGAAAAGGATGGAAAACTAGGCTGAAAATTTATTAATCAACTATTCTTAGGTGTAGTTGGCAGTGGTATCATAGTACTAAACACACAATGTAAGCCGTGGCGCGAATTGTTTCTGCGAAACCAATAACACAACCGACGGCACAGCGACACAATGCCCGACGTAAACAATGTTTTCCCATCCCGCTAGCTGTCCAAGCACCGCTGCATTCCAGCCTCAAAAGCATTCCGACAATCTGCACTGACAGACCGCGTATCGCGTTTGTCTGTATTGTACCCCGCACGGCGGTCATAGCGCAAAAATGTGAGCTGGAATTTGTCCCAATATGACAGCCATACTTCAGTCGTCTGGGAATGCTGGAGCAGGCCACACGTTTCTGTGAACTGAGTCTGTTTCGTGGGAGCTTATGAAGTGGTGTTCCTCCCTTTAGAGAAATTGTTCGAGAGAGCCCTACATTCCAGATTTTCAGAAGTTAGCTGCTCTGGTCACGGGTATAATTCACGGTGTGTGTGGGAATTTTTGAGAGTTGTATTTGATTATATGAGCTACTCCCGGTAGTTCCGTGATTCGGATTCCACATTAAACTGTGGGTTGCACGGGAAAGGAACTTGCCGTCCTACCTCTGACCTGCTTAGTATGCCTCCTTTTGTAGGATCCAGCTGACCTTCGGGTTGTGAACTAAGTAAGTAAGATCCCTGGACAGTGTATGTAGCGATCATTAGCTGATATTAGAATACATTGAGAAACTTTGTTTAACATTCGCGCGTTATTGATGGAAAGGAGTTTTCCTTTATTTTCTACATTCTGATAAATGATTTAAAAGACATTCTTGTATCATTACTATAGCTCATACTGACATGGTAACATATTACCAATCTTGCAAATTGTTATTAGTGTTATAAAAGATTTTGTTATTTCGTAGCCATCATACTATACTAATATAATATAATTTGCTTACGGGATTAATGCTGCGTTGAATACTCCTACTTCTTCTTCTTCCCAAGATGAAGTAGGAGTATTAATCCCGTAAGCAAATTATATTGTATTAGTATGTTATTATTGTTGTTATTAGTATTTTCTGATGTTTGCTTCTCATTGAACAAACACTCAAACTATAGCTTTCCAGCATGCATATAAATTGGAAAACGCTGTGAACAATAGGATTATCCCTGAGAACCAACCTGTTGATAACAACAAGACAATCTCTAGTGCTAAGTGATTTTTTTTTAAAATAAAATAAATAAAAAAATCTGATTTGCCGGCTGCAGTTAGTAGCTACTTTAATTCAACATTTCGTATATTTTTTTAATAAAATTATTAAGTTCTGTATTTATGCCTTAAAAATTCAATTATTTTTAAACCCAAAAGAAAAAACTTGTATTTTTAATTTCAGGTAATACAGCGTTGTAGACTGTGTATTAACTACAGCTCTACATATTACTGCATTGTCGCTTGTGTGAAACCTTTGCTTTCACACTCATAACGATTTGATATCCTTCTTTGCGATACATATTCAGGGTTTCCTTTTTTTTATCACGTTGATCCCATTACTATTTGATATAGATATTTGAACTGTTTATTTAAAATCTTATTTTTTTGTTTTTGTTTTCACAACAGTCATTTCATACTCTACTGCATTTACATTTACAGTTATTTCTAGATTGTCTTCTCATATGCAGGTTAGTCACCTTAGTTTTCTAACTTCCGTAGTCTGTCGTTAAGATGTAGTGCTGTGAGTTCATTTTGCATCATTCATTTTGTATTCTTTGTTAATACAAGTCGCCGAATGTTCTTTCATTTCACGACGGAATGAAAGTTTGCATGTTTATAAATATCTGATATACACCAAAATTCTTAAGAGAAAACTGAAATTTTCAAATTTGACACATGGCTCTTAAACATGAGCCAAGATGGCAATACCTTCCTCAGTTAACGACTCTTTCGCAGAAACGATAAATTTCATGTTCCCAGAAATGCGAAGAATCATTGAAACTAAGATCAGTGAAAGCGGTCTTAGTTATGACTGTATGTTCCAACCGTTAGAACGAAGAGTTTATTATTTGCTATCACTATTTTGAAGTGAATACAACGTGAAAATCAAATTACAGCTAGTTATTATATAAGACAATATCACTGCTAATTACAAAGTTAGACTTTGACTTATCCTGTTAACATGATAAATCCATAAGATAGTAGGTAACCACAGGGGTGGTAAACATGGGATTTTATGCGTGTCGTATCGTAAAACCGTAGGTATCGCGTTAATTAGGACATTCATCAACTATATAAGTAATTTACAACGTCTGTTTATTGGCCATTAATAAAATTACCACCACTACCATTATCCACGTCGATTACACACACGAAATTTCGATTACATTAAACTATCTGTGAATTACTATTGAAAATTGCTGAAATATTGATCTAAATTAATTTTATTACTATTCCAAACGAGGAAAGTGCTTTTTTTTCACTTATGGCTTTTCGCCTCGTCGACGTCATTAGAGGCGGGAAAAGACTGGGGACAAGTAACGGGAAGGAATTCGCTCATGGTTTTTTGAAGAAGCATCCCGGAATTCGCCTGAAGTGATTTGGGGAAACCATGGAAAATCCAAATCTGGATGCCAGGACAGGGATTTGAACCGGTGTCTTCAAGCATGTGAAGTCAGAGCGTTAATCGCACACCCACCACTCTCCGGGTCTCAATGAGAATGGTATAATAAAACCGGATGAGAATTCAGGTGTTTATTTCAATGAAATCTGTGTGTGAAAGTAAACTTTTCGTTAATGTAAATCATTACAACAGACCGACTGAAATAACCATCAAGAACATACAAAACAGGACTAAAATATGATTGAATAGTTGGATATTCGAAGTCAGGGCCTGAGTAGTTGCTTGTAACACGGAAAATTCAACTAAAGATCAATTTATCAGTCGATTTACACACTAAACTCATCATAGAAGTATTGTTCATTTACAATGAATGTAAACAATGCCATAATCCTAAAACATTATAAACTAATAATGGAATTTGTTATTTGCAGATTTGCCTATTAGAGTCTTTTATTTACATGAATGTTATTGTAACACAGGCTAGAATTTACTATATGCTTACGAATATCAAGAGCTGTATTTAGTCAAATTCGGCAACAGACGTACGGTAAACACAAAAAAGAGCTTAGTAATCCAAAAGTAATTCTTTAATAATATTCAGAAATATCTCATACCACTAAACTTAAATTTTAAACAGAAATTTGTAATCAGAGTTATCTATGTATAAGGAAATGTTCGTAGGTGTGTACTTTGTAGACTACTGAACAGATTTATGTGCGTTTTTTTCCCCTCGTATGATGAACTAGTTCAATGCGTACGCCAGGTGGCACAGTAAATCGTTTCTTATTTTAGGGATACTGCTGATCTGTATATATATATAAGGCAATATTCATACGTGTGTCCTACTTAGATTAAAAAAGTACTCGTCCGATTTACGTGTGATTATTACAAAATGGTTCGTTCAAGCCGGAAAAGGCTTAGAGCTATTGAAATCCTCGAACTGACCAATAGAAAGAAAGAGCAATGAAATGGGCAAAATCGATAACATACTAGGGAGTACCCAAAAATAGCCGAAATAGCATTGCCGTGAGCGGAGCTTGTGTGGCACGCGTTTCTGCCGCTAGGCGTTTGTAGCACAACTCATTGTCAGTTCAGTGCCACCTGTGTTGTTCATCTCGCTCGTTCGTTAATCTGCAGTGATTGTTTTTGCTAGCGCTGTTTTGTTACTGTTTCGTTTTTTATGATGGCAAATTTAAGTGAACAACGTGCAGCTGTGAAATTTTGTTTTCTATTCAGTAGAAATGTTACTGAAACTGTTTGATAGGGAGCGTGCATTAACCACGTAGCTCCATTTTGGCCTCCTGAACCCCCCCCCCCCCCCACGTAGCCCTGCATGACTTTTGCCTCTAACCCCCTCCCCCACCACACGTAGCACATAGCACTTAGCTTTTTTCTATTTTGATTCCAGAAGACATTTTGTACTGTTTTCTATTGTCAGACTATTGTAAATTACATACGGAGATAATTAACTAAGGAAAATAAATATTCACATGCTATTGTGAGTTCTGTTCCTCATTTTAACTGTGAAAAATGTTATGAAATGAAAGCTACGTGGCCTGGCTCGGAAACCCCCCTCACGTAGCCCAGCGTAGCCTTCCAGCTAACCCCCTCCCCCCCCCCCCCTGGACCAAGCCACGTAGTTTTTTTTTTTTTTTAATATTTATTTGTGTTGGCTTTCGGCCTGGTCGGCCATACTGCCAGGTTCTTTACATTAAATTTTACAATGGTTTATGTTTAATGTTTAGTTAAGTTACAATTCTTATCCTTTATTTTACAATGGTTCATAAGTCCCATGAGAAATGGGTTACAATTTCTTTATAAAATCTTTCACGTTATTACCTTTTCAATTGAACAGTGTGAGTCGTCGCCAAAAGCCAAAAGACAGGGGCAGCTTTTTGTATATTTCCACCACAATTGAAAGTTCATGAAATAGTTTCTGTGGTTGCCTGATCTATTTGGATCCTTTGGTGAGAATAATGTTGCGTACTTGTATTTGTAACTATTCTCATTGGGTGTTGCTTTAGTGTGTATGTTCTAGATAATGTGGAGTATTTGTGAAGGGTTAGTGTATCTACTTAGTTTATGGCTGTTGGTCTAGGATTGGCTTATCAGCTTTGTCTTATATTTGAATATTTCCTTGTTTAAAAAAGGACATTATGGTTCTGTATATTGAGTGGTTGTTGGAAGAGAGCAGGATGGCTAAATTAGTTGGGAAGGGGATATTGCACCTTGTGAGTTCCTTCAGCATTTTGTTTTGGGTGTTGGTGTATTTTTTGCAGGAGAATAGCAGGTGGTTGATGTCCCCTATTGCTCGATCGGCACAGTCACATCTGGGGGTATCTCTTAGTCCTATCCGGTTCAAGTGGCTGGGAAAGTTTCCGTGGTGGAATATGCTTCTGATTATATTAATTAAGTGGCGTCTGTTGATTTTCCAGCTGTAGAACCAGGGTTTGGAAGGAATATGTGGTTGGATATGTCCGTAAAAGGATCCTTTATGGTGCATCGTATTGTTCCAATCTGTTTGCCATCTATTTCTTGCTCGCTGTTTAATATCTTGTATATATGCTGATGGGGGTAGTAGTAGTTCTTTTCTTTGTCCGTATGCGATAGCTTCCTTGGCTAGTCTGCTCCTAAACATGTTCTGAGGCAGCGATACTGCAGGGAATCTAATTTCCGCAATGCGTCTTTTGTGGCGTTGGCGTAAAAGACGCTGCCATAGTCTATGATAGATCTAATCATTGATTTATATAGGAGCAGAAGTGCGTTGGAGTGGGATCCCCATCTCGCTCCGGCCATTGCTCTTAGGATATTAAGTCGTTGGTCTGATTTAAGCCACGTAGTTTGTGCATGGTCCCTAATGTTGAAAACAGCTTACAAAGATGACGCTATGGAAAAAAACTCAAAAGTACCAGTGGTTTGCTCTATCGATTGATGACATACCTCGTTCTGGACATCCATCAACTGCCCGAATCGACGAAAATGTTGAAAAAATTCGAGAGCTTGTGCTCTCAGGCCGTCGACAGATAATTGATCAACTGTCTGAGATTAGTCAGTTATCTTGGAGCTCAGTGACAATAACACGGAACACGAAATTAAGAAGTGGGAATTAGAGAATTAGGACAATTAGTGATTGAAATGGACAATATGACAATTGTAGGTTACGCATGGGACATAAGACATTAAATCAGTTGGTAAAACTTGATCGCATTGAAATATACTATAATTCTGTAACTGAAACGCTTTAAAATTCAAGAATGAAGCATGGTGGATTGTTTGAATGGTAAACTACCATCTAAGCCATTGTTTTCGTTGCTGACGTAATACAACAGAATCAAAGCATTTTTGAGAATAACGTATGAAATGCATAAACTTTCATGTATTAATTAAATCTATGGATATATTCAAATATAGTGATAGCTAAGCACTAACGGGTCAGCTAGTAGTTTAAAAAAAAATTGTTTCCATCACCTGCTGTAGATGCAAGACAGCAAATCATTCTGCCTGTTGTTAGGCAATTTATTGTAATTACCAAGATTGATTGAGTATTTTTTAAGTTATATCTCAAAATTTTAGGATTTTGGGAAATAAATTATCGAAATACTAAATTAGAAATGTAAAATTCCCTTCAAATAATAATGAAAAATTAAATTAAAAAGTACAGATATCATTAATAACCTTACTGCGTTCACAGCAATTCTACTTTTTCTCAGATAGGCTACGAAGAAGCTAAAAATATTTTTATAAGAAATAAAGGCCTCGAAATGCTTAAATACAAATTTGTTTGAATGCTGGAATTTGAATTCTGCAGTTTTGCTTTAGTTAATCTATACTGCAGTGTATGAAGAACAAAACATCAAACAGCGACCATATGCATCTCACCGCTCCCCAGATTCCGTCCTCCGCCTGCTGAAAAACACGTCTCCCCTTCCCTCGCCCGGCTGCCTGTTATTAGGACTAACCTAGTTAGGAGTCCTTTTACACGAGACAGACGGGCGCTAAAAGCCTAACCCAGCCGTACGGCGACACCGTCATTAAAAGTCAATTTCTCCGGCACAGTATGTCTAGAAGACCAGCGGATTGTCTGCTCTAAAAATCTCAACACGACTTCCTTTGACCATCTTCCACTTCGTCACACCAGAAATGTCACTGCAGAAAGTGCAAATGATGTTCGTGGTTGGCTATCAGCCCATTTATTATACAAAACATGTTTACTAAATCTAAAGAAATTAATAACATTTGCATCTAAAACAAAAATTACACTGAAATAGAGTGAAACGATCTAGTTATCCAACTTAAAAAAAAATAGTAATATTTTTATTGTTTACATTGTGTTACGCTAGAATGGAAATAGTGTACAAAACTCTCGTGCGTTCACATTTGGATTATTGTTGTGGAGTTTGGGATCCGTATAGAAAGGGATTCATGCGTTAGAGAAAATACAGAAGAGAGCCGCTCGTTTCGTGATTGCTTGTTACAGTCCTTATGAAAGCGTAACAAAATTGATACACAGGTTAGGGATGGGAATTGTTTGGCAGACAGACGACGTCGTTTGAATTTTTTTGAGTAATGTGTGAAATTCTTTGATTTACGAGTGCAATATAATGCTTCTTCCGCCAAACTATTTATGTCGCAATGACAGGAGGGATAAGATTAGAGGAATAAGATGCCGTACTGATGCATTTATGTATTCTTTCTTTCCTCGTGTTAGTTCGGGATTGGAATGCACAGAATTAGCACCCTCTGTCACTTACAAAATTTGCGAATAGCAGATTATGGATTTAGATACAGAAATTACGAAAGCTAAGAGTTAGCTTTTACATGGCAGTGATTTGACTCTTGTCACAGAAATTACTCAGATAGTAAAAAATCAATTAGTTCAAAGGATTTATTACAATGCTGATTAAAATGTCAAGAAAAGTGAAACATTGTTATTATCTGCTACATCATGCGAAACAAAAAAAAAATCAAGTTCATATTACTCGTAATGAGATTCTTTTAGCTGTTTTCCTTACGACGCCTAGATTAAATGTGGACAGTGTCTCTCTGACAACGACAAACTCAGCAAAGATGTAATTAAAAATACATCTGTCAATTTTTATTTTCAGTTTCTCTTTCTAAACATGAAAGGATTAAATAATTGCATAACAAACGTGAAGGAAATTCTGACAACCCTGAGACTAAATTTCTTATGTTGAGAGCTTATCTACGCTAGAGTAGAAATAACTGCTACCACATAAAAATACGAGTGAGATCAAAATTTTATTAATTGCATTGTAATGAGAGTGGTACAGCATGACACAGGTTGCATAATGCGTTTCTTCTTTTTTTTATGCGATAACAACTGTGTCATAATTAGCTGAATGTATGCCTAATTTTGATTTTTACTATTATAAACGGATTCACTGATTCACCAACCAGTACAATATTTATGAAGCGGACAGAAATGGGAAATGGATCATGTGGCTGGCTGCCGGATATAATATTAGCAGTATTTAATTCTAACGGAAAATAGCAATGGATTTGATACTGGCAATAAATTTTTATTGAGAGATAATCCTCGTTTTTGTAAAAATGGCTGCTTTCATCTCTTTATTGCATTTTAAGTTACAGTGTATCAGTATTCCAGAAATTCTGCAGGTCTATTTCACAATTTTCTTTGGAAGCAAATACTGAATTGATTAAGAACGTATCATTAGTAACATCTAAAACCAGGCGCATTGCAATAACAAAGTCATCGTTGTGGTTGCGACACAACATTACTCTTTTAATTATTGTTATTGCTCTATTTCTTAACTTGTCACGTCACTATTAAGTGAAAATATATCTCCACAACTTCATTAACTGTTTGATACGACTGTAATCTCAGCCTGGCTAACAGAAAGATATGGGAAGCAATGTTGGTACGTTTTCTGTGGCCGGAAGGCCCTTCTTATGAATTATCTAGTCCACCTGAAAACTTGAACAATTTGAGAAGGGTGTTCGACTACCAATAAAAAGATTTACTGAGTTTTGTTCTTGACTCCAATTTATTCAAATTTAACTCAGAATTTGGGCCACCGACCTTTTAGACTCCAATCGCACCAATCAGAAGACTTCGATACCCACTATAAGTTTGCCAGATAAGAATTTCTAAATATTTTCTGTAAACAGCTCCCCTTTTCCCCAAAAGTTGCAAATGTTCTCCGGATTGATCTTTACTTTCCTTCAAATCAGCTGTTGCACAATAGTTCGATTGAATAGTACTTACTGTAAAAGACGCTAAACTGGAAGCTGACGTAATCACGTCAGACCGACATAAAAAACGACGAAAGAAAATACAAAGATAATATTGCGCTACTGAAAAAAACACATAACTCATCTAACTAATAAACTGTGTCCGAACTGCAAAGTCGCTGATGGTTATGCGTTGTTCTTCTTGATCGCCTTCCAAAGTAGTTTACCTTCAAAGATTTAGCCTAAAACTGGCAACCAATGAAAATACACTGCAGAACCCAAGAAAGTGGTATTTCTACAATGCAAACAGATTGATATGTAAACACTCAGAGTACGGCGATGCATTCGGCAACGCCTATATAAGACAGCAGTTGTCTGGCGCAGGCGTTAGATCAGTTACTGCTGCTACAGTGGCAGGCTATCACGATTTAAGAGAGTTTGAACGTGGTGTTATAGTCAGCGCACGAGAGATGGGACACAGCATCACCGTAGCGATGAGGTGGCGATTTTACCGTACGACCATTTCACGAGTACAGCATTAATCTCCATTAATATCTAACCGAAACAAATTCATGAGGCATCATTCCAAAGATTAAGGTCTCCGCTGTGGTCATATCATATTTTAAGAATGGATTTTTTCTGAATTTAACGCTTAAAGGGCAAAAACATCATTTTTTCTAAAACACCTTTTTTGTGTCTCGAGTCATTTAACAACCTTAAAAATTAAACAAAATTGATGAACGAGGTATAATTTTAAAGACTGGGGTCTTCGTAAGGTCTTTGCTTCCGTTACACCAAGTTTTAAGAAAGAATTTTTTCAATATTCGACCCTTAAAAGGCAAAAGTATTAATATTTCTACAACGCATTTTTCCGTCACGAGTTGTTTATCTCCCTTGATATCTAACCGAAATCGATAAATGAGGCTTAGTTTTATATATCATTGTATCCGCTATGGTCACATCATATTTTTAAGGAACTTTCCCCAAATTCAATCATTTATAGGCAGAAATATCATTTCTGAAACTTTTTATTTTACCTCGCTTGATGCCAAACTGAAATCTATAAATGAGGTATCATTTTAAAGACCAAGGTGTCCGTTTTGGTGACACCATATTTTATAAAATGATTTAAAAAAAAAAAATTCGACCCTTAAAGGGCGAAAGTATCAATATTATTTCTACAGTGTGTTTTTTTTACCGAAATCGTTTTAAAGATTAAGGCCCCAATTAGGTAAATTAAGACAGAATTATTCGGAATTTGACGTTTAAAGTGGTCGCGCGTATGAGACAGTTCAGAGCCAAGTCCCTAGATTGCAGCAGCAGATATCACAGCGATATCAATAAACAGTTTTTTACAATAAGTAGCTTTTCGAATATTTTTTTCTGTTATCGAAAACATTTTTTTTGTTTTGCTATACAGTTGCAATGTAAACAATTTATTCTCACAGCAACACTTATCACAGAGATGTTGATATGCTGTGTGCATTTTGTTCGGGTTGGTTGTATTCTGTTAAGGTCAGTGACAGTTTGTTGTACATACAGTGCGTTTTAAATTTTCCTAACTATTTCGTTGTAAGTATTTTGATGCGTACCTAATACACTATACAAATAAATATTTGCTATTTTTTATTATATTAGATGAATTCCACATCACTATTCAACGCATTTTAATCGCAAAATTTTAGCAGGGGTCGTTTAGTTTGAATTTAACTCTTTTCTTATCCATGTAAACTATGACCTATTAAATTTGTATACAACAGCTGTTGCTTATTAGGAGGCATTTGTATTTTCGAATGTTTTCATGGACAAAATAACGTCACATTCAGGCAAAGTACCGAATAGCGGCCGGGATAGCATTCGCAGGGCATCCCGCAATACCGCACGTCCTGATTGAAACACATTCCCGTTAACATTGAAATTAAATCCCACAGCAGGGATCCTAAACACGGCTTCCCGCATGAAGCAGCGCAATTGTCGGTGCCACTAAATTACGTTTCCGTCGGTGAGAGTGAAATAAGCCTCGTTGGCTGAGTGTGCCGTAAGCCTGCATACGACCTCGTGTTTCATTACCGCCAAAGCGAAGCCCAGCCTGCAGCAAGTGTCTGCATGCTGCTCTACGGCTTCGGCGAACCATCCGGATCAAGTTCGTTTTATCGAGTCCAGCACTCGACTGTACCAGCTGCAATCTAAGCAGAAAATCCAACACCAAAATTGTGTTGTTGCGCATCGATAGCTGTTGGTTCACTGTAAAGTCAGCTGACAGAATTTGTGTAACTGACTATAGTTGCGATATCACCAGGACCAACATGGAGGAATGGATTGGATTTACTCAGCTTTCATGATCTGAAGCTTTTTTCTCTGTTGGTGTTACTCCCAATGTTGACTTAATTGTGTACCTTTCCTAGAAATGTTTTACTGATCATTATGATACTTTGGACTCATTTATTAGAATCATTGTTTGTTTACGTTTTTTGTGTATATATCTCAATTCATTTTTAATGCGAAATTGAAATGTCAAATCTCATATTGATTCAACACGCCAAGGAAGTGTCACTGTCAAACTGGAGAAGATTTTGTCATTAATTGTAATATTACTGATATTACGTTTATCTTAACTGCTATAATTTCAGTTTTCTTAGTTTCGAACTACTAATATAGCTCATTAAAAACAGTTCAATTTGTAGTTTTAGATTTACTGTATATCAAAAGAAATGTAAGAAATCAGTTTCATTTTTAATATCAATCATAATTTAACATATGGTATTAGTACACCAATGATCATTAATTACACAAAAGATTTTAATGTCGAATTGAGTTTAAAATCGATATTTACTGTACTGCTTGGAATTCCTTTCTTTGAATTAGTGTAGATAGTATCTTCAAATTTGTAAGCAAAGTATTTTCGGTGGCCTTAAACAGGAAAAGGCAAAGGAGTTTGTACTTGATGATACTCTTAACAACTGATGGCATTCAGTAGCCCTTTTACAGGTATCACCGATGAATGTAGACACTATATTAGTAGTACGACCAGAGATCAAGATAGCTCCGAAGGAAAAAAACAACTCGTGCATTTGGATACTGGGCCAATCCATGATCTATATTCTACAGAGCAAGACGAAGAATTTAGAATATTACTTGTTCACAATGAAAATTAAGATGTTGACGATGAAAAGGTCAACAAAATATAAAGAAAAGTTCGGAGTCTTTTTGGAAAATACTATCATCTCACCAATTACACGATGATAAACTATATAAATCTAATTTACATATTTGTGCATACACATCGAGGTTAAGGATGAGAGCCCAGTATCTTTGACTTATGGTAGTCATGTTACTAATGAATTGTAAGTAAATTTATGTAATATAAATGTAACACTTAAAAAAAATTGGGGGTTGTCTGTACAAATACTGTAGTAACAGGTTGTAGCCAGAATGAAGTTGATCGTTTAATTCATTATAATCGTAAGAGTTCTGCTCCATGTTTAATATATTTTCTTCTCGGTTTTCTTGTCACCTTGGATAAAATACTCTCAAAATCGGTGCAGTTCTCTTATTTCCGATGTTATCGGGGTTCTTTAGTCTTCCTGCTGCAGTTCCCTATGTCTTCTCGCAATCTCTTACCGGTATGAGCGTAAGTTTCTCTCTGAACTTTTAACTCCACCCGAAAAGGCGAGCTCGCTAACCTACCTGCTGCTCAGAACAAACATTACTGATGATTGGAGTGACCTAGTTCAATTGTAGAGGAAGGCATTCCGAAGTGTTACAAAAGGATAGTAGAATTATAGCATAAAAAGTTGTTGCGACGTAGACTAGTAGTGTCCCAACACGACCGCTTAAAACTTCAATAACACGCAATTCGTCCTATGTAAAATATTTACAATTTATTTGACATCTTGCTCGATTTTGAAGTAGACAACCTATAAATACCAACAAAATGCTTAAGTCTGCTAAGTAGGGACGTTTATTGTCTCTCATAATTTTATGTCGCTGACCCAACTTTATCTTAACATTTTTCTTATTCGTATTTTGCGCCTCGACGTAATAGGGGGCACTAGAGACGGGGCAAGGAACGGGAAGGAATTCGGGCACGGCCTTTTGAAGGAATAATCCCGGCATGGAACACCCCAATCTGGATACCCGGAAGGGTATTCGAGCCGATGACCTCCCGAATGCGAGCCCAAGCATTACCACTCACCCACCAATCGGTTTTAACATCTTATTTCAACTTGTACATACTATTGTGTTACAGAAAACCCTTTAACTTTCTCGAGTCTTCTGTCCTGCATCAGTTAATATTGTCTACTGCTAGTAACCCTTATCACAACACTAATACTAATAACTTTAACAACATTAAAAAAAGTAAAACTCATAATTTTCGTATTACTTAGCAATCTCCCTAACTTTGTATTTTATCTTTTAAGGAAGTTGCTGTTATTGTTTTTTATGCATTTAATTGTTTTTAATCTTGACTCATTTCACTTTCAATACCATCGCTAGTCTTAGTATAGGTTTAACAATAAAGTTGGCACGGAGGGAAAGAAGATTTAATCTGCAACTTTTTTTATATATAAATTAACTAATCTATAAAAGCAAAACAATTTTGGCAACCATTACTTGTTGGAGACAAAAAAAAAATTGTGTAATAACAATTGCAACTTTGTATGGTATACCCTACCATTATTAACTTGTAAGGGGGTATCCATTAATTACGTTAGGTGAAATAAGCGGGGGGAGGGGAGGCTGGGGTCCGGCGAAATTTCACAAAGGGGGAGGGAGGGCAACGGAAATCTTAGGTGAGGTTTTGAAATTCTTGTAGGATGGTAGTGCTTAAATAATAATAATCCTACAAATGATGCGAAAGTCGAATTTTTTTTTGGTGGCGGATAAATGGTCCAAAACCGACCTTGGGGGGTACAACCACCCTTGGAAGCATGAGACCTAATTAGAAGGGGGGGGGGGGGGTCCTCCGTCATAACCTCACGTCATTTTAGGGTGAGGGGAGGGGGTCCGGCCAGGTCTCACGAAGTCTCACCAGAAAGGGGAAAACACCTCACGTAATTAATGGATGCCCCCGAAGTAAATTCCTATGGTCTAACGACATGATGACACAGTTTCGATTTGCCAGTGGTTCCACCTCTGGCTGGGCCTACAATTTAGGTGTTGAAGAGGGTACAAAAACGGCTGCTAGATTTGTTTCAGGAAATTAAGCCAGAACGCAATCAGTAACAGATATGATAAAAGAGCTGGAATGGGATCCACTGGATAACAGGAGGAGGGTGATGATGGTCATGGGAGTATACAAGGCGATGGTGACGAGCCAAGGAAAGATATTGGTGTAAGAATGAAAAGTAATGAATGGAAGGGAAAAGATGACCATGACCACAAGCTGGCACTCGAGTTCAGGCACAAGTGTGTGGGAATATTCTCTTGTTTATGTAAGGGTGTCACAGATTGTAATAAGTTACCAAGAGAAATGACGAATAATTTACCAAAAACTTTGAAAGAATTTAAAGTTGAAATTTGTAGAGGACAAATGTAGGAGGGTGCAGGAAAAGGGGGTGAGAGATGGGTGTGTAGGGAAATTGCCACCGGAGCGGGCGCTCCCTTGCAATAAAATTAATTATAGCAGAGACTGTAGAAATTCCTAGATAATACTGGATTCGAACATGTGACCCGGAATTTTAAAGCTATCAGAGAACTCAACTATGAACTTAATGTTAACTCTGAGTGAATTGATATCCATGCTTCCCGTTACCGTATAGTTCATCACATGAACACATCATCTAAATGTAAAAGATATCAATAGACAAATATTTCTGAATGTATTTGACGTCTTTTTTAACAACTTACGTCACGAAAGAGGATATGTGCCTTGGGAAGTAAGTGACTTTTATCACTTTACTGTTTTTCTGAATTCATTCATAGGTGTATATGCATGGGAGCTGTGGTTTAATGAGTTATATCTCATTTCTCTTATATTTTTAAAGAAAAAATTATATTTAGTGCCAGATATTACGGAGTGAGCTTAAAATGGCAGTCGAATAAATATTTCTTTGCGGGATTTGAATTTACATATGTCTTTATCACCTAGAGTTGATTGTGGCAGCTTTTTAACCTCGGAGTAAAACTACCTCATATCAAAATATCAAATAAGACTCATGGGTAAGAACAGAATATTCTTATATGTAGGAATAAAATGGCATTTGGTAAAAGCGTCGAGACACTGCCATGCGACGTACGATGAATTACCAAGTGATCGTTAATGCTAATGGTGAGACGGTTCCTTCAAAATGTAACGACCGATTCCCCTCCACTTACTTACCTCAGTCCTCTCGTACCCGTAATGACCAATCGCCCCGAAAAAACAATGTGTTAAAACTGTTTATTTTTGTTAATAATTTCACGCCTATCACTCAATCGTCGAGCAGAATGTTACACTTTTGACAAAAAAATTTATACTTAACACAGAGAACAAAGCTTTAACCTTTTAAAAACGATTGGTACAGATATGCTTCTAATCCCTCTCTTTAACATCCTATAATAGACCGCAGACCTTTAACGAAATGTTATTTTAAGAATTATGTTTAGCAAGCTGGGAGATGATTAATTATGGTTTTTTATATTTTTCTAGTAATTATTTGTGAATTTGTGTAAATGAAGATCGTGTTATGGAGAGAAACTTTGTAAATGCTATGTAATGTGTTCAAGGACAGTATTATGCATGAAGCTCTAGTTAAAAGTTTGTAATTGTAAGTATTGATGTGAGCTACTATGTTTGGAGGACAATTTGCGACGGTTTGGACTGGTTTATGTTGATAATTTTGTGGTGTAAAAGTATGTAAACAGTATTAACTTTAACGTCAAGATGTTTTCTAACGATGGTGAGTGATTTTGTACAATTTGTAATTATCGATTTAATTGTTAAAGTATTGATGGAATTCGAGAAAAATCGGTCGGAACTCTTTGAATGATTCTGCAAGTTTTTAAATCGTCTGTATAAACGCAGAGACGAGTTAGTTAGTTATAACTTGGTTGTCAGTGAGTAGTTTTTCGGAAATCTGGGAGGTTAACCGTTGAAATATTAGTATCTTTGGACCGATACGATGCCTTGTTCTGTAATGTTATTATAGAGCACACGGGAAAATAAACATAAGTGGAAAGTGATTCGTCAGAGTTATTATTTCAAGCAACCAAATGCTTAGTAACCAAATAACTATCAAGCCCCTAAGTAAATATTGTAAATAAAATTCGGACACTTTAAATCAGATAATCATATCGGTGGGTGCTGAGTGGTCTGGTGGCTCAGTGATTAAGGTGTCTGACTGGGAATCGAAAGGTCCCCGGTTCGAATCCCTGTCTCAGCGGAGATATTCATAGGCCCTTTACCCGTCGGTCACCTCTGGTACAGCCAGCTGTGTAATGTGAAGTACGTCAGCACGCTTCCGTGGCTCGGATTCCATTTTGAACTGTAGGTACCCTGTTCCCGGTAGGATTGCCTGGCTAGATTAAGGTGGCTACGACAGGGACGGAATGTGCAGCCAATATAAAACCCTGTCACCAGGTCATTACGACCACACGGAATTATTGTTATTATTATCGATGCCAATCATTTTTAAGAAGACCGGGGCAAGTTGACGATGTTAACGATTAAACATTTTTAATAAATTCATTTCTTGAAGAAAATATATTTTTATTGCAAATATTATTAGTCTGGTCTTTTATTGAAATGTTCGTAATTATATATAACTTTATTTTCATATTATCAAAGTTTTTTAAATAATTTTAGAAAGTAATGCAAAACTGTCATCTTGCCCCAGGACTGGGGCTAGATGACTTTAACCACGGGGCAAGATGACACTTAATGAAACTGTAATACATTTTTATTGTTATACATTAATATGTATACATTGATGTGCAAACATTAACAGAAGTCACATACAAATTTTCCTCCTTCACAGTTTGAACAGTCTTTGTGCCACCATTTAAAGCACATGCAACACTGTATCCAGTCATCTGATGGAGGGTCTTCATAGATCTCATCACATCCAGGACACTGAACTAAACTTTCTTCAGAAGCATTTCTTGATGTTGTCGCAACTCGGTTGTTTTTCTTTAATTCAGAAGAGGTAAACGTCAGTTTCTTAGTAAAACTTTAATTTCTTGCATTCTGAGCCTGTATGTATGAAACAAACATTCAATTCTTACGTCATCTCTTTTCTTCAAATGGCGAGGTAGTGTTGCTTCAGGGATATTGTAAACTTTCGCTGCACCCAAGCAGGACTTTTTTACTCCTTTGACATCAATTATTGCAGCAGCCAAAGCATTTCGGTCCCACTCGCCTCTGGAGGACTTCTTTTTATAAGTTCTCGCCATATCTGGATCATAATGTGTCATGAATAAGAGAAACTATGTGAGTCATGCAAGTCAAGACTCTTACACAAAACACAAAAAAGGCACTCAAAGACTGAAACAGACACAGCGAAAGTCATCTGGGGCCAGTTGACGAGGTCGTCAACTTACCCCAGCCAACTTGCCCCGAACGACAATGTTAGAAACTTTCCATTATTGCGGCAGTTTAAAAAAGAATGAGATACAAATACACGGCCTTTATGAAAAGTACATTGTTTAAGCTACTCATGTATGACAAAGTATAAATCAATATCTTACCTGTTAGTCTGCGAAGTCTTAATTCAGAGATGTAGAAAATTAGAGCACGTCACAGAGAATTCTCGATCAGCGAATAGCGAGGAACAATACGGCTCGAGCGGAGTCAGTGAATTATATTTTAGTTCCTAGTTGTGTGGAGCGACAGGGACGGAATGCGGAGCCAATAGAAAACTCTGTCACCAGGTCATTACGACCACACGGAATTATTGTTATTATTATCGGTGCCAATCATTTTTAAGAAGCCACTCCACTTAACAACTGAATTTGTTTTTCTGCTCATCAGTTTCATCTCTTTAATAATTACTTTATTGTTTTTCTGAAGTGATGTCATTCATAGATGCATATGCATAAGACCTGCTGAAAATACGAAATTACTGCAATTTCTGTGCAGAACTTTTCAAATCGACAAGCGAATTTCACAATTTGTTATGTTTCCTTAATAACCAGACTGAGGAGTTTGAGGGTTAATCATTTTATAAAGGAACGTTACTACTAATGGCGATGTTTGTAATGTATCCCACGTAGTTGGTTGTAGCTGAAGGCAGCGTGGTGGCACTGGAGACAGGTTGCAGAGCGGGGAGTCTGTGACGCCTTACGACGCTCCAGCCCGAGGCGCCGGAAGTCTCGCAGCGCAGGAAGCGGAAATGACATCAGCGCCACTGGCTGTTTGCGGAACGTGCCGCGACGCGAGCACAACAGCGACGCTTAGCGTGTAGCGAGCGGCACATCGTCAACAGTGGCGGAGCACAGCCATCTGCCCGGTATCACTTCCCAGAATAACAGCGCCCACTGCTCGAAGAGAGGTCCACAAAGAAATCCTAGTGATTCCTTACGTGCACAGTTTAAACATATTTTAGAAGGTTTATTTCCACCTCTTATTGGGGGATGGTTAGGATTTATGACACTGAAGAAAACTGACGGAATATTGTCCTCACACTAACTGTTGGAGATAAATTTTGTCCAACGTCATAAGACATTACAATAGTTTATTATTATACAAAAACGAGCACTTGTACTCATGTACTGTGTAAAGGATTAGCCGTGGTTGTAGTGCTCATTACTTTGTGGGCGTTTTATGATATTAATAAATTGAACAATTATCACGTGAGCAGATTATCTTCTTTATAAAATTATTTTAAATTCGTCAGTCTGACACCAGACGAGTATAAGTGAAGCAGATTCGCCAACTGAGTAATCATGGATGGCAAACATTACTATTAGCAAGAGATAAATTATGTTCTTCTTACCTTGTGGACATATTACTCAGATCACATACATTATACCTGAAACAACTGGGTAACTTACTCTAACGACTGATAAATGATTTGTGAACACCAGCAGAATTGATTGAATGACAGTATTTATTCAATAGACGCCGAAACATAATACACGTGTCCGCATTTCCAACTAAGTTATGACGGGAGGAATAACACGCGCAGTAGCTCCCAGATTTACCAATATGGTATCAACAATAATGGAACGAAGTCTTCTTCAGACGTGAGATACTGATTTAACTATGGCATGACTTGGAAACAATGATAACTGTTAAGACTGTGAATAACCAATTAAAACCCAACGCGAACATTATAAAACAATGATGCAAAAGACTGAAGTTATTAGTTAAACTGCGAATTTAGGAATGCATAATAACTTAAAGACAGACGAGCTATAGAACAGAATGAAATACCAATACTACAAGAAGACTAGAAACAGACCGACTCGCAACTATTATCTTGCTATACCGTGTCAGTCTGTTCCTCAACTGGGCTGCAGAGAATGAGGCAAGATGGCGTCTCCCTTTAAATACTATCAAGTTACTGTCGCATGCTAGGCTATTGCTCTGCGGCATGTGTATGGAATTCGCGACTCAACACCCGATGCCGCTACGACTGTGCGCTTAAGTGGAGCAGCTGTCTAGAATGTTCACTAATCAATCTTACAACATTTACACTCATACCCATAATAATATTTGGACCTTTGGAACTGAACCCTTATGATCATCCACCTTTTTGAAGGAAAAACCTCAGAGATGAAAACAATAAATAAGGGGGAAAAAACGGAATTCAAAGATCCACGCAAGCAACAGAGACCATAAGATTACTATTGTTGAAGGAAAGACATTCTCTTATGATCTGTAGCAAGAAAAATTTCCAGTGAAAATCAAATCCGGAATGATCATCCAAGCTTCCAACGTGTATCCTCTCAAATTTGCCGATTGTTACTACACAGTATTAGTGACAACTAATTTTCACGAATCTTAACCGCATCGAAATGAGACAACATGAGAAAAAATTGTGTCATGAGCTTCAAAATTGAGGCCTAATGAGGTCTGATATTTTTTAATATCTTCATCTATCTTCTGCCTGTGAAATTTCCACTATGGTACTGCTATCAAACGGTGGGATATTTGGGATTAGAAACTGTTTGAGAAATTTAGCTCCTTTGAAAAAACTCTTTGTTTCCATGATAAGTTGATCACTTTTTCCCAAATTGTAGTCAATTCCTCTACTATGTCAGAAATACAGCTATGTTATCATTCTAATTTTCATCGTATTGCTCCAGTCTTACCATATCAATTGTAGTTGTATATTAGTATTTACAACAAAGAATCTTTTGTTGATTGCTATAGTGAGTAACTGAAATCAGTAACAGCAATACGTTATTTGCTATAATTGTTAGTATTTAATGAACAAAAATAATATGTAATAAATCATCTACACTGACATACACTTGGAAACTTCCGATACTCGTTTATGCCGTAATCTTGATACTCTTCGAAAAAAAGGTCAGAATGCTAAATTGAGTTTCTTATATGTAGGTGTTTTGATATGCTGTGTCAGGATTGGTTTAGGTTTCAATAAATTTTGAAACCAACTGTAACTGCAAGAAACATTGAAGATTCGAATTTAGAAACTAAACAAATATGGTATTTTCTGAAAAACAATATCAGCACTGAAAATTTTGATCCTATCTGAAATAAAAGTCACATACTGTCTCGCTGAATGTTACAAATTTTCAAATTCTCTGTAATTAAGATTTAAGTAAATGACGTAATAAAGAAATGTTAAGCTCAGTTATGCGGTATTTCATCTCATGCCCTTATCGAATGGATCCATCGTTTATCTTTTGCCACCCTTCTACAGTTCATACATCGTTAAGTTTAACTACGGATATTTATTTCATTTAGTGTCGCATTTGTAGGAAATACATCCACACTTTATTTAAACACTTTTAGGAACCAATTTGCTCGAGTTATTTAAGAAATTTCGCAAATTGTTTGACCAACAGTAAAACATAAGCGACTAAATTTACGTCGGAAGTTTCTATATATCGTACAGTGACTTCTGAGTTTTCCCCGAAAGGAATCATTCCCAGAATTCTCGTTTGGAATCGCGCAACTCCCGAGGGAATAGGTTCGTGATGAATTCCAAGCTGTACGCTTCCATAGAGGAATTCAGTTCCTGGAACATTGTGTAGTTCACTAGAGCGTAGTCTGGAAAGTAAAGATGTGGAGATTAAGTGA
Source organism: Vandiemenella viatica (assembly GCA_031002005.1). Classification (NCBI taxonomy): domain Eukaryota; kingdom Metazoa; phylum Arthropoda; class Insecta; order Orthoptera; family Morabidae; genus Vandiemenella; species Vandiemenella viatica. The sequence continues at coordinate 260,894,258 of JARYHS010011408.1, read as the reverse complement.
CGTAACAACATTGCGGGGTAGGAATGGTGAACTGCAACAAAATATCTAGATGCACTGAAAGTTGTTATGCAGTGACTGAAGCGGTGGGAGACCAAATGATTATCTAAAATATGTCCAGGGGACTTACTGCTAGAGACTGACTCAATGCAAAATTAAATCTAATTACTACAGCGTTTTACAGAGTGTGTCGACAAATTATGGTAGCTTTTTCCTTAAAAAAAATGGATAGTAAAAACTGTACAAGTTTGTAACATACACATCATGGATATTAGTTGTACTTTCACCAAAAGCACCTGTGGCGTGCCGGTTTAAGCAAGGTGGAAGACAATGGAAGTCTAAGAAAGAGATAGATATAAAAGCTGGATAATTTTTCTATACGAAAAATTGCTGTGATCACTCACTCATGCTTTCATGCACAATATCAAACGCAGTCCTTACTTTCGGAAAAAGCTAAAAGTAGACTTTACAAACGGATTAATATGGAAGTCTCAGGAGGAAAGGAAATATAAATCTGCACCATTTTTCATATTTTCGTTCATTATTCCTTGAAGCAAAGATCTTCTCGTTAATAGTAATCAATAATGTAACTACGAGTAGTAGTCTCTGAAGTCCGTAAATGTGTTGTGTTTTTTTCTGTAGCATTATTCATAAAAGAGTATTTCGAGTTGAAAACCTCGTCACGCCTTACGGTGATCAGGTGGAATTTCTGATTTACTTAAGAATAAATCTCCATGTAATTGTATACAATTTTGTATTTCGGCTTATCCGCAAGATTTAAAAGTAAAAATAAATTACTGTCCGTAAATCAGACTGCAATTTGAAACAGGGGAAAACTTGTACTGTTAAAGTTGCCGAAGAAATTGATTCTGTATTTCGCGAAAGATATAACACGACAGATACAGAAACAATGGTGTGGTTGTTACTAACTTTTAATGGTCTCATATGATTTATGAAAGTTTATAAATGTATAATCTTACATTGTGCGTTAATTGTTGCACATGTACCTATCTTTTTATCTTGGAGAGTTAATCTTCGGTTGCTACTTCATTGGAATACCGTAGTAAGTATATAACTGATATAGTTTACCTTTTCTTAATGTTAGCGTTTCACGACCAAATTCTTTTACATTTTTCCAGCTCACTGCTTTACGTCTGTTTATCAAATTCACAAGATACCAGATACATTTTATAGTAAACAAACGAATACAATTAGCTTGATTAAATTACGTCAGAAACTTTCTGTTTTTAATTCAAAACACAAATTTTAGTTTATTATGTTTTTTCACCGCACTAGTAGTGGCAAGTTCATTGTTATTTGCAATATCTAGTTTATTCAACATTTGTAACGCTATACGCATTTCACATTACTTACGACTGTACCGTAAAGCTATTCAACATTCTGCTCTCACGCTATTCTGCAAAGTAAGTGAAGATAGTAATAGTTACTTAATGAAATCACTGCCGTAAATGTTTATTTGCTTGCAGCTTTTGAAAGCCTTAATGCAGCGTTGAAAACTAAACAATTACGGATTCTAATTTTTTTTTCATAATTTGTGTACGTCTGAATTCAAAGTTACCTTTATATTCTGAACGTGGAAAAAATTAATCTGATACAGCCAGGAATACGAAACTATTTCAACATTCTCTGCGAAGTGAATTTAGTCAGTCAGTAATTTACGTAATATCGAATCTCACGGCTATGTTGACCGAACATACTGCTTGTTTATGAACACTGGTGCTCCTACAAAACGTGTCTTTAGTAACTAAACAGGATAAAATAATCATTTACTCCTCTAATACTTCTTATTTAGAATTATATACAAAAATGTTGTATTGGTGACACCAAAACATGTTGTTTACGTTGTGACAAATATTTCTCTTACAATGGGATTCGTTTGTGTTTTGACAATGATTCAAGTAATTATGACCCAACACATCACAAATTTGAGAACTCTATCCGGTTATCAACTTTAGTTTTGGATTAACATAAAGACTTTTGTGACGATATTCGTTACTGATTAAATTATATCCGTAACAATATCTTTAAAAAATGGTTGATGACAACTCAGGGCATTGTGGAAACAAGAAACAGCTATTACAAATCTCCTACTCCTTTAAATTACGCGGAAAACATATTAATACCACGAGAAGCTGAAACTGTAGTATGTTTCATATTACTACGGAGAAGTTTTTGTGTAAAATTATTTTTGCTCTCAAAGGGTATCGAGAAGTATACAGTTTAGTAATAAGCTGTTTGAGGAAATATGAGCATAAAACTACTGTGATTATTCTTTCCTAAGCCAGATCATTCCAGGCGAATGCCGGGATGCTTCCTTCAAAAGGCCATGGCCGAATTCCTTCCCATTCATTGCCTCCATCCTTTCCCGTCTCTAAAGACCTCGCTGTTAAGAGACGTTAAGCAGTTAAAAAAAATCTTTCCTAAATATTCATTTCTTCCTACTGATATTAGTAGCTAATGTACACGTGAAGTAGTTTCTCTAAAAATTATTCTTAAAAGATAGGTAAATAATTCAAGGAGAAAAACTGTCAACTGAAATACCGATTGTTTTTTTGTTTTAGTAAAGAGTATGAAATTTGAGGAATGGTCTGGTCACTCACAGATAGGTTCTTGACAGAGTACTCAGATCTAATGGGTTCGAATCCACGTCCCGGCAGGAATATCAAATTACTCTTCATCTTTGAAATAAACTCTGGGATGAACCGTAGTTCTGACTCGACTTTAAACATTAGGTCCAGTCATGTTTCGGGACTTACCAAAATTTGTACTCTGTCACCCGGAGTGGTATATGAATTTACTTTATTACAACCTTTTACATACGGCGATGCTATTCAAAAAGAAATGTAGCTTACACAGATTAATTTTTGTAACCGTATTGCCAGAGTTTCCAAGAAAATTGCGGCATCGAAGTATGCTACAATTTTTTTTTTTTTGTTTTTTTTTTTTGCATTTTTCTATGTGAAATTGAAGGATAATACCTTACTCTGCTCAATATATATGATACCTAGCTTGGTTTTTACTTATAATTCTTGCATTTTATGAAAGTAAATCGAATGTGAAAATTTATGAATTTTTAATAAGCCACTAGCACTTAATAGAAAATTTTCAATTACACAGACGGAAAAAAAATCCCAACACCAAGAAAAAATTATTGTAGAGTAATGAAATTTGGACAATGCATTTGTCAAGTTAACATGTTTAATTGATTAAATTTTCAAGATCACAGGTTAATTTAAGCTCAAGAAAATGCATTTCAAATGTGAAATACTGTTAAATTAATAGCCGGTGTAACCTCCAGAATTTTGAATGCAAGCCTGCAAACGTGAATGCATTGTGTCATACAGGTTTCGAATGTCACTTTGTGGTATGGAGTTCCATGCTTGTTGTACTTGTGCTGTCAATACTGGGACGGTCAGTGCTGGCTGTGGATGATGCTGGAGTTGTCGTCCAATGATATCCCATACGTGTTCAATTGGAGACAGATCTGGTGATCTCGCAGGCCAAGGTAACATGTCGACACTCTGTAGAGCACGTTGCGAGACAACAGCGGTATGAGGGCGAGCGTTATCCTGTTGAAAAACTCCCCCTTGAATGCTGTTCATGAATGGCAGCACTACAGGTTGAATTACCAGACTGACGTACAAATTTGCAGTCAGTGTGTTTGGTATAACCACAAGAGTGCTCCTGCTGTCATAGGAAATTGCTCCCCAGACCATGACTCCAGGTGTAGGTCCAGTGTGTCTAGGCCGCAGACAGTTTGGTTGCAGGCGTTCCCCTGGCCTCCTTCTGACCAACACTCGGCCATCACTGGCACCAAGGCAGAACCTGCTTTCATCAGAAAACACAACAGATCTCCACTCCGTCCTCCAATGAGCTCTGGCTTGACACCACTGGAGTCGCAAACGGCGATGGCTTGTAGTCAGTGGAATGCACGCTACAGGGCGCCTGGCTCGGAGCTGTCCTTGAAGTAACCGATTTCTAACAGTTCGTTGTGTCACTGTGGTACCAACTGCAGCTCGAATTTCTGCCGCAGACGCAGTACGATGCGCCACAGCTGTACGCCGAATACGGCGGTCTTCCCTCTCAGTAGTGCCACGTGGCCTCCCGGAACCCGGTCTTCTTGAGGCAGTACCATCCCTTGACCACTGCACCCAACAATCATGCACAGTGGATACATTCCGGCCAAGTCTTTCTGCAATATCGCGAAAAGAAAATCCACCTTCTCGTAGCCCTATTACACGACCTCGTTCAAACTCGGTGAGCTGTTGATAATGGCTTCTTCGTCTTCTTAAAGGCATTCTTGGCTAACATCAACTCACTATGTCAAATCTCAGCGGTAAATAACGTTCACAAACTTTACAGCGCGTATTTAAAGCAAACCTGATTTGCAAGCTCTGAGTAGCGCTACTAGCGCCACACTTATGCGCGAAGCGCGAAATTTGAATCGATGTCATCTTTCAGATGTATAAACACGCCTACCAAATTTCGTTTATCTAACACAAGTCTTTCTTGGTGTTGGGATTTTTTTTTTTCCGTCTGTGTATTTTTAATTGTAGTTAGCTCAATGGTATAACTGTCGAAACCAACTTGAGCAGCTACATATAGTTCATCGTAAGAAATAATTCTAGCAACCATTCCAGTTTTCTTTGAAGATGACATTTACATAGAGCCAAGTAAGCCGTTATCATGTCGATTTGACTTATTTAATAACTTGAATAGCATCAACTTCGAACATAAAAATTGGAACAATTTGTGGGAAACAATATTGGCAAAATCTTATTCAGGCAGTAATATTGTGGGTGTAATTAATATTTAAATATGAAAGTTAAGACGTCAAAGCTGTAATGTGGAATACTTCTTGCTCTAACACCTTCTACCATTCTTATATCCCTACTTTATCATTTAATATTCTGCATATTTTATTTAATATATATAACAAGGTTCATGAAAACACTTTTTGCGAATTGAGGTTGGAAAAACTGAATTGTAACACCACAGAGAAATATAATTATTTTACTGAATACGAGTGGGGTAAAGTTTAAAAAAAAACAGGAAGTAAAAATATTATGAATTCAAATTTTCTGAATTTTCTTTCTGAAATCATGAAAAGTCTTCCTTTCTGGTAAAGTGCCATATTTTTCTTTGTAACGACGTAGCAAAAAGAAAATAATTTTTCCTACAAGGCAGAGTAGTTTCAAATGTCCTATCAAGGCGTCAGAAAAATAAATATATCTGCAAAAGACAACAAATAAAAATTTATTTATATTTATTTAGTAACACATTGAAAAAGTATTATACAATATAGAAACATACTTTGTTCTCCAGTTCTATAAATATAGGATGAAAGAAGAGGCACCAGCTTGTGTTTGATACAAATCAACAGAGTAAATGTGCTCGTGAGAGAGTTCTTCAGTATCTTCACCATAAACATCAGCGCTGCTATCCAGAATCCTTCCGATGAAGACACCTTTCAGAAGAATCGAGTGACTACCTACATATGATGCAAAGATTGTACTGTGCAATTTGCTTCTCACTTGAAATGAGAGCTTCAGGAATACAAATGTACAAAGCATCTTTCGACACAAATTTATAGGCCCACTGTTTGAGTGAGAACACTTAAGGGTCTGAATTGAATCCCTCAGGCTTTACCCCACACACAGGCAGTTATCTCACACATCTGCCGAAGTCAAAATTAATAGATTTTGAGCTGAGATAACGTAATTTTAGGCACGGCTCCTCTCGGAAACAAGACCGACGGTATCGTTTCAGAGCGAGGTCTGCTAAATGTGCGGCAGGGTGTCACACATGACGAAGTTGGTCACTCCGTACTTGTTGAAGCTGCCCTTATCCGAGTGCGCCACCTTCACTATGTCCGTGGCGGCGTAGTAGTTCTCCCGCTTGCCCGGAGAGGCGCCACTGTTTTGCTGGTGATGGGTTGCGAGTGGCGGAGGTGGGGTTCCGGCGAAGTGGAGCTCATCGTGGAAGCTGCTGAGACTGATGATGGGGAAATCTGTAAACAACCGCTGAGATGATTCAAATGAAGTTTACAGTAATATCGCTAAGCAGGTTATGTCACGGGTAGTCATATCTACTCTGATTGTGACATGTATCTCAAAGTAACTTTAAGCATTGGCTTACTTACTTTGAGTCGAAATACAAGTAACACTCAGAATGATTGTAAACTCTAATTATTATGCCAGGTCAGCATAGATCAGTTGGAATGGAGAGAACTATATGAGAATGCGACTATTTTTCTTATAAACCTAACGTCGGAATAAACCGTTCTTCAACGATAGCACTTGCACTGGCCATACCAATTATCCCTCCTAACCCCTTCAATGTATAGTTGTGAAGTTTGGAAAAATTAACGAATTACCTACCAGAGCCAAGGTATCGTAAATAGCAACATGTATATTACATAACCTTTATTCTATCTGTTATCATGATTTTTTAAAAAGAACAACAATATCAATAATTGACGAGATATATATACCCCGCTTAATATACATAGTTCTCAGGAGTAAGTTGAGCTCCTGATATGTATAAAACACTGTGTTACAATTAGCTGGGCATATATCCTCAATACACTCATATTAGCTAAGTTTCATGACATTTTGTAATGAATTTGATACTGTAACACACTAGATATTCCATGTTTACCACACCTTAACTCTGTACTGTAAGAATATAGCAGATGTGGAAACCGCAACGAAATCCTCATGCATCTCTCAATAAAACAGAGAATTGTATCGATATGTTTCTGATCACTTTTCGATAAGCTTACTGGTTTCTAAACCTATGTACTGTTGACTATTTAATTCCATGTATTATGGTAATTTTCTACTAAACTTCGCTAAATCTGTCGGCTTCCCCATGATCCACTGTTTTGAGGTAACTATTTCGCTAAGCTTGTTTGTAAAGATTGTAGATAATTAATATATTGGTAGCATTACAATACGAAATAATTCACAAAATTCTTCGTCACTGATATGAATGGAAATATAGCAACGTTATTTGAATTTTAGCAGACTTTGTGTGTCATAATTTTTCTTATGCTACTTATGTTGGCAGATCATTCATTAGTACCTAAGCTGACTATTACTTAATGAACTATTAAAATTTTATGATGATTTTTGGATGCTGATCCATTAAAAATATAATCACACACTTGTAGGAAGATACTTAATTCGAATATTTGCTTTTATTGAGACACTTTTACTATCTTTCTGTGTGTTTACCGGGGCACTATTGGCAATGTAACATAAAAGTAATGAAATAATAATCAATAACAGTTTTGGTAGAATATGTTGTTGGCGAATCATCGAGGCAAACACAATCTACTCTATCACATGAACAAGTTATTGAGACACTTTCGCTATCTTTCTGTGTGTTTACCGGGGCGCTATTGGCAATTTAACATAAAAGTAATAAAATAATAATCAATAACAGTTTTGGTAGAATATATTGTTGGCGAATCATCGAGGCAAACACAATCTACTCTATCGCATGAACAAGTTATTCTCCAACAGTTGTAATCAGAAATAAGTTGTATGGTTTTTGTTGCTATTAATAATATTAAAAATTGTAATGGGTTCCTTATAAATACGATTTATGTGGTTTCTTCAGTTACCTGTGAAGTCGTGGCTCTTGCTGGGCGCGAGCAGACAGCCGTACTCGTGCTGCGCGGAGAGCAGCTTGTAGGGCTCGTGGTAGACGCTCGAGTTCTCGCTGTCGTCGGCGCCGCTGCAGCTGCCGCTGTCGTCGTGGCGGCCGCCGTACAGGCTGCAGACGGCGGTGTGCGCCGCGGCGGCGGCCACGATGGCGGGCGACGTGGCGGCCACTTTGCCCTGGCCGAGCACGCGCGCCAGCACGGGCGGCGTCGACAGCTGTAGCCCGCCGCGCATCGAGATGCACGGCCTGGCGGGCGCCGCGCAGCTGGCCGCGCCGCCGCCCGCCGCGGAGAACGCGCCCGGCTTGCCGCCCGACAGCAGCGCCACCTTCTTGCGGCCGCGCCGCACCATCAGCACCACCGAGCAGCCCACCACCAGCAGCAGCGCCGTCGCCAGCACGCCCGTCACCAGCCCCACGTACGCCTGCTGCGGGCTCGCCGCGCTGGTCGCTGCAATACCATCAACGCTATCAACTTAATACAGACATACCAACTTTTACTCAATATACCACAATACTCAATCTCTCTCACTCTTGATTGTAAACCGTGATCTTTTTGTGAGTTATCGTGCTAGGATTTTTATCTTATTTTTCTTTATTTGGTCAACAAGAGAAGAGAAGTTGTGGAATATAACTCCTCATCCACATACAGTGTTCCTAGGGCCTCAGCCAAAAGTTTCTTCTACAGATTTTTTTTTTTTTAGCTCTCCTGTTCTTTAAGGAATTAATAAGATGACGTAAGATTGGTAAGATTGAAGAGATTTTACCGGAAACCCCCCCCCCCCCTCCCAATTTAACCCGACATAAGTAATGGATTGGGGAATATAATCAAGAGAACACATATAGCGTAATTATGGCCTCTACAAAAAGTTGAACCTCTCCTCAGTTTTCATTGATTTTATGACGTAAAAGAGTAAAGGACTAAAATTTTGTTGATGGTGACTTATACATAGAAATGGTGTGTTTAACCTGATGGACCCAGTAAAGTGGATTAACTACTATATATTCCTTTCGTTTATTTTATTACTCAATAATTAATTATTATAATCTTTGGATTAGAGAGCCAAAATAGGTCATGGTTTATTTTACCCTTCATAAGCTTTATTCGTATTGTTCAGTAATCAATACACCTCAGTATTAATTATTTACGTCTTGCGTGTTCTTCGTCTTTAGTTGTTTTAGTAACTATGGTACTTTTTTCATTACACTCACTATGAGAAGTTAAAATAAACTTTTCGTTAGGAGTACGAATTTGTATCTATTAAATAATTATTGGTAGTGGTATTTTCATTTCAGTCGTGAGGAAGAATAAGAAAACATAATGTATTAATGCAATTAATGCTTTTATCTAAAGTTACAACAAATTTGGGGTAATAAGAGGAACGCTAGATAAACAAGATATTGGCAGTATATGTTTCCTTCACACACAGGAAAGAACATCAGTATGCTTTATTACTGACGATAATAATACAGTATATCAACTGAACTTAATTATAGCCTACACGTGATGCTAACTAATTCTGTTATGGACCAACTTTAAATACAATTCATAAATGTTGTTATCAAGAATGGAGTTGAAAAATACATTTCATTGTCGACTTTAGGACGTCATTTTGTAATAAAAATATAATTCAATAATAATACTCTTATCTTTTCTGAAATGATTGTGGTCTCAAAAGACCTTCATGTTGCAACCCGCAACCCGTTGCTACTTACTCTGTTCGGTTTCTGAAATGTAGCAAACAGTTCATATGTTTTGTGGTAACCTGTTGTATGCTGGTAACTTACTGGTAGCGATATCCATCCTCGGTCGAGGAGTCTCCGTCTCTGGTTCCTCTGGCTGTTCGGTGATCAGACGATCCGTCGTTGAGTCGTGTTGGTAGAACATTAACTCCAGTGCATACTGGGACACATTACGAGCCACAGGTACTGAAAAACAGTACAACGTAAGAACAAAACGGGAACTGTAACAGCACGTAGCTCTTTACAAAAGAACGGTTTCGTCAATTATCTTTGATATTTCGTCAGAAACAAAACATGAGAATTGATAAATGGTGAGTGACATAAAAATGCATGATCTCAGTCAGCTAACTGCCAGGTTATTTATTCATTGTTATACGACCATAAATGAAAATAATTGTGGATATTTGTTGCGAATGGCAAAGTGAATTAAGTTCAAATGATTCCAGAAATTATTCCCACGTTTTTGCATTTCATTCTCCATTTTATAATAATTACTAGACAGACAATTTAAAATAATTGATGTTAATTACATATGGATCATCATTAACTTTCTTCAAGGCAGGTTCACACAAGTAGTTTCCATGCTTCCAGTACTGATAGCCGACTGTTTCGGCCGAACTTCTTTGACATTATTCTTGGGCGAACTGCATTTACATTTGTTTTACATGCTCTACTAAGCACATCTAACGGTGTTTCGAAAGGTTTCAATAATCCAGCCAGTCAAAACTGCGGAGCTATCACTCGGGGTTCGCAGTTTAATTTTTTCTCTCGGCAGCTAGGTAAGCCATGCATCTCGTAGCCTTAGGCCGCTGTCTTCGTTGATATTATTAGGTTGTTTGCAATCTACAGCGCCTATTTTATCTGTGTCATCCAACACTGGAAGAAGTATTTCGTTTTCAAGGTCAAAAGCACGAACGGCCACGGTGGAATGGGCGGATCTATTCGACCTCTGCTTCAAGTCAACCTTATTCCTTTACGGCGGGATACTGACTTGACTGGATTGCAACCTCAGTCACTCGCTGGTTTATTCCTCCCCTATTGTAATCAGACATAAATCCATGAGATAGCATCCTATGTTTTCCATTGGACAAAAAGTGCTCCATAACCACAATCAAATCACTGGTATCAAAGAGGAAGAGATGTCGTTTCAGAAGTAACTTCGGTCCCAGAACATTTTCAGGCATAACAGCGATATCCGAGAACGACAATCGGTAAGCTAGGAGACAATGATACATGAAGAAGAAATCAAATCTAAATGTTCTCGAGGTGTAATCAAAGGATGGACGTGGATCAAGTACAAAGAGATTAAGCAGCCTTGTGTCTGGCAAACGGGTCGCATTTTAAGCATCGCAAGCAAAGAAATGATCTAATGACTTCTATTGTTGTCACTCAACATCTAACATCAAGCCCACGCACGACATGAAGCAGAAGTTACTGTTATTCACTGTTCCTTGTCCCTGTATTCTCTCATAACACTTGCAGGAATCTCCTTTTATCATGTATTAATTCTCACGATAGCGTTACGAATTACAACGCATGTTACTGACAGGTAGTTTCTACCCGCACAACATGTGGCAGTAGTTATCCACCAACCTCTGATTTCACACTTAGAACCTACTGATCACATTTAGTAGTAGCAAGTGAAATCCGCCTTGAAGATCGTCTCTTTGACTCCACCTAGACATCCAGAAAGTTGTGACGAACAGTTTAAAGACCATTACAAAGAAAGTTTCTTTATGGATTTATGCCTCGTCAACATCCATGAAGAGAAACAATACGAAGATCGCCTTTTGACGGAATCTTCCCGGTATTCACCTGGAGTGATTTCAGGAAATCATGGAAAATCGGGATGCCCAGACGAGGATTTAAACCCGCGTCCTCCAGAATAACAGGACTGAGTATTTTGGCTAACCTACCATGCTCGTTACATAAAAATATATCCAGGAGACACATGACCATGAAAATAGGTTAGTACAGTCACAATTATTGTATATCTAGAGTAAAAATAGTTATTTCTTTCACGTAACTACTTTTATAACGTCACTATTAAAACTAAGCAATAGGTTTGTCACTTGAGTAAAGTGTTAGCAGTGGTCTGTTTCGTCGACTGAGCTTACCAGAGTCCAGCGTCACTTCGCTGATGAGAATCCACTTGTCGGCAAAGTGCAGGTGCATCCTCAGGAAGCGAGCCGGGATCTGCTGCAGCGAGACGCTCACGTTGACCGTCGACTCGTGTGGCGCTGGCGTCGCCCTGGTCAGCACCGGTCTGAAGTTGTGCCCGTTCAGACTCACCGACACAGACATCTCTGAAAATATCTGCAGGGCACAACAAGTGTTTTTTGTGGAGAGGAACTAAAAACATTCGACATTAGATGAGTTCGACTGCTGTTTTTTTTATGATTGCAATAACTGTTTCTAATCGTGAGTAACAATTACCTTAAGAGAGAAGCTTTTCTCTGATTGACCGATGTTTATGTACACGACCTTCATCTATTAACGTCTCTGCTCAAGTGATCTGCTGTCGGGATAGGAAGGATTTTTTTACTAGGTCCAGGTGGACGTGCTTTTTGCTAATTGGTTGTTGAGTAAATCATCCTTTGCCTCCTGGCAGTTGATGGGAACAGTTCGTGGGGGAATAGGAGTTGCCTACAGGCTATTTAAAGCTACGTACACTCCGCAGTTTGGTATAGTTGCTTTAGCTTGACAAAAAATTTCAGATTTTTCTCGCCTGAAAAAATAAATAAAAAATAAATCAAATACCAATCTGCGTGAAGAAAAGGCTACTTCACTTTAGTCAACGGAGTTGTTAGGTTTAAGTTTATTTAAGCTTAATGTAGTCGTTGAGGCCGCGTGCCAGCTGAAAGCGAGAAGATTCGGCAGCAGAATGAATGTTTTATAAACCACTCTTGGTTGCTTATTCCGTTCTGCCTCAGTCATCATCAACAGACAACACGCACAATATGGTGTGATGCGTTAATCAGGGGTAACAATAAGACATGTAAACATCTGGATGTATGCCAATTCACGGAGACAACAGCTGTCAGTCACAGAAACCTAATGTTCATACACCGAAATGATTCGGTTTGGCCATGGATATTATTTAATTAAAATCTTCTTTTTTACAAATATCGCATTAGCAAAAAAATGATTAAAAAAATAAAATAATAAAATGAAAAAAAAAACATTTGTCTACATAGTATCGCTTCTGAAATCTTTATTCCAATTTTTTTATTTATTTTTTCAAGAAAAAGATAATAATGATTTTGGGATGAGACATTTTTTTAAAAACATATCTCTTCTCCCACTTGCTGTCAGAATTACGTTGCCCCTGTTTGAAACTCTGAGGAAATATAGTTAGGTAGATACGAAATATCATGTATCGCGTATATCATGTATAAGTTTTTATTTCGAAATACTCTTGAATAATTGGAGTATTTGTATTAGATATTAACAGTTTTAAAGACAGCAAGTGGTCTTTCTGGTTTTCACCATACTAGCTAGTTGTTAAACTAACATTTCTCAAGGTATATTTAATTATTACCTTTTTAAATATAGATAGTGCTGCCCCACCTACAATACGATAATGTGTAAATAAATCTATTGTAAGTTACTTATATTCTCAAAACAGGTCTCTGACTAAATACTTCGACCGTATGTAATTACGTATATTGTGAAGAAAGTCAATTATAAAATATTACATTAAAAGAAATGTCCGTAGCCGTTTATGGACCATAGTTATGTAGCAGATGGTATATTTGTCTTGAGAAACTTTGAAAAACTGGCTCATCTATTTTCCACTACCGTATTTAAAATTCACTAACTATATGTGAAACAGGCTGTTAAAAGTAATGATTTCGCCTCCTTGTTGTCATACTCCTCCAATTACACAGAGCGAAATAAAAACTAAATTATTTTCACCTGCAAACATTTTAGCACCCTTCGAAAGTAAAAAGAAATGGTAAACAACGATTGATTCGTCGTAAAAATCCAAGAAACAACCAAAGTATGTAAGATTCAAGTTGACAACTAGTAATATAGGTAAGATATCTGGAAAAAATTACTTTCTCGTAAACGACTGAAATATATACCAGTCTGTTTTTTTTTGTTTTTTTTTTGTTTGGATACTGTATTTAGAACAGTTGTTTCAATTTATTATATAAATTAAAAATTACACAGGATACATTAAATTTTCGGTACTCTGTAACATTATCTTGGCCTCAGTCTCACAAATTTAATTACTAACAAATTCTCACAGATTAAACAGAGAATTGTGCAAGCTAGGACGGTATCACTATAAGCTTTTTACATTTCTCTCCATCCACCACTAATAATTTTTTCATGACACTGAGATTGCAGATGCTAAACATATATGACAGTGTGTCGGTGGGTAATCAATAATGACACATCAATGTTGGATACACAAATCACGGCTGATGTACCCCTTCTGTAGTAATCACCTGAAGATAAGCGGCACCCATTAAAACTGATTGCTGATAATTTTAAAGCGCGAGGTACTTTTATTTATGGACGCAGCAGATTCGTTATTTCTAAAAAATTAACTCGCTGTCAATACCGTTTCTCTTATATTTTTCCTTTTTCTACTGGTCTGTTGAGGACGCAGACTAACATCATTTACAAGACCTAAATATAAACACAGTTACTAATCCTTTTTATCATGTCGTCAAAGTTAAATTGAGTGCCATCTTCTATTTCCGAACAGTCTAAAGATGTTCGTTATATCATATCGAAACAAGCACTAAACGCATAGCATCCGTGATTGCCTAAACACTATGAGATAGGCAGAAAACACTTAGCCATGCCGAAATTTTAGCAAAAACTACGAATGAAACTTGAAATTATCGCAATCAACGAAAGTAAAGTTTTTTTTAGTTTTTAGATCTCCCAGATCTCGAGAAAAATTAAAGAGACGTTCCTTATTTTCATGGCAGACGCATAAAAGAGAAAATGTTCGTTCCAATACAGATACATAGAGCATATACCAATGCTCGACAAATATTTAAGTCTGACAGTTTTTTGGAAACTTGAGATTCTTATGAAATCTTGTGTAAAGTTCATATGTGATCTGTAACTGTAAGAACACGTCTCTCCTTCATATAATCGCTTTGAGTAGTTAGGTTCCTACTACCGAGGACGAATCCACTCAGGTTTCGTGCCTCGTTCGCCACCTCCTACAACTGAAAACACCCGCCTTTCTTTTTATTGCATCAAATACTTAGGACTCTGTCTCAATATTAACTCCAGATCGCTGAAAACAAAAGTACTATCTTCTCCCATATCATTAAAACCATTGTAAATTCCTATCAGGGACTGAATTGTGTAAAAATCCCGAAAAATATGAAGTACTAAAGAAAAATAATTAATTTAAAAACGCTCTGAGAAAATATTACTTGTCCCAGTGCCAACTACCAAACCATCATTTTCAAGTTTGCACTTATTCTTAGGCTTCACTAGTATTAGTTTGTGCAGTTTAAACATACTTCTTAAGCTTTTATGAGTATTTTGTAGCACTTACCTTTCCTACATCACTTTCACATTAATATTATTAAGTTTAAACTTAGAATTATAATAATTAACGTAAATTAAATGTGAAGAAAGTATTGTAAATTGTTAATTAATTTAAGGAGTAAATTATTATAAAAGCCTTGTATAAATTAAGCAAGAGCTTGATTGCCCGAATATTGCGAGTCTAAGTACATGTTTAGGTAAACAAAAATACAAGTTGTTACCGGCTTTAGTTCGCTTAGACTTGGAATTTTGTTGCAATAATTGGATATATAAAGCATTAAGTTCAGTAGAACGTATCCCAAAAAGCACTGAACGTGGATAATATGACGGGTAAGCCATCACTATAAGTTTCTACCATTCAACCTGTCTCATAAAGAGTACCAATTTATAATACATTTAAAAAAAGTAACAAATTAAGTGGGCATTAATTATGGGAAACTATCTACCACAGTTCTTCCAGCGAATTTTTGTTTGTGATACACAAACTGTCTGCGAGAGAAACAAAGACTGAGCAACCAATGTAACATTACAGACAATCACTCACGCTATCCATCTGTCTGACACCGTTTGTCTAGTTTTCAAAATTTAATTACAAAGTTTTATTTATCTCGAATAAAGTATCCTATGTCCTTGTTTATGATAAATGGTATTTCCTGGTCAAATTTCGTCAATATCGGTTCAGTCATTTAGTCGTAACAGAATTACTTTCGCATTTGTAATATTAGTATAGATATTGGAAAGTGATTGGGCCAGATATTGCTCTACAAACTTTGAGCAGCTGATAGTAATTGATTTACCGCCATTTTGTTCAGAGTTGAGTACTGACCTGCACTCCGTGGTCTGGACGATGAAGCGCGTGCACCCTGACCGCCGTCAGCTCCCTGGGACCGTCCAACTGCAGCTCAAGCTCAACCGGCTGGCCTCGCCGGCTAGAGTTCTGCCAGCCTACCCACCGCCAATCTGCAACAGGTGCAAACATTATGAAACTAAGCCGAATAGTCTGACTTATGATACACAAGCCTCAAAGCATATAAAAAATGACGGGTTGAACAGAGTGTTTTGGTACTGACCGTTGCGTAAAATGTTCTCGAGCTTTCCACCGCGATATTGCGTCAGTAAGAGGCGACGATTCGGAGTATATCATTAGCTCCATCTTCAGGTGAAGTGTCGGATTTCGGAAGAGTCCACGCTTATAAGGCCTTCGGTTGCCACGTGACGTCAATCACGTGCGTCGGGGGCCAATCCGTGGACAGAAGATGGAACAGGGAAGAACCTGGTGGGGTGGATTGGCCCCCGACGCACATGACTGACGTCACCTAACAACTGAAGACCTTACGAGTATAAGCGTGGACCCTTCCGTAATCTGACACTTCTCCAGAAGATGGTGCTATAGGAAGGCACGGAAACGTCGCTTCTTACTGACGCGCTATGCCGGTACAAAGCTCGAGAAAATTTTACTCAACTAACTCACCGAGAAAGCCTACAAGCTTTCAATATCTGTGATCGTTGTTAATCGAACAATGAAGGATGACTGCGTGACGTCACAGCATGAAGGACGTGGCACCACAGTTAGCAAGGTTAGTTTCATTAGTATAGATAATTGACGCAATTCGACGAGTTAAATGATGACATCTATGATTAAAAATGGTTATAATCTTAATGCGATAAACATTATAAATTATGGTTGATTAACTTTTTGATTCCTGTGCTATAGGGCTGCGGATGAGGATTGGCTCAAGGAGAACAAATGGAATACCAAAATTCGAATGATCAGATGGAGATTTTAACCAGACTGCTCCCGAATGCCAGGCCACAGAATAATCGAAAAATTTCCTGACGCTTTTCACTTTTTGAGGCGTGATTCACACACGCTTGGCTTGATAGAAAAATCTTCTCTGGTATCATCTCCAATACACATAATTATCATATTGTGTTTACATTCTTCTGTTGAAGAACAAATTCTTTAAGTATTGTATCATCATGATCTTTATTGATTTGTATCCCTCATAAAATTGTCCTCTAATACATGATACTATTTCGAAGGAGACATTTACTTTCAGCTATACTCAGCTTTGAAATTGAACTCTTTCACTCCTCGTCGTTCGTTAATCTAACCAACGACGAATCTTGTTTACTCAGTACCATTACGCGCCACGTCGCCAGTACTGCTGATCTACTCTGAATGGAGCTATTCACACAGAGTGTTTTATCTTCCTGCCGCCCGTTTGTGTTACTGATTAGGTGATAGTTAGCACAACATTGCCTGTGTTCAGTAAGTCTCAAAACATTTGTAATGAATAGATGAAATGTTCTCGGGAAAATAGTCGAGTGAGAACGTTAGTAACGCACGACGTTTCGGCGAGCATTAACTCTGCCGCCATTGCCAAGTGACTGTCATTTGACAATGGCGGCAGAGCCATTTCCGCCTAAACGTCATGCGTGACAAAATTTCTCACTCGGCTATTCATCAGTATTCAACGCCGAGAAAGCCTCCACTCTTATATGTAATGAGTAATCTAAAAGAAGGTAGAATCCACTTCGGTGCAAACACAATTTACCAATATCGCGTGCGGCTGCCAGCTGTTACCTGGTTTCCAGGCGACGATGTCATGGTCCATGTCGGTACCGATGCGGCCGTCGACGAGCTGTCCCAGGCCGGAGACCATGAGCTGACCCTCCATAGCGCCGTCAAAGCTGGTGTCGGACAGTCGGAAGTCGTCCGACCATCTGTCACCACGAGGTGCAGAGTAGCTCACAATGCCCTCTGCAACAGATTCCTTTTAACATTACCCTTAAGACATTTCGTACTATATACATTGCATAGCTACGAAAAAATACATCAAGATTACGAAAATATGCGATAGTTACAACCCACGTGTAAATTTAGTTAATAATAGGATAAAAAAATTTAATGAATTTGAAACATTAAGAATATATAATTATTCGAATTAGTTCCGTATATTTAATGATTTTTTTCTCCTCTATTCAAGTATGGCAAGTTTTGAGATATATAAATCCACGTTCAGCCATCCTAAACCCTGATTTTCTTTCGTTTACAGAAATCATTCCACGCTAATGCAGGAAAGTTCACCTAAAAGCACATTAAGGACTTTCTTCAGTCCTCTCTCCTCTCATGGCTCTAATGACCTAGACGTCGACGAGGCATAAAGTCATAAAGAAAATAAGAAACATATATTCTCTATATACAAACAGTTAAAAAGTTTATTTTTATACGTGAAACAACTTAGTAGTTTTGAATATTCCACGACATTTAGGACCATTTCATAAATGATTTCGAAAAAGTTCCTTCATCGAACACTTCTTTCGCCGTTAAAACAAAACAAAAAAAAGTATTTGCCTGTAGTGATTTTGGGAAAAAAATGAAAAATAAAAAATAAAAATCTGGATGGCCGAAAGTGGATTTAAACTCGAGTTATCCAGATTTTTTTTTTTTTTTTTTGAGAATTTGATGATAAACTACGAGTATAAAAACACCAATCTCCTCTTTATTTCCTAAACTACTGATTTATATTTTTTAGCGTTCAGAGATAAGTAATCCACTAAAAATTACAGGTCTGTTATAGCAAATGCTTATGGTTTTAGCAAAAAGTAATTCAGTTGTTTATTAGTAAATATATTATTCAATAAATACTTGTTTCAACAAAGGTCATATTTTCCACTTGGCAATTAATTTTATGAAACGGATAGCACTGTAAATATCTCGTTGTAATACTTTTAAAAATACCTAGGTGCGGGTGAGCTGGGAGTAGGGCATGGGGCGCACCATGCTGGCCACGAACTAGTCCCTGTGTATCACATAATATGAGGAGTAAGTACTTACGCTGCCAGGGACAGCCGTAGAGCTCGACCCTCATGCAGACGGTGCGGGTGTGCTGGGAGTAGGGCATGAAGCGCACCTTGCTGGCCACGAACGGCAGCTCCAGCTGCTGGCGGACCGCCAGGTACGTGTTGCGGTTACCGGACAACAGCTGCAGGCAGCAACAAGTGTTTGGCACTGTAAACACTGTACTTGGAAATCATCGGATATAATCGTTTCATTTATTACCAAAACAGATAAAAGTATTATTCCCATTGTTGTGCTGTAAGGTTTATGTAATCAAAAGTACAACAGAAATATCAAAATATAGCAGAAATGATTATAAATGTGTCATACTGATTATTACAGTTGGTTTAAATGTAATACGAGAAAGACGATAATTGTTTTTTATAAAGTTAAATTAAACTTCCAAAGGCGGAATGATATTCAAACCATAATAGAATGAGCCAATAGAGCCTTCTTGAAAAAAAGAAATTTTTTGTCTCAAATTGCCCCAGGACCCAGATAGAAGTTTCTAACACAATATGTTTGGTTAATTTAGGAATATTAGAAAGAAGGATTATTGTTACACTTAAAATGTGATACTATAGAGGAATGCTGAAAATTATGTGTACACATAAATTATTAAATGAACTTGTTTTACAAATGAAAGACGATTAAAGAAGTTGTGGAGAAATGAGAAGATTGTAGGTTACATCTGGGGGACATACGAGTTTGATTAATTTGGTAGGGAGGGCGTTAAATCTGTAGGAATGAATTGTACAGGAGGACAAAGTATATATGAAACAGTAATTGAGAAGCAGTGACTATCTTGACATTAGTTCAAGATGGGAATAGTTGGAGGATTGCATCAAACCAATAGAGAGGTTGATGACATGAAACAAGATTCAATATTGCGAGTAAGTATGCTCACATTGATTCTGTGATGATGTTACAAAGTTTCAGGGACGGAGAAGCTTAACTATATTAATTTTACGGAAACGCAGAGTCGAAAGTTATAAGCGAAATACTACTCAAGTTCTGCCTTAGCTTCGTGCATCGCTCCAACTCCCGAACCATGATCATGAGGTACAGAATTCTCTCTGAGTACTCCCCAATACCCTCAGATAATTTCCTTTGTTGATGAATTAACGACAGCGCACGTAAAATGATGTCAGTGAGACCGAAAATCCTGTTTACGGTACGGAAATTATGAATTCCATTTACCTGCACAAGATTCAGTAAGTTTCCACACTTACATCAGTTGTTCAAAATGGCGTCCCCAAGCTTCAATGGAGGCATGACATCGTCGCACAAAGTTCTGTCGAACCCATTCTGATATCCCCGGTGGTGCTTGAACAGTGCCTCAGGCAGCGTGAATTCTTGCCAGAATATTTCTCTTCATTCTCGACATGCATTTCTAACTTCTTTTCACATGGATCCACAACCTCTACATCTACTGCAAGTGCTTTTTGGAACTGTTTGTCTTACAATCTTAGCATCAAAAGTTCCTGTACATTACGGAAACGTTCCGCAGCGTTGTGTACGGAAACTGGACCAGCTATAATACTGTGCACCTCGCATTTGTGCCATGAAGACACTCCCACGAATGCCCTACTCATAGAAACCACTGAAGCTCCACTCGACCTTCGCCAGCAATATTTCGCAGATAAATATCTGCTTCATCGGCAATTCTTCAATCAACATCCATTACTTCCTAAACTTCAATTCTTAAGCAACAACATGGGACCATTTGGAGGAAAACGCCCTCCACAATGCCCGCTCTTGGGACACTTATAGGAAACTCAGATATATAGTGGCGCCCATAATCATATGGCCCATTTTAGCAACATCCTGGAAATCATACGAATGCCCTGCACCAACAATTCGATCTATGTTCTACCCTCTCAGCTCAACCAGAAATCTGCTTCTATCAACGTTTTGGTGAGACTACACCTAGATCTTCACGGATGGGTCCAAGATCACTGTACTGGATTCGCTTATTAGGCAATTTGCCGTCTACGAACTATGGAGCATTCTTGTCTCTCCCAGTCGAGTCTTCAACTTACACGGCTGTAAACCCAGACATTATGGAAGCGATCAGTTACGGAACTGGCGAAAATTCCAAGAAAATTCTCATACTAACCGATTCCAGAAGAGCTCTACAGCGGCTCCAGAATCCTTAATGGAATCACAGCAGCAATATATTCATAATGGACATCATCTAGATGACAGTGTCAACACAAGTACAAGACATCCAATTTATGTGGGTTATAGAACGAAGAACAACAAACTAGCAGACACCCTGGCTGAACGCAGAACCAAAGAAGGTATGTTCCTTGCCTTACCGTTGCCTTGTACAGACTTTCTCCCCTGTGTTAAGCAAAAATTGAGACAGTGTCTTCAATACTCCTGGACCACAACATCACAATATAAAGGAATATATTATAGCCTGTCTATTCAACCGTCAGTCCAAAAACGCGCGTGGTATAAAAATTACAGCACTAAAAGACAATATCGAACATTCGAATTAGGACGTAGTTCCTTTCCCAGAAATTTATATGGGATAAAGGTGGCTGACTCCCCACTATGTGACTTAGACAAAGAATAGGTCGCTGCTTAAACCATATCTTCTTCTTGTGAACTAAATAAGCTACTCCCCACAATACCTTTCTAACCAAGCTGTCTTTACTTCAAGTATCTGTTGCAACATCAGTTCCAACCCTGCTTGCTACCACCCTAGATACATCACGATCTGATAAAATTTTTACGCCATGCAACATCTAGACAAAGAAACTAATGTAAACCAACATATATTTCTTTTACTGTATATACTGTCATAGGTATCAGAACAATTTTTGGTTTTAACTTTCGACTTGGGGACCAGGGTATCTTACCTCAAATGGATACACTTCTACCCTTCTACATCTTCCCTAAAAAATTTTAACATCAACACGGATTCACCGTTTATATAGTCTGAGTAACATAAATTAGTAAGACGCGAATTATTCCGCTACATAATTGTGTTAGTTTTCTAGCCACGTCATTTATTCCGTATGAAGTAACTAGTCGAAAGAAATAGGTTACTATCAGAAGCATTACTTCCTGAAAAGTTTGTCCAAAATGTCCTTCACGTGCTCCAATACGATACTAAAAACATCTCTGAGTTTTTCGGCGCAAATTCATATTACTTAATTTATCCCAAACGAAATCTGCTGGCCCGAAAAGCATATATTCTTATTCTTCTGGCGTTTTAGTTCCCCGAAAGTGTACATTATTTCTCACTCATACAGCACTCATACTTGGATCGATCCATCATTAAATCAACAAATTTTAAATTAACTTGGATACATTAATAGAATTACTCATGATTTAAAATCTTTGATACAGATTAATCGCTTATGGTAAAACGACTATCTATTTTTCTTGTATTTATTCTTTGATCGCTTAGCACTAAATCAATGATGCTTTCAGTTCCTGTATTTTTATTACGGGGATCTAGCAGATATTCTTACAGAAATTTCCGATTGATATCTTAAAGATTCTCGCAGCCAAGAACTCAAGTTTTTGATATTTATATTTACAAAAATGAAATAACTTACAAAATATTTTAACATACTGTAAGCCACCTTTTGGACAAACCGGGATTTTCAAATTAGTGGGATAAACTATTAATTTATTATTATTACAGCAATGAGTAGTATCGTACACAGCCGACATTCCAGCACCTGTTAATGTGAAAACAGCCACGTACGCCGACGATACGGCATTCTTTACATCCAGCCGTAGCAGAGCCATCGCCACGAGACGATTGCAGGAAGCTCTTCAGCAGACAATAGCCTGGGCCAGAAGGTGGCGGATAAGTATAAACCCTGTCAAAACGCAAGCGATTATGCTGACGCGACGCCTAGGACGCCGTAGTGAGCAACTACCTCACCCGCAACTTCAGCTCAGAGGTAAAACCATTCCCTGGGCACCAACTGCTCGTTACCTTGGTGTAACGCTTGACTGTAAGCTGACATGGCGAGCTCACATCAAGGACATCAGGCAAAGGGTAAGTGCTCGGCTCCATTCTCTTTACCCTATACTTAACCGGGAAAGTTCGTTGGTACCACACCTAGGAGTTGCCATTTATTGCTCCTTGATTAGGCCGGTAATTGAATATGCTTGCCCCGTCTGGGGGTACGCTGCTAATTGCCACCTGAGAAAGTTGCAGGTGCTACAAAACAGAACACTGAAGCGGGCACTACATCTGCCCAACCGTTTCCCCACCGTCGCAGTCCACGAGGCGTCGGGAACAGAGAAGCTCATTGACAGGTTCCGGCAACATGCCTATAAATTCTACAGAGCAGCACATCACTCTGCCAATCCACTGGTCAGTTGTCTCGGCGAATATGAAACTGCCGCTGACAAACATAGCAGGCCATTGGTGCTGACGGAGCGCTAAGGACCAACTAATAATACGCCACCAAGACGACCAATCAGAAGTGAAGAGAAGACCACTCTAGAGAAGACTGAGGGAGGAAATGTCTCAGGACAACAACCCCCAACCGACCAGCTGTAATACTGAGACTGGCGAAGATGTATGAGTAGTATCGGTTTCTGACAATCGGAAGGCTGCGAGTTTAATTCCCTGTCCAACCTGCCGGATTTCGGTTTTCAATAGATTCTCGCAATTACTCCAGGTAAATACTGGTAAGGTTCCTTTAAAATGCCAAAGACCAATTTCCTCCATTTTAGCTGAAGAAGGTCTTTGGGACAAGACACCAACCCCCATTGGATTCACCTTGTAGGAATGAAACGTTAAAATTAGTTCTATATTGCTTACAGTTAACATCTACACTTCGTACCTAACATCTTGTAGTGGTTTCAGACTTTCAGCTAACATTACAATCGTCGGAGTGGCCAGCCTACAGGCAATTGACTGTAACAGGAATATTAAGAATAGGTATAACTTAGTTTATAGTTCTTTCCACTCCAAGAATAATAATCACTGAGCTACATCATAAAAAAAATGTTCTCGTAGATGATTTATCTGCGGCCAAGTGTAAAAGTGTTCAAAATTTTAATTTGTCTCTACAGGGGTACTACAGAGCCTCCCGTATTTCCACAGACATGGCAGATATTTTTTAATAGGTACGCTTGGGCTACCTGTTACACCAAAGTCAAGCGTTGGTGACTTGATTTCCAGACAGAGATAGCTGGTACACTTTTAATGACATTCTGTCCTCTTTCTCGTCATCCAACCAGTGAATCGATGTGCCTACCTCTCGACATTGCTATTTATTTTCCCATTAAAATAAACCCAGTATCAGCCTCCGGTAAATTGAAAAAGAAGCTTTTAAAATATTCGGTGCGCCGACTTTGTAATTTTCGATTTAATCAGCATCGTGGCGTGCCTACACTCATTTCGTGCTTGTTATTTACTGTTTTCTTCATTGATATATCGTTTGCTAATTATATATGCAGCTCCTCAAATTAGTCTTGGTATCTTTGTTGTCAATCCGTAGCTTAAATTTGTAGATCTTCGATTTAGGAGCAAATGAACTTAGCTCACAGAAATTAGTAACAACTAAATTCATAGTTTACAGTTGTTATACCGCAGTAGACTCACTGTGTTGGCTCCGGAGTCTGACGCTGAAGTAACTGGTTCGAGTCTTGGTGCTGGAGGAAAATTTCGTGAAGAGGATTTGGCCACAAATGTTGGAGAGGCACTGATACATTTTTCCTAATCACACACACATGGCACCGTCACTGCCTTAGAGTTACAAGCAGGTGGGGGGTGGAGTATTTGTCCGAGGACATTGCCTCCAACGTCACGAAGGAGTTACAATTCTCTTAACTGTCGGTATGTCTTCTTGTTGGGTGTTAGTTTGCTAAGAGACTGAGCGGTCATCTATGCCTGTCGTCGCCATTGTTGTAGCGTCCAAGCGAGTTGACCGCAGTGTTGTTGCAATGTCTGGTGTTTTTGTAAAATGTTTCCGCCAGCTGGCGGAATCTGTCCTTCAATTTAGGTATGCCGGCAGCCTCGTGGAGTGCATCCATGGGGAACCGGAGGGCTCTCCTTAGGGCCCTATTTTGTATAACCTGGAGCTTTCTGATTTGCCTGTCACTGGTGTATGCCAACACAGGACACGCGTACTTTATAATGGGGCGTATGAGCGATGTGTATATCTTGACTCCAGTGGAAGGGGCAAACTTGCTTTCCTTATTTAGAATAGAGTAAAGACTGTGGAGCCTGGTGCTTGTTCTCCGACGGACTTCATTGATGTGGCTACACCAGTTCAGTCTCTTGTCTAGAGTCACCCCCAGGTAACGTGCCGTGAAGGACCATGGGATTTCTCTACCATATAATCGAAGTGTTGGGTCAGGATGAGTTGGTTGACGGGTCCCAAGTCGCTTGGTTAATATATTGGCTTGGGTCTTGGTGTGGTTTATGTCAGTACGCCACCTCCTAGCCCATGCCTCTGTTACTTGGAGAACTTCTTGCAGTCGCCGGGTGGCTAGTGCTCTACAACTGCTGGAGGCCAAGTACGCAGTATCGTCGGCGTAAGTAGCTGTCAGAACACCATTGCTGGTCGGTACGTCAGAGGGATACAGGGAGTATAGCACTGGCCCAAGGATAGAGCCCTGTGGGACTCCTGCCTTGATGTTCCTGGTAGAAGAGTACGCCTTGTTCACCTTGCAGCTGAAGATCCGGCTGGTGAGGTAGGAGTTTAGTAGCTTCACGTATGGCCCCGGGATACCCTGTTCTTAGAGCTTGAGCAGGAGCCCCGGATGCCACACGGAATCAAAGGCACACAAGATGTCAAGGAGTACCATAGCAATATAGTGCTTGAAGTTGAAAGCGTGGGTCACCACTTCTGCTACCCGCATCAGCTGCTGGGTGGTGGAGTGACCGCGTCGAAATCCTAGGTGGTGATCTGGAATAACATTGGCGTCGTCGATGAATGCAGACAGGCGTTTTAGTAGCTGTTCGAACACCTTACTAAAGAACTTGTCTGTATGGCTGATAAGGCCGAAAGCCATATAAATAAATAAATTAAAAAATGGCTTGGAACAAACTTATCAGCCTATAATTCTGAGGTAGGTGTTTGTCTTTCCTGGTCTTGTTAATTCCCACAATTATTGCGTGTTTCCACAATTGAGGGTAATGCTGACGTCTCAAGATGGCATTGAAGATAGCGGTGAGATGGAGAGAGGCCTCTGGTGGTAGGTGCCTGAGGAGAGTGTTGCTAATCTCCTCACGCCCTGGTGTTTTGTGTGGGTGCAGTTTTGACAGGTAGCTGGCTACCTCCTCCGGGGTGATGTCATCTATTTGACGAGCATCTTCGGCGTCGAGATAGACTCTCAGGCGTCGGTGAACTGCAGTGTGGTAAGTGGGGTCCACGTTAGCCATAGAGACCCATCCTCCGGGTGGAGCATGGAGACTCTTGCTTCACACTCTTGGTTCCGATGTTGAATCAGGAAGCTTTAATGTCCCTTTGCAAGCGATTTAATGGTCTTCTGGTCGCCTGAGCTTCCACTCGTTGGCAATCCTGTTTTTGTGGCGGATTTCAGCCAGTAGGTGATGGAGCTGTGGAGTGGGAGCTGGTCTTGGTATCCTGAATGGAGTGGAAGCTACGGTTGCATCTTTAACTGCTGCCTCAAAAGACTGAAGGGCGACGTCAATGCTGTCGATTTCAGGTGGGTCAGATAGATTAGTCTCCAGGTGCTCCTGGTAACGCCTCCAGTTTGTTTTGTGGTGGTTGAAAGATGGTTCTTCTTGAGTTTTCAAGGATCCAACCTCAACCTCAATCATAACCGGACAGTGATCTGAGGATAGTCGATTTATGGCTGAGGTGGCGACGTAGCCCTGGATGCCCTTGGTGATGACTACATCTAGTACATCTGGTCAGTTGCCGTTGCTCGGGTAGTGTGTGGGCTCTTCTGGTGCCCATACGCAGATATTGTATCTGTTTGTGAGTCGTCTCAATGCTATACCCGCTGTGTTGTACCAGTTGGAATGTTTAGCATTAAGGTCGCCGGCAATCAGGACTTTTCCGCTGACATCTGCCAGAACCGTAAAGTCGGCTTCGAGTCGGCTTCGAGAGGTCGGTAGCATGAGATGATGGTTAGCTTCCTATTAGCTGTAGCCATTTCACGGCTTCCATCTGTTGGAAGGGTGGTAGGACTATTTCATGATCTGGAATGCTGTTCTTCACAAGATTTTTCACAAGAGTCATGGGCAAAATTCCAAACCACTCCACACCATCTATGGAGCACGGGCATACGACACTGTTAATCATGATTCGCTTTTGTTTGTTGTTGTTGCTTTTTTGCTTGTGGCTTTAATCCTCGACGGCGTCGATGTCATTAGACGCGAAAGTATGGGGGACAAGAAACGTGAAGGAATTGCGCCATGTCCTTTTGAAGGAAGCAGCCCGGCATTCACCCGGAGAGATTTGGGGAGACCATGGAACACCCAACTCTGGATGCCCATACGGGGATTCGAACTGGCGTCCTCCTGAATATGAGGCCATAGCGTTACCGCTTCCCCACCACGCTGGGTGCGTGGTGATTCGTCCGTCGGATGTGGAATTTAGCTTGGTGGGTCTTCGATGTCTTTCTGATGAGTAGGACTGAATGTAACACTTTGGGATTCAACCTATCCCTTCTTTCACTCATTCACAACACACCATCTGAACAAACACACAGTTATCCATATAAATCAGGAAAATTTACGTACGTGTAGAACACTAGGGAGGGAGAGAGGTAACTATTCCAGTTAATTTTACTTAGGAAAGCTGTCATCGGGGAATAACTGCCTAGTGGTAACGGAAATAATCGTTATCGTACTGTGGTAGCTCACCTTTCTGCCCTGGGAGTCCTTGTATATAGCCCAGCGCTGTAGCGAGTCCCTCCAGTACAGTAGTTGGAAGGACTCTGCGTACTCCTGCCCCTGGCCGTTGCCGAAGCGGCCCTGCGTCTCTGTGGCGGTGATGAGGTGTGGGCGGCCCAGATCCACCTCCAGGAATTCCTGAACCTCGCTGCTGATCTGAGCCTTGGGGCACCACGCGCCACCGTTCTTCTCCTGACGGATCCTGTAGACAAACACAAGCTTGGGAGCGTCCTTAAGCTACATCTCTCGGTCTAGGAGAGGACGGGTTGAGGAGAAAGCTACGGTGGGCTACGAGGAGGGGGGGGGGGCTGAGGTGTCCGAGCCGAGCCAAGCCGAGCAGAGCCGAGCCGAGCCGAGCCGAATCGAACCGATCCGAGCCGAGCCGAGCCGAGCCGAGCCGAGCCGAGCCGAGCTGAGCCGAGCCGAGTCGAATCGAGCCGAGCTGAATCGAGCCGAACCGTGCCGAGCCGAGCCGCGTAGCTTCTCATTCGTACCATTTGCCAGGTTAAAATAAGGTACAGTACGCAGAGCGGCATATGGATATCTGAATCCGTCATTCAATTATCCCCGTATGTAATTTATGTATCCTATATACTGACAGCGCCGTGCATTCGTTAGACTTGAAGTCATAGCGCTGGGTTGCATGTGGCCAACATTTCGATTCAAAAGACATTAGACATGCCGTACCTAGAGTCAAACTCGCTTACAGATGTCACCTGGGATTTTCAAACGCAGTGACATTTCGTAAAGTTGTTTTCATTAAGATCGGATCAGATTTGTGTATGGATATACGATTTTCAAAGCTGGTCGGTCACAGTATGTCGTTGTTGACGGCGAAGCCTCTTCTAAGCTAGGTGTTACCTCGGGCGTTCCTCGGGGAAGTGTAATAGGATCGCTTCTTTTCCTAATTTTTTATAAATTATCTCGGTGACAACCTTAATTGCAGATGGACTTATCTATAGGGAAGTAAGGTGCTCTGTCGATTGCTTAGAAATTCAGCGAGATCTGGATTTTATTTCGGAGTGGTGCCATAAATGACAGGGTATACTTAACTGCAAAAACTGCAAGGCAATGAAAATACTCGTAGGTAATAAAAAGACTTCGCTTGTTCACGAGTACAAAGTTAACAATTCTGTTGTTGACACGGTTGATTCCGATGCCGTCGACCTCGTTCGTGAGTGTAATAAATTTTGAAGGTTTTAATGTTTTTGAATGGAACCTTAAATATTTCCAAGGTAAAAGGTATTTTACGTATATTACTCCTTGCCAAATCAGCAACCCGCGAGTGAATGTTCCGCAAAAATAGATTCACGAATTAATTATGTTTTATATAAATTATTTGTATTTATTAATAGCTCAGAAGGTGTAGTATTCTATAACAATATTCAAGAACACTCTTGAACATTTTAGTACATTCTAGTACTTTCTAGAGCATTCCAAAGATTTTTTAGAACATTTTGATAGAAATGCTCGAGGCTGACCACATTTAACCACCATTTCAACCACACCCCCACAGCTACCGACATGCAACCACCAAAGAGCACGGGAGACTAGAGGTTTGAAATACCAGTGGACAGCGCTAGGTAGTTGTGACTGCAGTGTGAAATATGGAGACCACAAGTCTATTTTTACACAGAGTGTCCAGGAATAAAAGGATAAAACTGCAACCGCAGGTAGGTCACATCATATCCTATGTGACAAAATTTTATTTTAGTAAAAGTCTCTTCAATTTCGACATATTGATAATTTAATTTTTTTTGAAAAAAATGTGACTTTGTTAAGTTTATTCCATGCCATTTCTACGAATTAAGACTTTCTAAACCCTTTCTGTTTTTAATTTACTCAAAGATATTTGAGTCATCTAAGGCAACGTTCTTTTTTTTTTAAGAAAACCGTTAAAAAAAACCTTATAAGAATCTTACATAATATAATTATTTGATATTTCTTTTAAAATGGTTGCTTTATGATAGTTCAGTCTGCTAAAGAGATCACTGTACATTGGAAACATGCAGTAAAAAACGATGATAATGATTTTAAAAAAATCTGTTTTTGCTATGGTGTGCAAACAAATAATAGGCAGAATAAATTAAAGTAATATTTTTCTTTTCATCAATTACAAAAACAGTTTAAAAGAGCCGCCATTTGCCCTTTTGGACGCACTAAATCTTTTGATACGTGATCTTGCGTTTAATGTGTTACGCAGCTATGTTTCTCTCACGCAGTTGTGTAATCGAAGTGTAACTCCGGCTCATAAACAAAATCTTTTAGGCAGCCCTTATAAAAAACAAATTCCAAGCAAATTAGATCCGGCGATCTTGGTGGCCATGAGATAAGGCCGAAGCGCCCAATCCATCTTTGTGCTTTAGAACTACCATAAAAACATAATTTTAAAAGGAATTTTAAGCAATTATTCCATTTTAAAATTGACAATAACGAATAAATTTGCTTAGTTTATTTTTTTACACCACAGGCTGTCAAATTCAGCCATTTGAATAAATTATAACACACTTTTTACATCACATTTTTTAAAGGAATTTTTAACGTTTTAAGAATAAAGAACATTAGGTGGCGTCTATAAATTACATGAGGTGAAATGGGAGGGGGGGGGGGGGTTCCGGTGAAGTCTCAACAAGGAGGAGGGGGTTCAACGGAAATCTCACGTGAAAAAGAAAGGTTTCAAAAAGTTGCGAGGGCAATTTCTGGAGAGGGAGGTCTCCTTACGTAATTTATGGATGCGCCCTTATTTTAGATGACTCAAACATCCTTGAATAAATAAAAACACAGGGTTAAAAAAGTTTTAATTTGTAGAAATGTCGTGGTATAAACTGAACACATACATATTTAGAAAAAATTTAAAAAATCAATATCTCTAAAATGGAGAGTTTTTTATTAAAATAAAATTTTGTTATATAGTAGGACATGATGTGACCTATTTGCGGTTGTAGGATTATTCTTTCATTCCTAGGAACCCTACATAAGTGTAATATTTTAATTAACTTTTCCAGTATGTTGATTACCCAACCGGAAAGAAAGCCGAAAATGTTTCATAAGTTAGTCCTCTTGTTTCTTAGCTGCATTTCTTCTAATCAGAACCTCTTTTTCATCAGATCTAACCTTCCATTCATCTTTGGCATGAAATATACAGTCAGAAAAAATAATTAGCTCAAAAGTAGGAACGTCACAAAAAAGTCTTTTCAACCAGATCTAGTTCACATGCAAGGCAACGCCAGTGTAAACGCCATCAACTTGACGCTGTCAATACTAACCTTGCGTTCTGCGGCCCGACGGACTTGGGCTCGTACGAGGAACTGGCGGAAACGGCCGAGTCTGGAATACGGCCCTCCTCCATGCCCAGTGCGGAGTGGCAATTCACGTCACCACCTGTTGATAACGTACAAAGCTACAGCTACAATCCTCAGTAATATACTGTCACAAATCAATTTATTTTGGTAAGGGAAAACTGTTATTAATAAAAAGCGCAGTACATATAGTGACCATGAAAATTGGTATGAACATTTCCGTGTAACTTATTTTATCCTTTCATCATTATCTTGCGAGTTCGAATTACGAATACTTGTATAACTAAGAAGACTGTGTAGAGTAGAAGGAAACTAGTGATTATTATCTTACGTTAGTCAGATATCGCAAGCCGAAAGCTAAGTTATGTTTCGTTAAAACGGGTCAATATGATTTTTTTGGAAACAAAGTACTCTCACAAAATGAACTTTTATCGAGATAATGCAGACATGCAACTGTGTGTCACAGAATTTAAAGAACCAATATCCTTAAAAGTAATTTTGTTTGACTTGCCTGGAGTCACATTCTTCCATATTTGTGTATATTTATCACAAGAAATACAAGGTACAGCTACGGAATCAGGTGTTTGATGCTACCTCATGTCTGTGGCCGTGGATTCCAGTGTATCAGAAATATGAGATAAAAATACTTTTCCTTAGTCAGAAGTGCAGTAGATTGTATCAACTGAGCGACAACTAAGTTAAGAATTTGGTAAGAGTGCAATTTTAACTTAATGTCTGTAAGTTTTCCGTATCCGCGTGTCAATACTTAAGAACATAAAATACCATTTTAATGTAGTCTTGCTACACACTGAAATAACTTTAATCAAGAAATTTTTGTAGAAAATAAACTTATTAAATAAAGAATCTAATTGATAGTGGTATTGATGAGAGTATTCACAGAATAAAATTGAAATAGAAAATGGATGAGGTCATTAAGCTTCTTTATCAAAATCTAAGTAAATTTTTTGACTGAGAGAATTAAATAATTTGATGAACACGATTCACGCAAACCAGTTGGATGGATTGTCACTCGGGTTTCAATCATTATGTAGCCCAGGGTCCAAAAACTCATATGAGTTTAGACTATATCTTGATGTGGCATCGGGAAGCTGAGAAACATAGAAAAACTTGTCTGTTCATCTGTCTTTTAATTACGTTGATAGCGATTCGCATGCAAACTGGTTGTCGGATTTTGGTTGGGTTTCGAACAATGCACAGCCCACAACCCCATAGGATATGTTTCATTCTCATGTGGCTTCGAAATGCCGATACATTAAAATGAAAGTTACCACAAATCAGTATCCATTTAAAGGCAACATACTTCTCCCTGTCAAAATGTTTTTTTTATGGATACGTATTATTTGTATGTAAAATCGGATTTGAAATTGATGTTGTAACATTATCACAACCCCCAATAATTTTTTGGTATTAATTTTACATTATTATTATTTTATTTTGATTAATTGTAAGAATTCTTACTAACAATAATGATGCTTGTAACCTGGTTTGTACTATCTCCGAGTACCGTAATCGGGGTAGCATTAGTCTATTGTCTTTAAGCAGTAATATAACAATCGTTGGTTTGACCTGCTGTGCGAAAGATTGAGAGATAGATGAGCAAGCAAATGATATGTATTTACAGCTCTCGCTGTGCTATGATGCACGATTATAGCGACATTTTATGGAAGCTATAAAAATTGTGAAATGTAATAGTAATTTGTGGAAATATAACAAGAGTGTTTTAAAAAAAGTAATTCAAGAAACGGAGTTGGTGAAATTCAGCAGTACTTTTATAATAACATTGTGTTTTTAATGTTTGACTTCATAACAATGCTTACAGTTTGTTGTTGGTTATATATCACTAACTATATAAATTAAAAAATATCAAAAGGTGACAGCTATCATGTGTTGAAAGACGATAAAGGGGCCGTAATTATGCAAAAACACGCTGTCATCGCCAATTATTACGGCTATTTTCTTCGAGGTCGGTTTCGGTAAATTACGGCTGCAAATTAACCGTAGTAATTGAGTGGAAAGCTTACAATATTCATATTCAGTTATTTAATTCATTGTGAGAGCCTTGACCCCAATGGACGCGTTGACTGTCTCGATATAATGCTACTAGCATCACCAAATAAAGGAAAAGAGTGTTTACAACTGTCTGAGTATTCATATATTTTGCTCTGCACTGTATCAAAATATTGCGTTGAGCCGAACTACAAACAATCCTACAAACTCACATTTTTGAAGACTAAAGAAATTCTCATCACGTGTGTTATTCCATATAACCAGTCTTTACATTCCTGCTGAGCGGCTATAAGTGAGGTGTAGGATCATGCTTTGATCTCCGAGAGCAATAGCGGTGTAACTCTGCGTTACACCTTGTAACGGGCGGGTCAGGCGCGTGCCTCACCTTGTTGCCGCTGCTGCGCAGTACAGGTTGCCATGGTAACCGTCAGCAGCAACGCCGCAAGCGGCCACCTGGCAGCACCGACTCCCCTGGCAACTAGGCAGTCCCGCATCTCACGAGGCTACCTTACAGCACGGCATGCTGCTAGTTGCTCACACTGCCTCTGTGAAAGAAGAGATGACAGATCATCTTTTGTACTCCATGTTATCTTTCTAACAACTGAAATGGGAATATAATTTAAGGGAGAATGGTCTAAATAATTATGCCTGATTCTTACTTCACTAAAGCCGCAGGAATGTCCCATTCATTAAATACTGAGTCGGTATACTCCTCATCGTATTTGTTATTAGATTGAATTTTACTTGATGCATATTTAATTAAAGATAGTAATGATACTTTAATATCATGACCGAATGGATGTTAAAGAATTTTAAAGGTTTTTGGCCTAATTATCAAAATACTTATTTGTAACGTATTCCAAGAATAAGTGATGTGGTGATGAAGCTACACTATATATATATTTTTTTTCGAATACAATCTAATAATGTTAGTTAAGATAAAATTTTAAACATACGTACACGAAGTGTAAATCATTTCTAGAAGGAGAGTTTGAACATAACCAGTTTGACGAATATTTTGGTTCGTGCTTTAATAGCGAATTACAACAATAATATTTACTAAGTATAATAATTCTGATAATAATCAATGCCACTATTTACATTTATTATTACTCCTAGATAGTTATGAAAGTGTGTAAAGTTTGACGTTACTCCAAATATAATTTATATGCTGAGTACTCTGAGATCCAATAATTAATCATTTAAATTCTGTAAGTCAATTATACAGTAATTACTGTCATGACATTCAGAAATGTGTATACATAACAAAAACGTAATGTTTTAGCGTATATCAAGGACACTTGAAAGACATTCCTAAGATTAAATGAAAAAATTTACATTTTTCTGGTCGGCTATGTGAAGTAACTTTATTGAAAGTAACTGCTGGTTACCATTCTATCTCCAAATCAATTACTTAGTTACAAAAATTAACTTGAAATTATTTTGAATGTAGACCTGAAAAAAAGTTTTCCAACATTTTGAAACTATTATTATTATTAATTTAATTGCGATGGAGCACACGTTCCGGTGGCGGTTCCCTGTCGTCTAATTACCCATGATTTACTTTATTTTTTAAATTATCTTATATGAATCTACACTATTTAATGCAGTAAAATTATAAATAGACTTTATTACAGGCTAACATACTACAGAAAGGTTTTACAAAAACGTAAGAAATGAAGATATTGCAACATTTATGACACCATTCGTTATTGGTTATGACATTCTCTTTACTGGACTGTTTTTCAATATTTCCCATTTCCACATATTTACACAGAAATAAAATTTCCCTAGTAATTTTTTTAAACTAGAGTTACGTAGTGATATCGCTCAGACCTGCCAACACTTTTTGATTACGAGTATTATATTTTTACTTTTGGTGCAGTAGTGCAAGAAGAAAGAAAATGCTTAATTGTATGTTTTTACTATAAATATGTAACTATGATGTCAATTCATCCAATAAACAGTTTCTTCTACCTGCTTTAAATCATTATATTATTACGTACTTAGCTATCACATTTTGTAGAAGATACTCGGTGAGTCAAGCTTATTACGAGGCCAGTTAACCTTTGGGCCTAATATTTTGCAGGACGAGAGTTTGATTCACCACCCATCAATCCTGTTTTTAATGGTTTCCCGAAACAACATGACGTTTTATCAAAAATGATACATAGGATTCATTTCCCATTCATTGAAAAAAAAAATCACTCCGATATTTAATGACCGGTATATCGACGAACCTCACGGACCTGGCAAAAGAAGTCACGACATTTATATAAAATAGCATACAGCCATCTGCAGTCTCGCCACATTCAATATCATGATCTAAGTTAACAAAATTGGTATTACGCCACCACTGTTTTCTTTTTTTTTGGTCAAAATCGATAGTAAGAATTTAAATTTTTCCACAGATAGTTAGGCGTCTTGAGAAATAATTACACATAATAAAGAGAGAAATAAAATCCACATGTAATGGCTGCTGCACGGGAGGGAAACATACGAAGACACCAAACAGAGTAAGTCGGTAATTAACGATACGCTGTGTATCAGATTTTTAAGAACTACTTATAAGGAGTAGAGTTCCTTCGTGAAACAGGTACAAACAATTTTCTAAAAGTTCTCTTTCAAAATGCCAAAATGCAAGAGTTTGCATTGCTGCGTAAGTTGACTGTTGTGTACGATATTCTTACCCTATTATGGTTAAAAAAAAAAAGAAATAAAAGCACAACTTGCCGTAGCTGATTACTCATCTCCGAGGTATGATTAGTGCTAACTGTATTTCATTAGTGTTATATGCAGGCTATTGAACGGTTTTGTCTACAATATTTCTGAAGTTTTTAAATCAGCATCGATGAGGTTAGCGTATGGGTTTCTGAAATTTATTAAAATGTTAATATCTTCATTTTAATAATCTCTCTCTTTTTCAGCAGAATTTAGTGTAGGTATGGATTCAAATGTGATTAAAGATCCAATTTGCGAATTTGTTGACTAATGAAAAAAAAAAAATTATGGAAGTGAAGAAAATAATTGTAAGCAACAGAATGAAAGAGACTGTCACTGGTTGCAGTTTGCTGTTTCTGTTGGGGGAAATTTAAATGAAATAAAGTAAAATTAGTGAACTAATTCTGAACAATATTATAGAAATTAAGACATGATTGACATGTCTGCAAATTTTAATTTCACCTTTTACGTTTACTAATTGAAAAAATCGATACCTTTTGAAAACCCATGGAAATTCGTAACACTGTACTTCCTTACGGTCAGTAACCATCAAGATATAAATATCATTTAATTTCATCATAAATAAATGTTTAAATATAGGCTAAAGAAAGTGCGCAAGCCCTAAATGAATCAACCATGTTTATCGTCACTTGACTCCTCAGTTATTTCCCTATATATATTTTTATATATGGCTGATAGGTAGTTGTATAAAATAAGGATGTAGCTAATTACGGCAGGAGAAACTTTAATTGAATTCCCAAGAGGCAATTAATAATTTAAGAACTCTTAAACATTTCTGGATTTTATTAAAATTGTTACCATGATATTTAGTATTCTCTTGCACTTAATACAAACCAAGAGTAAAAATTTAGTTACTTGAAGGCAATTATATATATATATATATATAAAGAATAAGATTCCAGAATTAAAACACATTCTAGGAGTACAATCATTATACTGCATTCATAAGGACAGAAAATGAAATTTTGTTAGTATCTGTGGGAGCTGATAAGGTGACAAGTATCCGTTTTTACTGCTACTCTTTATCAGCGAAACTATGTAACCCAAATATAGCAAACTGAAAGGGATTACATCGGTGTCAGTTCTGTCTGTACCCATACGTAATCGGCATATGTGCATATTTGTACGACAGGTTGTGTTGCTCTCACATATGCAAAATTACTGCTTTACTGAAACCAAACATATCTGTTACACTTCGATTCTGTTCCTTACGTTACCATCAATCGAATACAGACT
Organism: Vandiemenella viatica; assembly: GCA_031002005.1. Classification (NCBI taxonomy): domain Eukaryota; kingdom Metazoa; phylum Arthropoda; class Insecta; order Orthoptera; family Morabidae; genus Vandiemenella; species Vandiemenella viatica. Next base: position 260,857,300 of record JARYHS010011408.1, on the reverse strand, counting down.
ATTGATAAAGTAAAAATTGGCGCTGTGGGATGAACCGTTGACTCTACCACAGAGTCGGGAACAGCAGCTCCTCGCTTGAACGTACAGCGCTTCGGCGCGATGAGTGACGTCATGAAATATTCATGACGCCACTGACGGGGCAGAGCGGAGCGCCTCTCACGGCGATCAGCGACGTCACTCGGATCGGATTTAAATAACGCCAGAACGCCTCGCAGTCAGCGCTACAAACCAGTGCTCTCTCGCTGACACCTAACCAACAATAACTGTCAGTCACTGCTTGGCGTAAAGTCAAGAAATAACGTATCATTGATTAACAAAAATCTGAGAGTTTATTGCTTCAGTTAAATAGGTATTTGTGCAACAAAATAGCACAACATTAGGTAATTTAGTAACTAATTCAAAGTTATCTTTTTTGTGAGAGCTTAAACTAATTATTCCGATCTCTAAAACACAGTAATACGCGAATGGAATAGACCAATTAAAGGTAGCGCACCGGACATCTTGGATGACATTTCTGTAATCTTCTAATCCCCACTCCGTTTGTTCAGTTGGCTGCGGTACCGGGAAGGTGACCTGCTCTGACACGGCGTTAGTTGGTTCGGGTCCAGGTGGTGGAAGAAATTTTACCATTAGGACTTAGCTGGCGTGGGTAGGGGATTGTGATGCACAACTCCTAATCACAGCTTGTGCACCAAAGTCCAAGACTAAATCCCAAACATCTCCACAGGAAGCATGGAGTAAGGGTATGTGACACTTTTGATGGTGATAAAACATTGGGACGTACCCAGAGGCAGATATAGGGGGATGGGAGGGAGGGAAAACCGGGGCGCTTGCACCGGGCGGCAATTTCAGGGGGGCGGAAAAATCGTGTTTGAAGGTAGCTCCACTACTGCCCCGGGTGGCGATAATGAGTGATAGGATGGGTGCGGCAACAGTGGGGGCGGCAATCTAACACTCTTTGCCCCGGCTCGGAAAATTCCTAGATTCTCCAATGGTCGTAACCACCTCTAGTTGAAAAATGAACGTTCCACATGCAGATAACTGCGAAAATTGTGGAAAAAAAGCTAGAAGATTTTTTTATTACATGTTGACGTAATGTAGCAAATTATGTTCCCTATCCATAGTTCCTGAGGTTCTTTGGTACCATTAGATGCTTCAGACGTTTTTACCCAAAGCAGTGAAATTGTTTGGTAGGGTCTTGTAAGATTGATAATTTTAATCCCAGTGATTAGAATTAAAACAATGTTTATGTTCCAGGGACAAGTGAGGTGAAATTCGTAATTGCTTATTCTGTATCCTGCATCGAACTCGGAGTGTATATTGGTGTCTTATTATCATAATTCGACATAAAATTTGAGCGTAAAAACCACAGATCACTTCTGCCGAATATCAGATCAGCAGGCTGATGACTGTGCATCCGCTTCTCTTTCCATAAATAAATAAATCAAATTAAAAAGTTGAAGCATTTAAGCACTAAGCTTATGGAAGTGACTCCACTTGCGAATTCGAGAGCTATGCACTGCATGTCTGTCACAGACCAGAGACCTGCCGCTTTGTTACGAGTAGGCTTCATTCAGAGATTAACCTGTCGGATAGATTGCTACTGTAAACAAAACTGTATGTTGAGTGGACAGAATATCAACTTTAACCTTCATCTGTACATAAAATCAACATTTTTCTGTCACTTCTACAAATTTTCTTAAACGAAACGATAAACACGGAAAATGCTGTTATTGGAGTACATTAATCTCAGGCCTCTTCTCTAACAATACTCCCTACTGAAAAGTTACGAAAAGCCCTAACTTCAAAAATCAATCAAGAGACACAAGAACAAAAAATGTTATGAACATGGCTGTTGCTGTGGCTATTGTTAAATCTGTGACTTCTTTACACAACTTTGTACTCCAAACCAGCGATGAGATTTACGGATTGTAAGAATACAAAGCATCTTAGTTTTAAAGAGTTAGTAATTAATGTTTGTTTTATATTATTTCAATGGGAAGTGTTTATTGATATTGGAATCACTATTTGGTTTCTGATTAATGTAAACTGATTATATGTGTATGTTGTTAAAAGTGCTTTATATCGGGTTATTACTATTTTTAAGTATTGTGTCAAAGAAATTCCAAGTATCGTTATTACCAGATGAACAAAGTACATGAAAATCTCTGGACAGTACAGAAAGAAGATCTTTGGGCAAGAAGAGAAGAGATGAAAGCGGTATGCAGAGAGGTACGCTGAGAAAAAAACTGCGAGTTTTATCTGTACACAGAAGGATGCAATTATTAATGTAAATAAAAATAAAAAAGCCAAGTGGTTGTTTTGATGGTTATTTTTATTCTTTTGGTGGAATAAAAGAGATGTTTTGGCACTTTATACACTTCCAAGAAGGTTAGTAAAAAGTACAAATATTATAGGATCCACTGTTTTGTTTCAAACAGGGGAATGCAGCCATCGATGTGTAATGACAGTCATATAATAGCTAAAATGAGGTCATCATCATTTAATCAAAAATTCAAATCCAAATTCTACAAACTGGATAATTAATTTTTTGATACTTTCATTAAATTACTTAGAAAATAATTTTTTCAATAGTCTAATTTCAATTATTTTTAGAAGAAAATATATCGTTCTGTCAATATGCAAGTAAAGTGTTAATACGAAATGAATTTTTTTTAAATATTGTTTTTAATATGTAAGTTCCGAAATTGGCGTTTCGCAGCAATTGTTACCTATAAGGCCATAACTCAGTTAGTATTTGCTGCGAGATTACTTCGTACTTTAGAGAACGACGAAGACCACTTATTTCTATGCCAAAAACGATTTTTTTTGCTTTATTTTGTAGCTTTAAACGACACCTAGAGTGATTCGTGTAATTTCAGTTTACTTAGCATATTTGTATACAAACACAAAATACCTATCTCAGAGTACGTATTTACAGTATAACATCAACAGGCCAGTTCACTATATCGCCTCTAGTTATATGAAGACACATAAGAAAGGGAAGATGTCTTTCAGCTACAGCAGCCATGTTGATCTGACACCTCGCAGATCTGTTAAGAGAACAGAACTTGCACAGCAAGAACAGAACTAACCGAGTCGAGTGTTTCTTAGTAACAGATCGACTGAAAGTAAACCTGTGTCATTGTTTAAGCGAAATAGAAGCCGAAGAATTCGGATACCGAGTCTGCAAATTGTGCGTTGTCTATCAACGAAAAAGAAGAACCATGTAGACTGCAGCATCCACAAAACCAGTAAAAGCATATATCTTCAAATGTGGATTTCTTTGAACCGGAGTCGGTCTACATAAACAGTATTCGCATAATGAAAATTGCAAATTGCTCAATCGTTCCTACCCTGACAGTTGTTAACGTAATATTTAGACAGCTGGCCACTTGATGTAATGAAAATATGGTAATATATACTTCACATACTTATCAGTATATCATTAAATCTTATTTCATCATAAGCATAAAATCTGTTAATTTTTTTCCTGCCTTACGGAGTTCAACGTTCGTGATTTACTTAAAATTGTGTAAATACATCTGCTTGGCCCGCTGTCTTAGGTTTTGTTGCTCCATTATAGTGTTTGTCACCTCAATAGATTTAACAGGCGGTGGAAGATACAGTAGTCATCGAGTCTCTGCCAACAGTGTAGGATGTACCATAACTACATTATGTACCAGAATAGATGTGTTAAATTCTGAATTTTCAGGATAAGAAGACATATGGCACTGTTAATAGTGATTCATCCGCTGGGTGGGGAAATAAAACGAAGAGACTCGTGGGAACTAGGCCTGAAAGTATTGACACAAGGTTTAAACGTTCCTATAAAATTGCCATTATGTAAATGCATTAACAGTCATAGACACATCACAACACTCAATGACCGATGTACCACGTCTTAAAATACACAATCTACATTTAACATACACAGCTAAAATTAAACGCTTCACATACAAGGCAATACATCTAAGTGCACACATGATTGACACTCGACAGAGCAACTTTTTCACAAACTTGCATCTCTTTATTAACAGAAAATTTTATAATCTTTGAACTTAACGGCTATTAAAAAAAATGAATTAACAGAGTCTTATCGACTATCCAGCACAGTGGTAAGCGATGGATTTACGGACGAGTTATCAATGCAGAGAAAACAATTAAGAAAGTGTAAGAACATTTTGAATGTAGAAACAACGGAGAAACAAGCAGTATGCGGTGATTTTTTTCTGTTAGCAGACTACTCTAGGGTCGCAAGAAATTACTGAATGGCATAAATAGAAATTATTCAAAGTAGGTCTGCACCAAATAGAAACCGAAGCAAGAGAAAAGACATGAAGTATAGCAGAACTGATAACAATAACAGTAGGTTGAATACAAAATACAAAAAAAAAAAAATCGAACATTGACTTGGGTTTAATAAAAAGCCAAAAAGTAATATGTGTAGAGTTCAAAATTGAAACTAGAACTTCAGAAATACTATAAATAAGAATTATTGAATAATTTGAAATATGGTATTATAGAAAGATGTTGAAAATTAAGTAGACAGACAAGACAGGAAGTCTTCAGTTTTGGGAATAATCTCTACAGATATGGAACCAAAGAAGTTTATGAAAATCCTCATAGAAAGAAGATGGTTGGCACATTTTTTAGCATGTGGGTAAGATTGATATTTAGTGGAGGAGATAGCAAGTAGTAAGAACTGTAGAAACAAAGATCGGAATATATGAAGCAGATAATTCGTGACACATTCTGTAATCATTGTGATGAAATGAAGCGATTTGTTTGTGTTATGAAGACAAAGAGGATTTCATAAGTAGACTGATGACAGGAAACAAAGAAGAAAAACTGATGCTAGTTCATACACAATAATCCTAATTACAGATTCAGGTTGTTTACCGTTATGTTGTGGGACATACCCAGATAAATATTTTACGAAGAGACTACAGTAAGTCACACACATTAACGGGGAGGTTACATAGTTCGTAGAATAGTAGAAGCATTTGCAACCCTTTCTTAGTGCTCTGATTGACATAAATGACTTCACCTACGGGGTCTGGTGCGCGGTAACATTTGATTATAGCATCTGGAAGAACTTGGGTTCGATTACCGGTCAGTTGAACAAGGTTTCAGTTTTCAGGATTCCACTTTTATCAACTGGTAGAGTGATCTGGTACATAGTAAAAAATTCATGGTTTCCAGCAAAAGCAGGAGTATTTATGAGAACATTCTTCTCGTTTAGCAAAACTCTGTCCCTCAGCGAACGAATAATCAGGCCGACAATGGCACACTACATACCGTTTACATCAGTTTAATGTTGGAATGGTTCTTTCATTTAAGATCATTGTTTGATCTCAGTTCCTTGTTAGAAATCCCGAGCAGGCTCTAATTACGTCGCTTTGTACGGTTGTTAAAACAGTGATTAATGCAGAAGAAGAATTTAGTTTTAGAAATGATGTTAAAACTGCGATATTAGTACAAAAATGCGGTATACGTATGTTCTCGTATATCTTTGACTGAAACCATATGCGGCTACCAAGTGCATACAGTGCTTATCTTTGCTTGCGTGGAATGAAGCTACAGGGTGGGGAGACGTGATCGCAGGTGACTTTGGAAAAACGCGGCCTGCAATTTGTCAGTGGCTGCCTGGCTGGAAGAAGCAATTAGGATTCCAGCGCGCAGCACTTCGGACAGCGGTGGCGCCGGCAGCATCCCGATGTAGAGTTCCCCTGCTCCGGACTCTTCGACTTTTTGCGGGCCCCTGCTCAGCCGCCTTTGTCCCGCTGACCGGTTTGGTAGCGTCTGCATGCATAATTCTTTAACGCCTGGCGGACGGTGGCCGATCACAAATCTCTGGCACAGTTTTTACGTATTTCTCGCTCGCCATGCAGATTCGATATGCGATCGCCGGCCTGTCTATAACATTCTGATTGCGTAGGGACAGCTCGTCCACGAATTATCGTGTCCTCTCCCAGCGATTCTGAAGTTAGTATCTCCTCATCGATACCACATCCTACTGATCCTGCAGATTGCATTATTATTATTATTTCGTATCAGAAACATACAGTTACACAATTACAGTCATCAAATTATAATCGACCAGAACTTGGCCACTTCCAGTGCATTTTCTGAGGCCTCATACAGTTCAGCTGCCGAACAGGATGCTGGACACAGTCGACACTGGAGCATGTGCTGGACAGTCTGGTCCTCACCGCAGTCGCACTTGATATCACTGATCTCAGTATAGCCCCATTTTGCTAAATTCACTTTGGATCTGCCCACTCCTGATCTCAGCCTATTCAAAGATTTCCATGTCAACCATCCCTTGTCATAACCAGGTGGCAAAGATTCAGACACTCTTCCCCAGCCATGCGGAAGGGGAGCCTTAGCTTCCCATAGTTGTAACCTGGCTTCTTCAGTTGTTGTTGTAAGTTCCTGAGATATTCTTAGGAAACTTTTCCTGGACTTAAGTCTTTGCCTGTGAGGGATATACCCATATAGTGGATGAGATTTTTCATGATTCACTTTCCTCCTTTCCTTGTTCACTGCTATTTCCCTTCTAACAGAAGGTGGTGCTATTCCTGCGAGACGGTGGAGCCATTCGACTGGAGTTGGTTTTAAGCAGCCTGTTATGATTCTGCACGTGTCATTAAGTGCAATGTCTACTTGTTTGGCATGGGTTGAACTGTGCCATACGGGACAGCCGTATTCTGCAGCCGAATAACATAGTGCTAAGGCAGAAGTTCTAATTGTTTCAGGTTGGCTGCCCCACTGCGATCCAGCCAGTTTTCTTATGAGATTGTTCCTACTGGAAACTTTCAGCTTGGAATTCATGCAATGTTTCCTGAATGTAAGTGATCTGTCAAGGGTCACTCCTAGATATTTTGGAGTATCACAGTGTTCTAGTTCGACCCCCGACCATGTTACCTTTAACCTACGATTTGCTTCTTTATTCCTTAGATGAAAAGCACATACTTGTGTCTTCGTAGGATTTGGTTTAAGCTGGTTCGTGCTATAATACCTTGACAAATCTTCCAGAGCGTTGGTAAGGGTGCTCTCCACTGATTCAAAGTCTTTGCTCTGTGATACCAGAGCAAGATCATCAGCATACACGAAACTCCTGCATTTGCGTGGTATAGGCTGATCATTGGAATATATGTTAAACAATAATGGGGCTAGCACACTTCCTTGGGGTAGACCATTCTTCTGTGGCCTCCAACGGCTATGCTGACCTTGGAAGTCAACAAAGAAACTGCGGTTCTGCAGAAGAGTAGCAATGAAATTACTAAGAATAAAATTCCTGGTCAGATTGTAGAACTTGACTAGTAGCAGCTGATGGTTGACGGTGTCATACGCTGCTGACAAATCAACAAATACCACCCCTGTTACCTTACGAGCTTCAAATCCATCTTCTATAAACTGCGTGAGGTTTAGTAGTTGTCCTGTGCAATTTTTACCCGGGCGGAATCCAGCTTGTTCAGGAATAAGCAAAGGATCAACTACAGGCAACAGCCGGTTTAAGATCATTCTTTCAAGCAGTTTGTAGAGGTGACATAAAAGTGCAACAGGTCTAAAATTCTTTGGACTGTTTCCTTCTTTGCCAGGTTTAAGCAAGGCGATCACTCGGCTCTTCCGCCATATCTTTGGAATTTGACATTTACTCATACAGTTGTTAAAGAGCTGAAGCATCCACTTCTTTGTTGTTAGACCAAAGTGCTTAATTTGTTCTGTCCTAATGTCATCCAGGCCTGCTGATTTTCCATTTTTGCAATTTCTTATAGCCTTATCCAATTCTTCCATGCTGAATGGTATTGTGAGGTCATTATTCTCCTCTTGGCCTTCTTTCCGAAGTATGGGCATTTTGGACTTGTAATTAGCTTTGCCATTTAATAGCAGTTGGTGTGCTATTTGGTTGGCGGTAACATTATAATGAGTTTTGGTCTTAGTTGGATCATTGTTTAGATGCTTCAGTAGTCTCCATGCTTTATGGCTGTCTCTTGCGAAATCTAAGTCTTCAACAGTTTTAATCCACTGATTCCGCTTTGTCTCTTTAATAATGGAAATGAGTTTGTTTCCTGCTTCCACTGTTGCTTCACCAAAAGGATCTTCTGTAAATAAATTGTTGTATTCTTTAAGTAGAGCAGCTTGTTCTGATGTGAGACCGGGGATGTAAGATGTCCGACAACCACGAGGGATAGACATTCTGGAACATCTCTTTACAGCCGTGGTGAAGATGTCATAGCATTCTGGTGTTGGTTCTATTGAAAGAACTTCGGAATCCAATAGTTCTGAGAATTCAGACCAATTTGCCTTTTTGAAGTTGTATCTTCTACGGAAAGGTACTTCCTGTGGTCTAACTGCAGCATATATTTGACACATTATTGGTCTGTGCTGTGAGTTGGGTATTGGGGAACAGACAGATTTAATGCACTGGTGGCTAATACTGCTACTACTGAATATGAGGTCAGGGTTGAAACCACGCCTCCACCGACCACTGTTGAATGATGCAGGTAGTTTTGCATCATGGATTAGAGAGAGGTGATTTATTTCAGCCCATTCTTGTACTGCAGTCCCATTCTCATCTTCATGGTTATAGCCCCAAACATTGCATTAAATCTTAGGTTATAACACGAATCACAAACCATGGAATTGAGCAAGTGGCCGAACAACAAATGAGCATAGAATGAGTTGGCAGGAACTGGTCTCAGATGTATGAAGGCTTTCCAGTGACAGATACTGAGAATCACCTACCAATTTCGTCAATATTTGAAACATATCGACAAGATACTGACCTAAAATTTGCACTATCAGCCAAAACGATATGACTTAATGTAATAGATAAGGTAACGTATTCCATAGATCTTTATGTGTTCCAGAGTTTACTCTTAATGGCAATGCCCACAAAGTACTAACAAGAAATTAAATACCTGTTAATTTACTGTACAATCTAGCATGTATGTGTATATTTTATAGAAGCCGAAACACTAATTCAAACAGACAACTTCAAAAAAAACCGTAGGTCCTTCCTCTGGATGGAAAGAAAAGGGAGGTTCAGATGTTCAAATTTTCTGTCTTCCATAGTTTTATTTTCCGAGATGTATCGTCAAGAAAACTCTCTTTCACCCAGTCATGATATCATTAGACGCTTCCGTCATTTTAATGGACCTACACGATAAAAAGATTATAAACTGTTGACGTACATTTACGAATTTTGCAGCAATTGACTTGATTTAGTAGGTCCCAGTTCAGAACCGAATCATTAGTGTTAGGATAGGTTCTTTGACAAGGAACGGGAAGGAAAATCCAACGCGTTCTTTACCAACGCCTGAAATAGTTTCAGATTCATGAGAAAAATTTAAATCGGGGCAGTCGTACAGACAACTACACAAGTTTTCTCTAATACCAGGCCAGTGCATTATCGCACACTAACCAGGTCCGACTTAACAGTAGTTTCACAGTAAATACAACGTAACCTAAAGGACCGAGCTGACCTGTGCGATGGAAATGCCACAGTATCATGCATAACATAAAATTTCCTTTCGATCATTTCATTTATGTTGGATTTTGGAAAATTATAACTAAGTTCAAACATTAACTGTAAGAAATACTTTAAAAATTTGTATTTCTTTTTTTTTTAAATATAAAAATAGAAGAAATGAAGCACTACGCAAGAGTTTACAAAAAGGGAATTACGAAAATCTTTGTCACTCCGGTTTACTTTGAATTCTTGATAACACAGGATCAGAATACCGGCTTACGGTTTAGTATCACAGGTCACGATTCTCAGTGTCAGCCCTTGTGTAAAGTGTTCCCTAATGAGGTGTCTGGTAGTGTCTCCTGAGTTGTCACAGCGAATAATAGGTGGCGACGCTGTAGCCAGCCGAGATTTGTGAAATGAAGGAAGTGGAACGGCTTACACGACCTCGCAGATTGTGCTACCTAACGAACCGAGTATTGTTAAATGAGGCAGTTCGGTCGTAGGCAACGACGCTATGAATAGGAAATCCGTGTCTCCATAATCACTGACGCCAAGTCATTTATGAATAACTTTTAAAATGAGAAACTCCTTAATAAGTTGGACGAACCCTTTTTTAACAGCGTTCATAATTGTCATGACTATTTGAATAGTATTGCAAAGGAAAAAAGACAGATATGAGATAACATAGAGTAGGCATAACCGCACACGATAATTATGAGATGTGACATTCTGTGGTAAGAATTTAAAGTTTTTAATTTTTTTCTTAGAGCTTTACGCATCATCGATATCAAGGTAGGAAAGGATGAGGGTCAAGGAAAGGGAAGGAATTCGATAATGGCATTATGTAGAACCATCAACCAGTTGTAGAAAACCAAAGTATGGATGGCCTGGCTTAGAACCCACATCCTCCCAATGTAGAAACAGGCTCGGTGTTTGGAATGTGTGGAGTGGTTCATTTTCTTAAGAACCAAAGTAACCGCCAATCTAAAGGTGAAAGATTAAATAGGTTAGAGAATAAGAGAGAGTGGACGATTTTGTACCCTGATTAGGGATATAATTTGGAGGAGGAACATATGGAAGGAAGCTGTAATCTTTTCCTGATAAATCTAATACCAGCAAACGGCCTATGGCGTACGTACGATGATAGGCTTAAGCAGACGGCAGAGATGAGGTGCCTGATATCATGTAAAATGTTACGAGATAGCATAATCTATATCTATAAAACGAAAACTGGGTATATTTGTGCCGGAAAAACTCGAAATCTACTATGAAGATTTCGATGGGGTTTCCACCGTTTTAAAGCTTCGAATTACAACTCAGTTGTCTGGCATGTCTTATGCTTCTACATTACATAACGCCAGAACATTAAATGAATTTCTGAACGTATGGTGAGGAATAACACAGATGGATCCACTAGATGCAGCATAAACACACAATTACAATATCTCTGACCATGTCAATAAGATAACTTTACAATAATAACTATTTTTCACGTTAAACAAATCCTTGAATTATTATTTCCTTTAATTCCGGATATTCAATTTTTAAACGCCATAGATAACCGTAAAAAGAACAGATATTATCTTTAAGCACCATCTCTGGACAATATCTTTGGCCATCAGCATTTGTCTTCTGTTTACAATAATATTGTTCCGGATTCACTTTTGATATTTGTATAAAAACCTGAATTTGCGGAGTCAAAGTATCTGGCGTTTCGGGAAAAAAGTATATCCATTCACTTCGCAATTGAATAAAATGTGAGTTTCTAACATAATCTACGGTTCTTTAGTAATGAAGTAACGCAATTTCTTAACCAAATTAATTAAGCTTGATCCACATGAATCTTATCAGACGAATGAAAATACTTTACGTGCAAATAAACTTCAACCCACCCGTTTCTTGATACGTGCCATGTGAATCTCGGTTTGGCGCGAAGTTTATGAAACATTGTAGAAATGTTTCTCATTGCGGATATAAAAATAGCGTACGGGTAAATTTACGCCAACTATACCGGGAAACGCCGGGAACTCCGCTAGTATTAAAAATAAAACATGATCGAGAGCTTAAAACAAGAAGTGCTACATAAGATCAGGTTTTAATGGTTTTGGCATGAAATAGTAGCAGGGGGAAGACTGCCGACGGTAATGCCCTTAAGCAGACAGAAGTGGAGATGGCGTATTAGCAGACCACACTCATTTGTTTTTCTGTTGTTTGTGATTACAATTGTTAAATGTAGACAGTTCTTGCACTGCCTGGTTGTACAGCAACTGTGATAAAATGTCGCCAGGTGGAAGCAAAGCCGCTGCCACGAGAGCAAAAAGAGCGGCGCAGCATGAGGCGGACGCTGTTGCGCCTGACAATAACTCGCTCCCGCACAGCAGTCCACTTGTTGCGTGCTCCACACAGCAAGTGTTGTAGAGGTCGTGATATGTCGCTGACCGCACCGGAGTCCGAGAGAGTGGGGCACCTGTGCTTTGATGTGTCTCGTATTATATTTTCAGCCGAGATAAAAAATAATCTTTTACCTTACTATCTTCAGTGGGTAGAATGTTCGAAACAACTTTTGCGAGGATTCAAATGCATTGTTCGTCCATAAAGATGTCGTGTGTCCTTATTTCACTTATCTTTGGAGTGAAGATTTAGAGAACCAGTAAATAAATTAAGAAGAGAGATGCTTTAGGAGACAGATAAAAAATGTACACCCCACATCACTTTGCGACTGACTGAATAAAGTCAGTAATTATGCTGGTAAATTTTTAATGCCTTAGAAACTGTGACAGTTGCAGTTTTATTTATATTGTTGTTGGGAAAGAGAATAGGATATAAATTATAGTAGAAACTACATTACTACTTTCAAATACTATAAAAGAATAGCTCCATGAGGAGCTAAATTTCTTATAAAGCGCTAGTAAAAATATATTATTAAGATACAACGAAAAATAATATCTTTATGTGTTACATTAACATAAAATTTCCTTTATAAAGAACTGTCTTTGCGAGATCTATTCCTTTTAATAAAATCTTTAAGTCTGATCCCACCGAGGTATCCGTTCTGTTTTAAAAAATCCGTAACCTTTAACAAACAATTGCACTTATTCAATTTTCGTTTTTTGGTACCTCTGATAACATAAAAGTGGAGTTATAAATGCCCGTTTGTGACATCACTTTTTCAAAATTTTTACCAAGATCTAACAAAAATTAGTATTTTCACCTTCAAACATATTAAATAGAGAATTTAGGAACAGAGACTGTAATAAATACTGCCGAAATCCAAAGCTTAAGTCAAAAGTTGTTAGCAGAATATGTGGATCGAATTCCCTCCACATATTAAAAATTTACTCCAGCGTGAAATTCGATTACTTTAATTATTGAATTTAACTGAGAAGAAACTAAGTCGAAACATTATTAACAAGCAAAACGATACACGATAAGTTCTTTGTTTTATGTATTTTTCACTATTGATCATGCATTAATTACACCCATAAACTAAGAAGGAATGAAAAAAAGTGATTGTCTGTTTACTTACTGACACCTAAAATATTTTAAAAAGAGACTACACTTAAATTTTTTTATTAGACATGTCTTTTGGCAAAAAACACGCACTGTCTAATAGTCAGTGTCTACATGTTAACTTATCACGTTGTATTTTTCTGAATCAGTGGAAGAAACCTGCTGGCTACTTTCTGGAACGTCACTTAAACTTGAATCAGAAAATCTGGTTCGGAGCTCTACCGACCATTTATCCTTTCGCGGTCTCTAGTGAACCAACAATATCAAGCAAAATAAAATGTATAAAATTCTCGTAAGAATGATTTTGGCAAACCAAATATATTTTTTCAAAAAAAAATGTATATCACGAAAAACTTTACTTACATTTCAGCATTTCTCGTTCAAAGCAAGAAGAAAACATCTAAAACATATTTACAATCATGTTTTATTGCATTATTAGAGGAATTATTTCCACAGCATAAGTCAGTTAGATAAGCATTTATCGTAAGAAAACAGTTTAAATGATTCGAAAGATACAGTAGTTCTTCATTGAAGAAACCACTTCTTCAGTGAACGCAGTCACTGTTGATAATAACTTCAGGTAAAAGCAGTGATTTTAAAAATTAATTTGTGGTTATGAACGTAACAATTATAAAAACTAAGAAAATGTTAGTATTTACTGCTGCTATATCTACAAAGAAATTAACATTTTCCGTGTACGTTAGTTTAAAGACGAATTTTTTATTTTTTGATGAGTTCTGTTTCTAAGTCTTAAGTTCGTTTACTAGTTTCTCCATGAATCACGTATTCGAGATGGAAATGTTGAGACCATTACAAATGAAGTGCTAACAATAAGAATCACCAAACATATCTGACATGGATGATTTGATGTTTCGCTAAATTGATTTTGTTTCATATTTAAATTCTCTACTAACATCTTACAAAGGTAAAATAAATTTCTTAGAAATGTGTACTTGGCAAATTGAAATGAAAATGCTCTCTTAAAATTATTCAGAATTGAAATTCATTATTGTTGTTTATGTACAGGTGATCGCAACATTCTTTAACGCTAAATAGTAATAAGAATGTTCCGTATTTCACGAACCTCTTCACTTAACACTTTCATCTCACTTTTTTAAAAAAATATTATTAAACAAGTAGTTAAAGCAGAAGTTAATATTTTAATTATTTTTATACAGGGTGATGTTTTACTGAGTTCGCTCGCACCTATTGCTTGATTACTTGATGCATAATCCCGCAATCGACCCAACTTCACTACGTGTTTCCGCACTATCCAGTTGAGACGTATGATAATTAATTTTAAGCTACGATATTTCTTCTAGTTAATATGGGACATTATAAAATCATCAATACATTTGCCCTATCTTCAGCTAATATAGGTAATGAAGCAAGTAGAGTTGATTAATAATTATGTTATATTGATATTCGTCAGAAAAGGAACCTGAAACACAAACTGCGTTAAAATTTAAAACAAAATTTATATTTTGTGCTTAGTCATTGAAAGATAATGCGATGTTATTAATGCAGCCGGATGCACAGAAAGAAGTAAATACGCTTATTCTTTCAGCTGCCAGAGTGTAGGATGAGCTATGTTGAGTAGTATAGAAGCAAGAGATTGTAAAACTTTTAAAAGCCTTGAAAACCTATTTGATATAGAAATACTATAATGCTCCCAGATATTATGGACAGCGTGTTGGAAATGAACCACAACATGGACGTCCGAAAATAGTTTTAAATAATACTTAAACTACGGGAAAGTGATGCCAGCAGACTGGAGAACAGGGAAAGATTCAAAAAATTACAGTTCTTAATTACTTGATTTATGTTACTTTTTAAACTGATATTTCTTGCCATAAAAATGATCGCAAAAGTAGACTCATGAAGAAGAATTCCGTTTACTGTTGACAGAAAGTAAATGTTCTATAAATTATGAATCAACATTATCTCAAATACTTATAATTTATTATATTATTTGATGATGCTCAAGAAAGGAATACTGATACAACGGGAGGTTAAGTAGATTTACTCTAAGCGCTAAAATAAAAGTTTTAAACCTGACAATAAAATTAGCAAAAAAGGCCTAAGCCGCTAAGCAAAGTAAACATAAAGTTCAAAAAAGACCATACGCATTTGAAGTCTCATGATCCGATTAGGAAAAACATTTTCGTTTTCGGAGGTTTCCTGATATGATCCTTCTCAACGAATTTATTTCTTTATGAGGTGTTGCCAAGTAAGAATAAGTACCATGAACGAGAGAATGCTTTGGCCATTGTGGGCATTAATGTTTTAAACCAAAAAACAAAAAAATTAAATAACATTGAATCAAACAGAACTGAAAGTGAGCTTTACCAAACTACTGATCGTCATGGTTAAAATTATCTGCTTATGTGATTTAGAGAATAGTTTAATATTCATTTTTTAATTAAATCTGTTTCTAACGTATCTTATTTTAATCCAATTAATTTTTTCTATGTCATACGGCACCTACACAAAAAAATGTATTGAATTAGGAATTTTATACGAGAACTAACAAACATTTGAAAATACAAAAACGTTATTTTTAAAGAAACAGAAATATCTGACTAAAAGACAATTATCTGTCAGTCACTGTTGTAATTTGTATGGTTCGAATAATTAATAAATGCTGGTAGCATCTGTATGTATAATGTTTTCAACTGTTAGATCTGTGATGCAATATTCAGAATTCATCTCACTCTTCAGCTAGATAGTCATCTATAAGTAAAACAAAACTCAATATTAAGATATATGAGATGGATGTCAAACACTAATATCACTTAGATCAATAATTGCCATGAGACTGATAAAAACACAAATTTATTTAATGCCAACTGACCATTCATAGAGTTACAGCTACAGACGAAAAGAAATAGTATTCCCTGTCATTCTAAACGATAAAAAGTCAAATTTGCTAACTGAATAAAAAAAAAACCTGGTATTCGTCTGTTACCGAAGAACTTGTTCCAGATTTCCTTGTCATTAGTCAGAGTTTATCACACTAGCAGTATAAAATGATAGTATACGATTTACATTAATATACATTAAGTATAGCATAGAAAATTCTTCAATATGAGGCATTGTTTTTTCGTTGCTATGAATAATTTCATAGTACTTTAGTCTAAGTACACAATATATTTAATGACAAAGGGTAATAAAATACACTTCAGGCATCAAAAAAGTCAGTTATTTACATAACGACAAACGCTCGATCAGAAACTTAAATCAAAATATATCATTTTGGCTGCGTTTCATAAACAATTTCAGGCAGTATACATACCCACAGGTGTTGGGGAATATATGTTAACCAAAATTGGTAATAACTCGGTCAACCATTGAAATGAAACTTCTAGACGTAACTGTAGTTTTCCGATGTTTCATAAATAAAAAGAAAAAATAATGTGTTTTTTTTTTTGGTAATTTGTTTTTGTAGTCGTTTGTATATAAAAAAGAATTCGGCTGGGATTTAAGAACATAGAGTAACATACATAAAAAATTAGGTTTTGGAATATAATGTTAAGAATTGTTAAATTTCTAAGTGAACGCATCTTTACCTGTCTCAGCAGCTGCGGCTCTTGTAGAGGTGTGCAACGCTCGCTCGCTCAGCCTTACGACGCACAGTGATAGCTACGCGAACCGCGGGTCCCTCCTCTGCGACCGACACACGTGTCGCAGCTCACGTGCTCGGTCGTCCCACTCACGTGCTCACCGCCCGGACGCTTGCCGAAGACTGACCGGCGTCGGGGCGGCGGCGCTCCTTTCCGCCAGCCTCCCACAGAGCCTCCTGGCGGACACATTCGCAAATATGCTGCGTGCGAGTTAGGCTGCTCGCCGGGTTGTCTGCTCAACACGGGGCAGGGGCGAACAGTGGACGCCACGATGACAGCACCGCGATGATTAATTAGCAAGACAGTAGTGTCTGTCTGTTTCAACGATAGGAAATGAAGAGAGGGATATATTGGATATAATTTAAACCTAATGTTATGCGTATAAGATTTACATGACAATCTGTAAAAGTACTACTTTGTCGGAAACTAATTTTATTTTATTAATGATATATTTCGTGTATTATCCATATGTGTACAATATTATAAGATAGAGGATGCTTCTCGGTACATGTTCACTTATGCTCTCAGGTAATATAGAACGACGAATTAACTTCGTCTGTAATATCACTTTCATGAAGTAAATCCTGTGCTGGTGAATCGTGCAAGATGATAATTTTACAGCCTTGTTGCTAATTAGTCCACTACAATATGGAAAATATTGGGTCTTTGATAATTTTGAATAATAGTGTTTATCACAGTAAAATTGTTCTAACTCAGCTTTAAGGAAGAAAAGATGCGAATAAGTACCAATTTCTGATCAATACAGAGAATAGAATAACGGTTTGATTAGTTACCAGATTTATTAATTCACTATCTCATTTTTACCTAACACAACATTCCCCCTCTCTGGTCTGAATAAGTATTAATTATTTCCTCCTCTTCCTCCTGTATGATTTTCTTTTTTTAAATCCAACAACCTAATTCTATTTATAAACGTATACTGTCTTAGGCATCGATATACTTATGCACTGGATGGTTTTAGATTTATTTATATTTATTTAATTAATATAAACGTTAAAGGTATAATTTGCTAACAGAAGCAATACAGATCCACACAGTATTTTGTTTGAAAAAATAAAACACTTGCTACTGTCGTAATTATGTTCATTTGGAATTTTGATTTATAAAGGGTTATAAACAATGTCAGAACATTTACTGAAGTAATTCATGCGGACAATTTGACCTCTTCGTTTGATATCACACAATCGAGAATATCACAAATGCAATGAGAAATTCACAAACATGCTAGCACCATATATAAAGTGCTGATAAATCTGTCTTTATCTAACAACGCTTCAGTGGGCTTATAACTTTTTAGTGTATCTGTAACTAAATAATAATAATTCCGTGTAGTCTTAATGACCACGCGACAAACACAACTAACTGCGACTCAATCCTTCAACATGGAATCCGAACAAAGCAACATGTCAGTGGTGACATCACTTTCAGATCCAAATAATTTTATTTCAATTCAGAATAATAAGATTCCATTCGCACGTATCCCAGTATAAATTTCGATTGCAGAAACTTACCAATCTACTAATTTGTGTACACTTTGGTTTTAATTTCTCACTTCTTTATAGCATAATCTCAATTTTGTTATCACTTTGCTTGTTGTGTTCACAAATAGTGGCAGATATGAAAACCTAGACAATTCTTATTCTACATTTGAAAAATAAACTTTAGATTTATTGCAGATTTAGGCAAGACGATGTTTAGAGATAGATACATACCAGGTTTCTGTTAGTAGGATCCTCGTGTTAAAGAGTGTTTAGTTTTATTGTTCGATTCACCCCAATGAGTCTCTAGTTATTAAGCATCAATTTTTATAAAATTGATTGAGGCTGAATATTCTCTTCGGCGTCTATAAATATAAAAAAGAATTGAATACAAGAGGGATCAAGCAACATGCTGTAGTTTTTAAACAAAAAAAATCGTGTTGTACTGAATAAAAGAAAAATTCCTGTTTTAAAGAATAAAGTTTTTGAGAGACATACGCAAAAAACTTATTATAAGTTACTACAAAATATTTAGATTTTTTAATATAAAATACTCTTTTCGTTCAGAGTTATAAATTTTAATTGATCCTTAAGAACATGGCAACTGCAGAGATGATAATAAATCAATTAGGAAACAAGTATATTTACTAACTGGGCTGGCTCCGTTTAGCGTTACTTGTTCTCGTTAAATCTTCAGACGGTTTTATTGTTAAATAAACTGTTATGAAACGAAATTATGTATTTATATCTTTCCAACCAATTGGGAGCAATCCTGTTTCTGTCTATATTTAATGTGTGTTCATATTTTATTGATTGCTCTGTGTTATCGTCCGCTTAGAGTTGGGGTGCTCATCTATTGATATTAGCTCCATTTATATATTGACTTTAAAATGTCCATTTGCTCGTTAAGTATAGTGATAGCTGGCAGAACTATCTTATGTAACAAAATACCACCAGATTTTAATCGCTAATAACTTCATAACGATTGAGCCCACAACGGGTAGAGGTTGTCTGTACTAGTTAGTCGTGCACCATTTGTTTCACCTGTGACGTCATCGGAATAGTGTGATTACATGTTTGCGATTATTTCGAATTAGTGTAAAGTTATAAATTAGTTTGCGTGAAAACGTGTTCAGCTATGACTTTAATTTAAGTGTCATTGTAAGGAGCTTACGAAGCAATAGTGGGAGTCAAAGTGAGATAATAAAAATATTAGTCGGAATATAAGTAAAGATCGTTATTAAATTGAAAATTACAAAAAAATAAAGATGTCGTCTCATATGAGTTGTAAATATGCTCGGAATTATGTAAAACGCAAATTAAAAGAAAGCTTGCGTCAAAAGCAACCGATCAAACCTGAAAATTTCAAGGGCGAACAAAAGCGAGAGCTGCAAAAGCGTCGAAAATAAAATATAATGAAATGTTGGTTGTTACTTGAGCTACAAGAGACCTTTGATACATGCGATAAATTTGTAATTTATCTATTCTGTAAATGTTGTACAACTCTACGTAACCAATGTACTGAAGACATTGGTAGTTAAATTACGTATTAATACAAGACACTTGTTATGCTTCTATCACCACCACGAAAAATCTACGGCGTGAACCTAAACTGCGCCTTTCTGTATCTATTTGCTTGCTCTTCGCGCTATCTCTCTAAATGCGTGAGTTATGATACTGGTATTTAAAGCTGAATTGTGTTTCTCTATGATAATTGAGGTCGCCATTAATATCCACAATCGGCAGTGGTACAGCTCGCCAACCGGACTGTTGTTTGTGTTGCGCGGTCACGGACGGTACGGGGGCGAGTCACCCCTTCACCGACAGAGATGCAGTCTCACGGACGTCTCGTCTGACTGGTAATGAACTCTCGAGGGGTTGGGGGGCCGTCCAGACTGCAGATCACCACCAAACCCCTCTGGTCCCCCTATCGCCCCTCAGCAATCAGTACACTGTAAATCACGAAGTATCCTACGTTCCAGTTCTGTATATGGCTTTTTCGTCAAAAATCTCTTAAGCCAAGGAATTTTATTTTTACTTTTAAGAGATTTTGGGTTTGATTGAACAGTAAAGCTTTACCTTTTCTTATCGGATACCAAGCGTGGTGGGTGAATGGTTAACATTCTGGCATCGTATTCGGGAGGACGCCGGTTCGAATCCCCGTCCGGGCATCCAGATTTGGGTTTTCCATGGTTTCCCCAAATTACTCCAGGCGAATGTTGGGATGCTTCCTTCAAAAGGCCATGGCTAAATTCCTTCCCGTTCCTTGTCCCCAGTCTCATCCCGCCTCTAATGACCTTGATGTCGACGAGGCGTAATGCCATAAGTTAAAAAAAATCTTACCGGAAAGTATACCAAATGCTTGCAATTTTTAACAGCGTCCTTTGTATTAATTGTGCTTCAACTCCTGAAAAATTTCATTGGTCTCTATGAATCCTTTTACATATTTTCCTTCGGAGGTAAACTACAACCCAGCACATAAAGTCTGGTGTAGGCCCAAATTTTATATGTACTGTAAGGAGACAGGCGTTGTGTGTTGTGGTAATATTGTGAAGTATAAAAAGAAGAATATTAAGTTGTCAAGAAGAGACGAACTCAGTAGTTGTATTGAAATAATCAGTATTCGAATAATAAAAGATATAAATCTCGTTTCAGTTATATCAACTGAAAATTATTCAGACTATTTTCAGTGACAAAGCAACGGGGAGATGTGTAAGATGACGGTAGTTATTTGTCGTGATATTAACTTTTGCACGTACACATTATCTTTGAAGCAAGGAAGTCCGTCATGGAGGAGTATTTTTGCTAAACAAAGAAGAAGCGACAAGAGGATCGTTGGAATATTGTTAGCAATAATCAATAAGAAACTGTTCATAGTCTTTTAAATTAAAGAATAAATGTAAGCTATACCCATTTTTAAAAACTTAATTTATACTTCATGTGTAGTTAAATGATTTTATTTGTGCAATATCAAAGTTACATAAATTTGTTACAATTTTGTAATATGTAAATACATTTCGCAAAAAAAAAAAAAAGAACAGTGATTCGAAGGCATTGGCACAGGTCGCAAACCGTGCCATCTAGCCCATTAACATCTAATGCACTGGAATATCTGGAAATACTAATTACCATACAAACGATTTCCCTCCTCCTTCTCACTATCGAAGTTCTGGAATCCTTTGGCAATTTGTGTTGGGCGTTGTCATAGCACGCCAATGATATTGTCCAATCTACACGTTGGAATTCAGGCATCAAAACCTCCAATTAATTGAATTTTTTGATTATTATTGTCAAAGTTCTAAATATAGGTCTTAGGTTCATTTCTCTCAAAAATTATGATTGTGTTAATTTTAAATTGCACTCTAAATCCTTCGTCTGGACTCGTCCAGTTTCCGCTTAATGAATTTATTCATACAGTATTTTGAGGACCATATCTGCTTTCTCGTCCTGTGAATGCCATAAGTGTTCACGAAAAAAAAAGCTACATTTTTTCCGTAGATGACACTGTATTTTTATTGGCTTTAATAACATTTTCACGACATGAGGAGCCTGCAAAAGAAATTCTGAGGGGAGTATTACCAGATTAACATATAAATTGTCCCTTCTTCGGTCCCCTTTTCAGTAATGTTATTGCAGTTGAGATTCATCAACTTTATTTAAAAGAACACCGATCTAACCATGGCACCAAATTCTGTTTATACATCAGCCAGATAAATTGAGAAGGTATTTTTCTCATAGATACTTACTAACGAACTTTGGATGAGCAGTTGTTTGCAACGTAAAATGTATATAGGCAACTTTCAGTCTAAACAATTACGATACAACCGAACAACATAGTTTAGTAACGAAACACACTGTTCGTTGATCGTTAAATTTTCTCGTACTACTTCGTCCTGGCTACAACATCTTTGGTTATTTAATACATAGGGTCTAATATATTAAAATACCTTCAACGCGCAGTAAAGCACGTATCCTTGCAGAACAACAAAAATGATTCATGAAGACATATCTCTCTTTGCGTTTTTGTTACGTTAATTGTCTTTGAAGAGAGCTAAATAAGTAAGCTGCATCTGATTTAGAACTGCCAGAAGTCGTACGATATTTAATGGCTATTAAAGTTTTTCACTGTCTTCGCCACACGGTCGCGCAATAATAAGCGCAATATGTCGGAAAATTGTTAAAATTATTAAATTCTGACGATTTCCTTAAATAATTAAATCTCATTCTGTCTTATTTTGGTTTTCATTTCATACTAATTTTTATTTGGTAAGATGATTTAAGGACTTGCAAAGATATAATATTCCCATTTCTTGTACAATGGATTTATTAATTTATTTGAACCAATAACGACTGACAAACCGTTTGCCTGATGATTGCTGGTTCTTTTAACCGACTAACGCAATATTCGGAAAAAGACTAACTGCTTAGTCACCAAAACGATGCCTCAACTCTCTAATACTTCTCGCCGTCACAGACTCCAGTTTCGCCTTCTTTATTGTGTAATCTAACAGTCCAAGCAGACACCTGTTGGCCTATGAAACCCTCAATGACGAGTCGGCCGCTTTCCCCCACATACTAAATTCGTCCCGCGCGCCGTCCCCGTTCGTCAAAAAGCTAGTGCTAAACGATTTTGATGTTTTCGCAGCCGACATATTAATATAATTTGCTTACGGGATTAGTGCTGCGTTCAAATACTTCTCCTTCTTCTCCAAACAGCCTAACAACCTCAACAAGGATGTTGGTTATGGTCTTAGTCATGCTTGGAAATTTGTGTTAGATAAATAATTAACTCTGGACCCACAGATATTAAATCGTAAAAAGCGTATCTCTGGATAATCGATACTGTCAGACATTCGACAGTACAAATACGAAAACAACCAGCCACTCCAGTCTCCAGATCACAGTCTTTAGCAGATTCAGTAGAGGGCTACTGATGAAGACTTAAGCCCTGGTCGAAACGTCGGGAAGAAGAAGAAGGACGAGTATTTCAACGCAGCACTAATCCCATAAGCAAATTATATTAAGCTAATTATAAGATATAGGAAAGCATGTCATCACCTACACTTGTAACTTCTAACGACCTAACGATGACAAAGCACGCTACCACCTTGTAGCTTCTCATAAGCTACCCTCCCATTTAGAAAAATGATCTATAAAATTTATCTATATAGCATATTTCAATGATAAAACATAAATGAAGAAGGAGAAGAGATTCAAATACACTTACAGCTTCCGGGCAATCGATTAATTTCTCTGCCCCATGAAACTTTATGCAATTGTTAACTAACACATAGTAGTTTTGCTTTATTTACGTCTTTTTATATTGAAATATAATATAAATTTAAAAAAATAATTGTCCTGGAATCCAAACTACTATTTGTTCCCGCCATTTCAATTCACACATTGAGTAATAAACACTGTGGTGAACAACTATGATAAATTATCATATGAAAATTAGTATATTTTACTATTGTTTTGTTTATTATATTTTTAAGTGTAAAGATAAAACGGAGTTATCTTTTCATTTAAATGTTCAGCGCCGCATGGAGTGTTTAGTTGGTCGTATGTTGCTAGGAAAATTTTACTCAGAAATTTTTCTATCAGAAGCAAGTGAAAAGTAGTTACATTCGCTTTGAGTCCCCTGAATCTATCCAAGTGCATATTGCCTACAAAGAAGGACGCAAAATAAATAGTGCGACATAAAGTAACTCTATGACTACCAGATAGCACCACAAAGATTGAAATGTAAGATAATTTTCTCAAAGAAACTTATAAATTTAACTAATAGACAAACCAACCAACTGTATTAAATTCATAGGCTAAGTACTAGTTGGATCCATCAGAAAGCTTTAATGTCTTAAAAAAGAAATGAGATTTTATTTGTTTTACTGACGGTTTTACGCCTCGTCGACGGCTAAGGTCATTAGAGGCGGCATGGAACTGGGGACAAGGAACATGAAGGAATTCAGTCATGGCCTTTTTGAAGGAAGAATCCCAGCTTTCACCTGGATTGGTTTGGGGAAACCATGGAAAACCCAAATCTGGATGCCCGGACGGGGATTCGAACCCGCGTCCTCCCGAATGCGAGGCCAGAACGTTAACCGTTCACCCACCACGCTCGGTAAGATTTCTTAAAACACTTTCATCGAAATATGAAAAAACCCTCGGTCGACCACTTTCAACCACCATATCTCTCACACCCTCACAGCTACCGACATGCAACCACCATAGCGCACGATGGGGGGACTCGAGGCTACTACCACTACCACATATGAACACCAGTGGTGGTCAGCGATAGGTAGTTGTGCCTACAAAGTGAAATATAAGTACGTAAGTTTACACGTTTACTTTGTGTTGTGAGAAAGACCACTTGCACGAGAATTTGCAATGCTTACACCCCTTGACGAACTTATATTAGCTTCTTTTGGTCAAAATACACTCGTTTGAGTAGTAGGTGTCTGGAGTTATATTCGTAACTACATACTTTTTTACGGTTGCGCTCAACAGCATCAACGAGTGGAGGAAATGTGTTATTGACTTCCATATACAGACACTAACGAAAGAAAGAAATAAATGTTGTAAATTCTGATCAAAATTAACAGCTGTTGATGATCCTCATAATCTCATAATGTATTCGGTATTAGGTTTAAAGATCAAACTATATTAATCATTAGTTCAAAAATTCTGTGAGTTATGATGAAATACAGTAGGTGTTCACAATGATCACCTCGCCCACTGCGTTAGTTTATTTCCTAAAATGATATTTAATACATGTTGGACGATATACTGGTCTGTTCATAATCTAAATAGAACATCAGCTATGACAAGAAAAACGTTCCAGTCTCTGTCTTAATTTTTTACTTTTTTGTGAATTGGGTTCTAAGGGCCGATGAGGATAAGGTCATTGGAGCTAAAAGACTGCGAGCACAAAGTATAATGTCCCGTAATATTTCTGGAGATGTTGTCAGACTGGAAATTAAAACGGTCTACCACCGATTACTGGGGCCGAACTCAACCGCCCACCCGACATTCCTGGTCATCTCTGTTGTAACAATAAGAAAAAAGGACAAAAAAAAAAAAAAAAACCTAAAAACATTACCTGCCTACGAACTTTCCATTACCAACTTCAGTAGTCTCATTCTTCACAAATTGGTAGAAAATTCATCGATTTACTTTGCTTACTTTAACGTTAAGGAAGTGGAAACACTGAAGTAAGTCTTGATTTCACCTTGGAGAATATTTCCTCCTAATCTCAATTAGAACATGAAGTGTTTTCTGAATGGACACAACCATGTCATGGTTACAAGAAGTCCAGCCAACCATCTATGGAGAAATGTGTAGTAAATTGTAACGAAGGTAGTTGACAAAACTCCTTCTAGTAACCCATTTTTTATTTTTAGATTCTTTAGTGGCACTGCTATTCGAACACACAGATTCGACATTTGTGCGCGATCCAACCTGCCATGAGATTTTTGTATTACAATTTAGTTCCGCCGGATCTTCAAAAGTTTCAGCAAGAATTTTGCGATCAATGTTTATATTCGGAATTCCCGTTTTTAACAGGATTGTGCCAGTGAATTTTAGTGTGGCAACATTATTGAAAACCACAATTGGCCAATAACTTCATCATTGCAGGTTGTCGAGAGGCTAGTGCGATGTGGGCTACTCTTTTCATTTTTGACCACCGCCAGTGCCATCAGCTTAATAGGTAGTGCATGGCACTCCTATTTCAAGAGTCGTCGGTTATAATGCGCTCTGGTAAGAGTATATTTAATACTCTTTAGCATCTGTTTTGTGGCGACCGTAATGAATAAATTTCAGTTATTAGGTAAATAATTTGCAGAATGCATTTGGATGTGGTGTAGAAAATAATTGAGCCTGGCTAACATGCCGACAGATAATTTCATATAGCCTACCTATTTCTTCTTTAAAAAAAAAAAAAAAAAAAAAAAAATATCGATTTTGAAGCAGTGCCATATTTATGAAATCGTCTCTGGAAACTTCTTGAAACATCAGTGTTTAACTTTTCTTTTAACAAAATCTGGTGCATTACTACGCTCAAAAATATTTCGTCATTTTAGTGACAAATATAAATAGTATATGCGTCCCATGTTCTGATTCCCTCACAGACTGCTAAAGAAATGCGGTATACGCTTATGGAAAAATGAATCGTCTTGTCACTGGTATGGTTGTTTTCACCCATGAAACTGACATATTTAGCAGACAGAAGTTTATAAAAACAGTTTGTGTTGAAAATTCCCCTTCTCAGTTGTGTATACGCCTTATCAATTAGCGTCTTGAAGGTTTTTTTTCCGAACACTTGCTTTGCTTATACGCTCAACCATATTACGGAGTAAATGATTAAAGAGAGTATAAAATATTCGAAACAATAACTTAAAAAAGTGCAGTGGTTCATTTAAAGACTTAATAATCAACAGAAGTATTGAAGCATTATGCAATAAAGACTTAATATTTTTCTAATCAGACAGAATTTCATGAATTTTTTTTATTTTGAGCCACATAACACTTCAGTTACCTTTAACTGCCACAATGCACATATCCGCGTCTGAAAAATTAAAACCTTACAATGTTTTATGAAGCTTACCAACGTGGTCAGATCATCAACAGTAGTGTTTTCCCAAATGCAGGTTTTCGCAAGGCTGCTTTGCTTGCCTCCCTACCTTCTGACCTCTTCTTCTTTTCCATGTAGGTTCGCTTTTCTTTTATGCTATCTGTGATCTCGTACCCCCTTCTTCCCCTTACTGTCCTCCCAGAAACTAGTCTTTCAAAGGCGTCTTTTAACAAGCTCTCTCCTCTCAGGAAGTGTCCAACCAGGTCTTCTTTTCTCTTTTAAGAGTTCGAGTAGTCTTCTCCTCTTACTAACCCTTTCCAGCCCTTCAACATTACTTAATTTTTTCATCCAATTCATCCTTTCCATTCTCCTCCACATCCACATCTCAAACGCTTCTATAAGTTTTTCATCTTCTTGCCTCAGAGGCCACGTCTCTGCCTCATAAAGAGTCACACTCCATACAGAACATTTGATTGGTCGGATAAATTCAGCAAAATACTTTTAGAACCGTAGTAATTCAGAATGAGTGTTAAACTTACGAAGGGAGGGTTATAAATCTTTAATACCAATACACTGGCTCGAAAAAGATTAATGCATGATTTACTTAAATCATTTTTAGATTCTTGAAATGCAATCCCAACTGTGGACCGTCGAACCAAATTAATGCCTGAGGTATAGGTAGCCCTCTCGGTGAAAGAGGAGGTGGGCCACCCGCTGTGATAGCATCTTTGGGCAATGATTCTGTCTGACTCACACCCAACGATTTCTACCTGCTTCCACGCGGGGGTTCTCAACACCCTGTCAGCCACGCTAATGGTCTCACAATGCCTAACGACTCAATCAGCAGCGCCCAACAGGCTTTTTATTACTCCTCTGTTAGAAATAACTCGGAGCTTCTCCCGTCGTTATCCTTCCCAAAGGTGTCAATCGGATTTAACAATCTGCTGGTATCATCTACGCTCTTCTGTTGCTCGATAAGTGATGATGACATTTATTATTCGTAGGCTTCTCCTGTTTACCATGTAAATGGCGTCTAACACAGAAAAAATAATAATCTCTTCACTTGTTTACTGACAGGATGTAGAGTGTACAACATGATGGAAGCTAGTGTTATTTAAATTTTGTTTTTTATTTATAAAATGTGTTTCGCTCACAAAAACCCACCTTTAGTTTTCATATCAAAACAGAATTTTAACACACAATTATAATTTACATAAGCATTTCAAGTTAAAAAGAACTCCAGTCTCATAAAGGATAAAATATTACAAATGCTGTAATATATACCATAACAGCTGCACATTATTAAGTTGTTGATATTGAAAAAATGTTTTTGCACATTTTTAGAAGCACTTCACGATACCAGATAATTTCTTTTCAGCCGGTAAAATTTTCACATAGCGCTGACAACTGTCCGTCTGTGAACCATTACTCTCTAATTGGAACGTAAACTGAAAAGGTAAATGTAAGAGCACAAAATAATTGACTGAAAAAATAAACATGAACACACTATCAATTATAAATAAGACAACGTAAATTCAACTATGTTAGAACTACTGATCATGAACAGCACCACAGTGACGAAAAGTATCTGAAGGATAGAACAGTTACTATTAGATGTTTTATATAAAGGATCCATTAGTTTCTGTAGCTCAGGATCTGTTGCCTTCGAGTCATAGTTGGCAGTGCCAACAACGAGCTTAAGAGCCTCGATGCTTTAAAAGACAGCGTACAAAAACGAACATAACTGATCTGGCCATTTTTAATTAATAAATAAAGATTCAGATTACACAATAGATAATACATAACTTTTTACATAATAGAACGAGATATTATTGAGACTTTGAGCACATTTCAAAGAGGTTTCGTAAGTTCGGTGCTATCCATAAACACAAATACAGGAAAAGTCACAACACTTTCGTTTACTTTCAAAAGAAAATGACAACTTTCTGAACCATTGACGCAGCAAAATGACTTGCAAATTTATTTATTGAAACTATATACGCCACAATCATTTAATACGTATTAATTTAAGCACTAAAAAACTGAAAGATAAGCAAATGCCAATAACAATATTCAAATTTTGCTATTTACATGCCACAGCAGAATTTTAATAATTCGTTTATAAGACTGACTGCGAGAAACTAATAATATTTCCAAATGTTCGTGTTTTCTTATTCGATTGTTTTAATCCCTGAAATGAAAGCTATTAAAGTAGATCGAAAAATAATTAATTTAATCGTAATGGAGCGCACACTTCGGTGGCAATTTCTCTACACACCCATCTTTCCCCCTTTTCTTACACCCTCCTACATCTGCCCTCTACAAATCTCAAATTTAAATTTTTTCAACTTTTTTTTGTAAATTTTTCATCATTTCTCCTGGTATCTCGTACGTACGTCCTTATGCACTTCCATGACCCTCTTTACCCTCCTCCTGTCTTCCAGTGAATCCCATTCCAGCTGTTTTATCATACCTACTGCTGATTGCGTTCTGCGGTAATTTACAGAAACAAATCTAGCAGCCCATTTTTTCATTCTCTCCAAATCCTGTATTTGATTCTCAAAATGTGGGTCCCATAATACACTACCATATAAAAGCAATAGTCTGACCAAAGGTTTGTAACCCAATTCCTTTGCTTCTCTTGTACATCCCCTGATCACTCTGTCCAACACTTGTAGAATTTTGAAGTTTTTTCCTACCACCTCTCCAATGCGTTCTGCCCAGTTAAGCTTGTTGTCAATGGAATACCAAGATATTTACGTTTCAAGTCTTCAACAAGCAATTCTTTCCCCACTTTATAATCGTAATCAACCTTTCATTTTTGTTTGTGTATCTAATACACTAACTCTTCTTTGTATTTATCTTCATTCCATGTTTACTAATCCAACTAGATCTCCTGTCCAGATCACCCTGCAGCTGTTTACAGTCCTCTACCGTTTTGATCATTTTATGTAGCATTATATCATCTGCAAACAATCTAAGTAACTGATCAACACAATTATTCATTAGAATAATGAATCGCAATGGTCCTAATACGCTACCCTGTGGTACTCCGATTTTTACTTCCTCTTCTATTGATACTGCATATCCTACCATAACTTTTTGTTTTCTACCTTTTAAAAACTCTTCTACCCAGTAAATCACTTTCCCGTATAGTTCAATAGTTTTTACCTTATTTACTACCATTTTATGGCTACTATGCCAAAAGCCTTTGAAAAATCCAGTGCTATACTATCCATTTAGCTTCCCTTGTCCAAATCATCAGCATTTCAGCAACGATTAATTATCATTCTTAAAATAATAGGTACGAAAAAGTGAAAAGTATGTTAGTTAATACTATTACGAAAATAAAGCAATGTTTCTCCCTTCTTCCATAAACTGATGCGACATGTTTAATACAAAGCTTTCTGATATTCCTATCATTATTTTAAAAAAATCAATTAAATTAAAGAATAAATGAATTCTATTTTAAACGAATAATTATTTTTTATATAGAAAGATGTTGTTTTATAGAGTGATATCAACTGACATATCTACTATTTTATCTTGACAGTTTTTTTTTAGTTTGTATGCCATTCTAATGGATGTAACTCAAAGTTGCGAAAACAAAGTCAGTAAAATGCTGTGAGGCGTTATACATTTTCCCCGGTTAGAGCTGTTTATAATCTGCAAGTTTATCGAAAACCGCAAGTAAAGGAAAACCGATAGAAGGATTTATCTATTTGAACTAACTACATTACAAGTAATTTTTCTTCCATATCAAACATCAAACCTATACGATATTCGTTAATTAACAGTATGAACTTTTAATGCTTCAATGATATCCACAATTTTCGTCGCATTTTAAAACTGCATTGAACCATATCCGAGTTAAGAATAATCAGATTCCGATCTGGAACTATAATGATAGTTGATAATGTTGATCAATTTTGAAGCAGCATGCATCTTTGGGAACTAATATCACGGAACAGAAATTAAAACTATTAAGACCTAGAAGAGCTTGTCAGGGAACGTGGTGGTTGAGCGGTAACGCTCAGACATTGCATTCCGGAATACGCAGGCTCAAATTCACAACTGGACATGCAGATTTCTGTTTTTAGTGGTTTTTCGAAATCACTCCAGGTGATTGCAGATCGAAATGTCATTGCAGAATTTTGTTCCTTGCTCCCTCTCCTCTTTCGTTTACATTTACGAATTTTAAATAGAAATGGAAATTTTGAAAATGGATGACCAATCAGTCTGATTACTAACGTGCGTTGCGGTTAATCCCTAGAATGGGCAAGTTTAATTTCCTAATCATGGGAACCGATTTTGTTATTCATTTATTACTCTAACGAAATCATTTAGAAAGTTGTAATGGTTTTAAACAACATAAAAATAATAGGAAAAATAATGACACCCATGAATAGTAATCAAAATCCAGACAATAATTTTACTTAGGAATTTATTGAAAGCGTGGCTGTTGTTCCACTGCGATGTTTTCCTTTTCTTCTGAGTAAGCTTGCAGTAGCTACGTTTAATGAGGCTATGTTCCATCGGAGAAAAATCCGGTAAGTAAGTTTAGTAACAACATTGATTTTTGTGCATAGTTCTACATCTTAATACTAATTTGGAGAATAAAGGGCACATATTTTAACTCCATTTTCATCTTTTCTCTAATCACGATAGTCATAAAATTATCTGCAGTCAAAAAACAGCCATGGTAACGCAAGTGTAAAAATACCTTCAAAATTGTTACTTTAATGTTTTAAGTGCAGTTTTAATTATTATGATTCCGACGACTGTCGGTTTTTGCTGCGAATCAAAGGGCGCTCGCAGTGCGTTCGTGGACGTCGAGAGTGAAGGTTGTTGCACGCTGCGAACCTACCAGAGTCCTCAAGCGTCATGAGTGAATGGACAGAAGATAAATGTCTTCAGTTGATAGACGAATAAAACGAAAGCAGTGTCCTATGGAATCCCAAGGTTTGGCAGCCTTAATTTTGCAATGCTAAATAAATAAAATTATTTCAATTATTATTAACCATTAATAAACAAAAACATATTATTTGTAGGTGGAGGACCTCAATGGTAACACATAAACACAGTGACGCTGTACTACGTGAACCATTCAATAAAAAGCTAAAACCAGATCTGAAATTACAAATTCAGATAGAGGCTTTCGGAATACTGAAATATGCGGCAGATAAACCGAAACAGGATTTTGATTTTATACAGGAAAAATTGAAAAACTATACCACGGAAATAAAAAATGCAATTCAACATGAAATATTTCAAATAATTATGCGTGCTGATCAGGGACATTATAACTCCATACAAATTTATGGTTATTACTCCACTACACAAGCTCCACACCCTTCAGCTTCTTCCTCCACTATAAATCCAAATATAACTTGTACTTCCACTTATTCCCCAAATCAAAACCAACAAACTCATCTGCACAACCAGCCATACTCCCCGTACAGGAACAATAGCGAGTATTCATCAGATATGAGTTTAGAAAATTATGTATGATTTTTTAAAAGTAAATTACATTATTATTTTATTATAATTGAATAAAGGATTACCTTGATTTATTCTTTCAAAGCTCCTATCAGCGCCTGGCACACTTGAGGGACAATTCAGCTTATGGCTTGTTTGGAAATGCAAAAAAGATATTGTAAACTTGTAAAAGAATCACTAGTAGCTAAATATTTCAGCGCCACAGCTAATCTGTCTTGAACCGACGCCACTTCTCGGAACGAAGTATTTCTTCGTTCTATCTTGGGCCCAATAATGTTCATTAGATACTCAAAATCAGTTGGAGAGATTCTCGCGAAATTTTTGTAATGACCATTTTTTGATTTCTTAAAAGAAGAATTGGCTCACTTCTTTCTCTATACATTCCATGAATACGCCATCTTCGTGGTCGTTTATAATCATCCAGTAAAGCATATGCAAGAAAGTATGCCTTTTTTATTTTACTATTGCTTTACGCCCCGTCTATGGCTAAGATCATTAGAGGCGGGATGGGACTGTGTACGAGGGACGGGAAGGAATTCGGCCATGGCCTTTTTGAAGGAAGCATCCCGGCATTCGCCTGGAGTGATTTGGGAAAACCATGGAAAACTCAAATCTGGATGCCCGGACCGCGATTCGAACCGCCGCACCGTCCTCCCTAATGCGAGGCCAGAACGTTAACAGTTCACCCACCACTCTCGGTGTATGTAAGTATGCCGCACAAGAGAGAGACACTTCGTCCAACATCGCGGAGCTCCAAACGAACACTGCGGATAGAGTCGGCTTGTCGTTACGGTTACAGTGAGCGTTCACACTAGAACGTCGTAACAGTATCCGTTTGGTTACAGTTACAGCTCGCTAGTGAGTACGCTCAGTGAGGTGGCTCGGTGTTCGTCGCGAGCGAAGTTCGTTTCACGCGTCCACACTAGAACGTGGTTACTGTATCTGTTGGTTACAGTTACAGCTCGCTAGTGAGTACCCGGCTTAAGGGGACGTTTCGTAGACCTGCTTAACACGTCACTGGTAGCCCTATTTAATAGACTACCGCGCGACAGACATCGGTGATGTTAAGCGGGGCTTGACAATGGAAGCGGTGTCAGCTTCAAAAACTTCGCCAAAGGATTCAGCTTTGACGCGGCTTGAAACCCGAGAAGTTCGCGAAAATGTACATAGACCAAACAGACTTACTACAAGTATTCTGGTTATTTCTTTTTATGACGGTGCTTTCCGCTGCACACTCTTAACAGCTTAACCTTCCATTACGCCACAAATACTAGTAGTTATCCCCCAAACCCTATTCAGTATTTAAGATTCGTTAATATACTATCACTAGTGTAAGCCCGTGACCGTTTTTTGCGTATCGTCACGGGTCTAGAATAGTTTCAGTTTCTAGGATGAAAGATTATGACAGGTTGACCTGATTTGACCAAATGTAAACTTGACCAGTGTTTCAGGGTGAATAAAATCTCTTGAGCTTGAAGAACTCAGAAGCTTTAATAGAGGTAGGTATTAAACACGAACAGGGACGATAGCGCAATCGTATAATTGCTTAAATAGAAACATACTTGTATTTGACCCTTAAAGTTCACTCTGCAAAATTAAAAAAAAATTCCTGTTTGCTTCGAAAGAATCACGTTGTCTATTATTGAGACTGGGCAAACACTCATAATGTAATCATTGGTCATAGTATCTGTAAAGGCCAGAGAACTTAATACACATTCCATAGTATTATCATTAAACAGTTGAGAAACTCCGCAGAAATAAATTGCCAGAATAGTCGATTCGGTGACACATTCTGTCTGATGGCCACTTAAAATAACCTAATAACTCACATACAGCGAACATGCTTAAAAAACAAATAAACCGTAATGCATAAATTTTGGTCAAGCAACAACATTAGTGAAAGTTGTAATTAAACTGAAATTTATCCTAAGCCGAAATGACAATTGGCATTCGTGGTTACAGCAGAGACTATGAGTAATTTAATTCTTTTTAAAAGTTTTTTAAGTTGCTGAAATGCAGATCCACGTTTTTTCAGCCGCAAAATTTACAATTTTTTTTTTTATCTATGAGACGCTATGAAAAGCAAACTTATTGAATGTATTATGCCAATTAATTTGGTAGTTAAATTGCTTAGTTATTAAATTGTAGACCTAAGCACAAATTCCTTCTAATGGTATCTCTGATCGCTGTTTTGTGAGTGAAGGCTGACACGTGACACCATTCTCCAGCCAATAGCTATCGAGGTGAGTGGGTGACCTTACCAAATTATATATTAGATGTATACATCATTTTGTAATTTTTGTACACTTTGTCTGCAATACTAGCAGTGCTTGGGTCTTCATTCACGTGTAACAGAGAACGCCTTGATCGTTTTTTCTCCACCTGTATGTCACTTCCATTTCTTATTAATAGTCAGCCATTTTCAATCTTGAATTGATAAGGCGCCTTACAGTCGCGAGTATTGATCATCATGAATTTCATTCTTTTGTACTGGATTGATGACTCTCCTTCTTGTAGGGGAAAGCTTAAGTATTGCCATCTGTCCGCTATTCATGTAACTTATGGTCTGCATCATAGGGGTTTTTTTTTGGGGGGGGGGGGTTCGCTTGAAAACCACAGTCAGAACTTTAAACTGGTCCCTTTATACCTCCCTCATCCATGAGGCTTGCCTTAATGCAAGCAGCCACACCGTTAATTTACTAAAATTTGTTATATATCGACATCAGTATAAATGTCAGTAAAATGGAGTTTGAGAATGGAACAAAAGTAATCTATACAATTAGATACGTCATGATTATTCGTCATTACTTACCTGGAATTAACCTAACTAACATAATTAAATGCTGAGCTTCTAGTATCGCGGTTATAACAGTGGAATGTTGTACAAAGTAAAGTTAAAGTGTCTGTGTGCAGGAGTAGATTAAAAGTTTAGTTCCATATGTTAAAAAGGAAAATAACCTTGTTTTCTACTGTAATATTAATGGATTGATGGCTGCTTTGAATATGAAGTACCAACCATAGGACTGGAAGATTAGTTTAAAAGCTGTTTTGTTGCACAATGGCAATACGTTTCTTTCGATTCCTGTATGCCATGCTATCCACTGGGAAGGAGACATACTATAATATGGAATTACTTCTGGATGCAATTGAATATAAAAACCATCAATGCCAAATCTGCAGTGATCTTAAGGTGATAGCAATTCTACTGGGCATGCGTTTGGGTATACAAAATGCTGCTGTTTTATTTGTTTATCGGTCAGCAATGATAGGTCTTTACACCACAGTAGAAAAATATAGCCTCGAGGGATATTTCACACTTCTCTGGTTGACAGAAATAAAATTCTACTACCTCTTTTACGCATCAAACTGAGAACTTTGTCTCAGTGATGTTAAACTGAAAGAAAGAAACTTTGTTTTTCAGCAAATTCGTGGCCATCTTAAAGATGGGCTAGTGATTAAGCTGCTTAGTAAGCCTTTAGAGGTGCTGTAAAACGTTTCTTGGGAAACAGAACAGATGAAAACAATGTTGATATTGTAATAACCTCCTAGAAAAGTATTATAAATTAGGCTACAATATGTCACTAAAATTCACTTTCTTCATTCTCAACTGGACTTTTTTCCTCGGAACTATGGCGCAGTGAGTGATGAACAGGGTTAGTGGTTCCACCAGGATATTTCCAGTATGGAACGAAGACATCAGTATAAGTGAGACCCTTCAGCGCTAGCAGATTACTATTGGATGGTTGCAAGATATACATCAGAACAAGAGTACAAACGACAGTCAAAACGTAGGCGCACTCGTGAGTAGGCTCCCATATGAAATAGTTAGTTTTGTTGTTTATAGTTTTGATTTCTACTAATTTATTCATACATTAATTCAATTAAAATAATTGCTCTATCTGTTGTGAACAGATACCATTTAATATAATACTGGAATTTACTACAGAAATATGTGGCAAAATACTGTCTCTACAAACCTAGAGCTAATAAACACACTACAAGGTCATATTCGATTTTCTTGAGTCAGAATTTAAAAAAAAAGAAAAAATTAAATGGTATTTTTTTTATAAAGGAAGCAAAAAAAAATTTTTTGTTGGCTAGTGTTAGCAAGGATAAGAATCAGATAAATTACAAGGTTAATCGGAATAATTTACAATAGCACGAGTAACTGTAATGCATAGCTTGCCCTATGCCAGCAATGCAGTGCATAGCTGTAAACATCCTGGTTGAGAGAACGCTTGCACTACACAGTATTAATTTATTGGATCTGATACGGATTAATTAAACTAACGGACTCTTATTTTTCCTTTAAAAGAAAAAAAGAAGAGAAACATAAAGTTGGCAACCACTGAGAAGGTTTTCGTTGACATTGTTGGTTTTTGCTTGATCCTGTCGCACATAATGAAAATATAAAGTATACAATTTCAGCTATTCGAAAATGAAATGTGTTACTATACGCTTAACTGATGACGTAAAACTGTCGCTATATGCAATTTCTGAAACATCCTTTTTTTTTTTTACGGTTTTGGCATCTGTAAGTGTCTTGCGCTTTACGGTTTGTCCACGTTGAAATCATTAGAGAGCCTGTATATTTTCAAGAATTATGTTATTGATCTAGATTATAAGTATGCTATACGTCAACTGATGATATAAGCTATAACTATGTACCGTTTCGTCAAAATCTGTTTATAATTTTTTCCGTGATGTGCGGGCATATAGAAAGATCTATCGGCAGACAAACAAATGGACAAATATTCAAAACTTGTCGTATTTTGGTATTTTTATCACTAGTAACGAACATTGCAATTATTCTATTTGAAATAAATGTAATGTACAGACACAAGTTTTCTAAAGATATAATGTGGATGGACCGCTCCTTGGGATCAGTTTTCTGTGGCACCGTGATGGTTTCGGCGCTGACATGAGGTAACCCGGTTCGAGTCCTTGTGGTGGAAGTAATTTTCATCAGGATTTGGCTGGCAGAGTAGGAGAGGATGGTGGTGTATAATTACTAGTCACCAGATTGTGCACAAAAGCCTAGGGTTAAAAACCGAACCTGGCCGGGCATATGGAACTGTTGATAGTGATCTTTCCGTCGGATCAGGACGTTAGTCCTGGCAGCTTCCTTCGTGTCTTAGGGAAGTGTAGGCCTGAATAGGCCAGCACAGTGTTTCACCCTGTCCCTTTTTCGTGTCTCATTTCACGCAATAAAAACAACACTCTATAATGTACACACACACACACACACACACACAGACAGACACAATCACAGACATCCACACCTACAACAACACGTATGAACACACATTGGGGAAGATAACCGGAAAAACTCCAGTTCACCCTTCCACAGAGATCCCTTCGAAGGTAATTATTTTCGCTCGGAATTGGGTATGGCATCATCGTAAGAATAATACACTGCAGCTTATGCATAACACCACATATCATATGGTTGTTAAATTGGTGATTGGCCTTAAAAGCTAGTAGTATACGCTCAAGACAATATACTCAGTGCCAAAAGAAGGAAAATCACTAGCTGAAGGCATAGACACGTCGTATGTGTATAGACAGGGCGTCGATGCCCAGATCCAGCCCCTCCCACACTCCCTACACCCTCCCACCCTCTCGCGCTAAGAGGCCATTACGGACCGTGCGAGATCCATCGTATCGCATTACACGCTAACTAACTGCGTGACGCAAGTACTTCGCACCCAGAGTGCGTTCCATCAGCTCATCAGGCACAAGTTTTCTGCCTAACGAGACACTAAACTAAACTGCTCGATACTTATTAATTAAAAGCACAAAAGATTGCTCTCCTGACAGAAAAGAAGTGAACAAGTACTTCATTAAAATGCCCGAAATCTTGACAACTAATGGGTAATGAGTAACTCGTTCATCAAGGATCTGGAGCCACTTTTTATGAACAATAGCGAACATGACTTCCAGCAAAAGAGAATACCGTTTCGTTTTTAACATTTGAGCATTATTGAAGAGTTGTATTTGTATTTCTCTCTCTCATCTTCCTTCTTTTTTCTTTGGTAGAAGGTTTAAATATTTGTTTTTGGTGGAGAATACATGTTAATGTTATGACACAGTAATGAGAATTAACACAAACATCAATAATGACCAAAGCTATTGTACAATATTGTATCCTAAACTTAGCATTATTTGAACTTTACCATAATCTATTTTAGGAATCTTTCTTATTTAATGTAATTAGTGTTCATAAAACCAGATCAGATTCATTTTCCCTAAATCTGTATAAATGTTTGCACAACCCACAAATTTGACATTTGCGTAATATAAGGTTCACTTATAAGATTATTTTCATTGTCCCAAAAAGTTCCAACACATTTCAATTTTGTAACAATATTTTTACCGAAACTAAATGAATTTATATTTTGCCTCCGGCCATAATTTTGTACGCTCCACTTGTTGTGAATATTGAGATAAATTCATCGTTTACAAATTTTATTTCTGTTTTTCATATACATATTTTATGTTCATTAATTTAAGAGTATCGATGGATCGAAATTGAAGTGCTGAGAATCTTTCATAAGCCAATAGATTTCAATGCAAATATCTCTGGAGAACAAATTGAAGGAACAGGCATTTCCAGTGCTCCTTCTTTGGTAAAAGTGAGATAATTTGCTGCAGAGAGCATTTAAATTTTCTCTCTTAATACTCTACCTAGTTAGCTTAGCATAAGAAAACGGCTAGTGGCTAAATAACGAGTGCCAAAAGCTATACTCGATCTTGGATCAGTGGTGATCGATGTCACAGAATTAGCGAAATAACTGGTTAAGCTATATTGCGTCCATTACAATCAGTTCACGTGATATAGCACATTTTTACTCTCTTCTTCATCTCGATGTAAACTGTATGGTTATTCCCAAAATATCGAATGGATAAACGCTATCGTGTGGCCGCGTAACTTAGAGGGTAGAGCGTCTGTATACAGCGCGGACGAGCGGGGTTCGATCCCAGACGAAGTCGAGAATTTTTCCTCGAAGCTGAACGTCTCCCTAGGACCACTCAGCCTGCTATCCACTGAGTACCGTGGAGAAAACCCTGTGGGAAGGTAAAGAATGGCCGGAGTGTGGCACTGACCCCGTCACATCCACTAGTGCCAACGGTTGTAATCGGAGTGCGGAGCTCTACCTCCCTGAATCCTATGGGAAGTGGCAGGAGTCTCGTGACCTTTACCTTTAGACTCTATCGTCTTTGTGGTTGTTATGATTGTATGTCTTGTAAATTTAGTGGGTGTAATTAATGAATCCGAGAAATAAATAAATTTCGAAAGTCACTGGTTTTCTTTAGCTTAATGTTATATAATATCATCTATATAGTTATTAATTTTTGATCAAAAGAAAAACAGAATTATGTTTATGTTAACATTTAAGACAATCATTCTTCACGAACCACCTACATGGTTTTTTTACCTACATGGGAACGTTATAGAGATGCAGAGTTGGTGATGAAATTACATTACATTTTCTCTTAAGACTTAAATACGCAAACTCCTTAAAGTCTCAATTCCTAAAATGAATTTTATGCATATCTGCTGAAATATTCCTAAAAGCGTTTATCAAATTAGGCTTTATTCCCATACTAATCGTTAACAGCGAATTCGTACACGTAAAAATAATATTTTGATTCTAGAATTGGATAAAAGTTATGTCTGTACTTGAACAGATCATACACAAACTGAATTCGAGAGAAACAAAGCCTGAGCAATGGATAGAATATTACAGAGAATTGCACACGATATCCGTCAGTCTGTCACCGATTGTTTGGATCAAAAATTTATGACAAAAATTTATTATTTATCAAGAAAGAAGTATCCTATAACCTTCCTAGTGGTACATAGTATTTCCTTGTCAAATTTCATAAAGATAGGAATCGCCGTTTAGTCGCGAAAACGTAGCTTAAAGATAGAGTTAGTTTAATATCTGGATGTTGTGGATCATTTTCCTCAATTGCTGATAATATTGATAAATAAATAACGCCAATGCAATTGAATGTGTGAGCATTTATTGAACTCCCAAACGCGTTGCACTTCTTTTGCATATGCATCTTTAGCGGGTTCTCATTTTTCGATCTATTCCATTTACTAAAACTCCACTCTCAGCAGCAGTGATTTTTGCTTTCTTTGTGAGAAGTGATTCATTTTCCAGATGGTTATTACACTAGTGATTATAACAACACTGCACTGCATTGCACTGTACAGTATGTTTCTTACGAATGGCCCTTACTTTCGCATTTGTAATATTAGCGTAGATATGCTTTCTGGTTAGGGGGTTTCTGTAGAACCTCCTGACTGGTCAGCTGGCGTGGTGCTTTGCCACATTCCGCACCGTGCTCTGCTCGTAATGTTTCCACGAAGGAGGGCGAGTTTTCTCCCCAACGCGTCCAGCGTTGTACCTGCCGCTGTACGCCGGAACTGAGCTGTATAGCTGGCCGCAGATTTCCCAGCGGGCTGTGCGCCGCGCTGCCCATCTCCATGATAATTCGCAGGCCCCGCCATTACCACAACACCGGACACATTAGCAGAACACGCTAGTACGCCCAGCGCCAGCAGAGCTTCTTGCAAAGGCTGCGCAGTCATTTCCACACATCACACTGAACCATCTACATCACCGTCTGTGCTATTTTATACTCCGGCAGATTTTACAGGATGAGGAAAAAAGGGAAAATCTACACTATTCGTTACATATCTCTAATGGGAAATCTAAATGGAAAGTCACTGGCAGAAATTTTTTTATCCAAGCATAAGTCTTACACATAATAGTTTCCATGATATAACGATTTTAGTTAGTTAACTATAATCTCTGTGGCCAAGTGGGCATCTTCTTATTTTAACTTGCCCGCTGATTGTTGTGATATGTAGAGAAAAATTATTAGTAAAAAATACTGTACACGCAGACAGTGGAGGTATGGCTTATGTGTACTGTTTCTGTTATGGCAGTATCTTTGCTGTCGAGGAAGAGTACTATATATAGCTGTGGCAAGGGAATCTGGCGGGTGGGTACGATTGCGCTGTTGCCGAACTTGGGAATATTCTCGCTTAGCGCTCTCTCACTAAAACTAGAAAACTAGAAAACGGTAACGCGTCCTCTGTTGCTTAGTTCGAGCAATAGTGCATAAACTATTTCAACAAGTAATTGGTGAATTTAATTGTTAAATGCACTGTTTGGAAACCGTGAATTCAAAGCACTCCACGTATTCGCCACAACTATAGTGGTAGACCACTGTTACAATCATTTATTGCTGTGTGTATTACCGGAGCAACTACAGGACCTTCTATTATCCACGAAAATAACAACATATTTTCAGTATTCGAAGAGACAACTGGATGCGACGTGGTTGTTCTATAAATTGTTCACCAGGATCACCAAACCAAGTTTTGATTTTTTTTTTTTTTTTTTTTTTTTTATCTGGTTGGCTGAAAAATAAAGTAAACATTAGGAAGTGGCTAAAAGAGATTATTACAATTTCGATTAACAGACGTTGTTGATAAAAGCGTGATCCTTTAAGATGTACCTTGGGAGAGTTAAACGGCAGGTTATTATGACAGCAAAGAATTGCGTTGTAGTTAACGATAGAAATTATTGCAAATTATACCCACTAATGCAGACGAAAGTATCTTTACCTCGCATATTGTGCCGAATACGTGGACTTTGTTGTGCTCACTAGGAACGCCTTTGACCTAGAACACTCGGGACCACAAGAATAACTGCTTAGAATAACAAGCGATCAAAAAAAAAAAACTGTGGATGTGTAATTTTCATGCAAAACGTTGCAGATTTTGAAAGACTACAATGTGCCAAACCACAAGTTAAAATACATGATCGTTATTTCATGATGAAACTTCACTCTGTGATATGCAATCAGTTTTCTCACCTACGTATAAGCTTGTGTCGCAATGTGCTTGGCGAAAGCCAGGTTATGACGTTGACATACCAACATCATGATTTGAAAATGTAATTAGTGTGGCTTTTGATACTGGACTGCGTGAATACGAAAGTGATTTGGAATATAATAACGTGGCTTTAGTGAGGTGTGCACATTGTTCTCTTCCACTTTGTTTTAACCACTTCAACGAAATACCACTTTTGCACCTTGGGGACTAATTCAAGCACTATCAGGTATGTGGTCCTGCTGTATATGCATGTTTTGTGCAATTTTAAGTACTTTAGGGAGAGAGTTTTTGCACTGTTAATTGGAAAAGTAATGATACACTGACGTCATTAAGTTACCTCTAATTTCCTTCATATTGTAATTATATGTTGTTATTTTGTTTCTCTCTATTAAAATGTTACTTGAGGTAGAATGCAATGTTTTACATGGAAATGACACACCCAGTGTTTTGTGTATGATCGCTTGTTATTCGAAGCATGTTTTCGTGCGGTTCCGAGCGTTCGAGGTAAAAGGTGTTGATTGTCAGTGCTTTATTTATTCATCGTCAGTGATAGTGACATTTATTTCCGGAAGTCATTTTTTGTCAGTATGTT
This sequence comes from Vandiemenella viatica, assembly GCA_031002005.1. NCBI lineage: Eukaryota > Metazoa > Arthropoda > Insecta > Orthoptera > Morabidae > Vandiemenella > Vandiemenella viatica. Next base: position 260,814,605 of record JARYHS010011408.1, on the reverse strand, counting down.
TCTAAGCTAAGCCAAGAGATCTGAACGAAAATGTCTGTGGATGTTTTAAAAAAAAAAAAATCCCTCTTGCCATTAGGAACGAAATGAGAGAAGTTTTTTTGTTTGTTTGTTTGTGCTTTATGGCGCGTCTACGACAGGGTCATTAGCGCTTTTCTGGAGAAGAGAATCTTGATGATATAACATTGTAATGTGGTATAATCATTTAGAATACTTTTTTTTTCATGATCTGTCTCTCAGCAACAATCACTTTAAAACCCGCCCACTTCCTTCTTCCAAAAGATTTCCCTTCGTTTGTCGAAGCTTGTACTTATTTGATATGTGTTAACATTCCAAATATTCTCCTTTCTCCTCGTCTTTATTATTCAGTTTGCATTCCATGACAATTTTAAACAGTATACGAAATAACCAAGATTTTTAATCTTCTTTATCATCCTGATCAGCACCTTCTCATGTATTTTTTTTTTAATTTATTTTTTATTATTTTATTTTTTTAAAGTAGTAAGTTGCTAGCTAACATATAAAAACAAGAATTTTATGTAAGATAGACAAAAATTGTGTGATTAGTTTGTACTTTGCAAAATAAACTCTAATATACCTTCCCCTTAAACAACTATTTACCTTTTTTAAGCTTGGTTTTTAACTGCCCTAAAAATCCGAAACGGAATGCTAGTTAAAAGAAAATGAAAAATTCCAGCAAGACCTTTCCTGAACCTATCTGTTAAGTCTTTTTACGTGTACAGATGATAAGGTACAACCTCTTTTAATATTAAAAGTATGGTTTGCTGAACAACCTGAAATTATAAATATAGTCTGCGGAAACTGACATTGTCAGAGACTTGTAGGTGTAGAACAGTCGGTAATAAACAGAATACTCTTGTTCGTTAAAAGCGGAAAAGTAATTCCACCTGTACTGAAAGGATTATATCTGAAGATCAGTTATTTCCAGAATACGTAACATTATTGATTAAACTTGGCTGGCAAAGAATTGAAGCTATACTGATTATGTTAATAAATTATTTCCTCTTTTATATTTTATTTTTTGTTTTTTGTGGCTAATTCTGTGGACTTATTTTCTGCGACCTGAAATCTATAAAGCTATTTCTCCTTTTCTCAAAGCGGTTTTTGATATTTCTGCGGCTTATTGGTAGTAATAATAGTGTACTTACTTTCTTTGCACTATGTGTGTATTTAAATTATGAACCTGAGTGTCTCGCTTTCTCAGAGATAAGTTTGCTCACCAGAATCGAAACCTCCTAAATTCTAGAGCGCAGCAGAAACTTTCCCCTGTCCTTAATCCACTTTCACTTCCAGGAAAGGTTTAATCATGTAAGTGAAGTTCGCCAGGAGAAGACCGTAGTTGTAAATCAAAAAGTAAACCATGACTACTTGAGCAGTACTGGAATTAATTGCCGAACATTATAACACAAACGAACATCATCACAATTTTCACACTGTTTGCAGATAGACAACCTTCACAATTATCTTCACAAATGACGGCATTGAGCTGGAAATGGGTAGACAGTGGGAGATAAATGACTGCTATTAACCAGGACCATTAATTAATCAGAAAGAAATACAACGGACCGAGCGTAGATGGTAAGCGATAACGTCTGGCCTCGTATTCGGGAGGACACGAAATCGAATCCCGTTCCTTCTATCCAAATTTGTGTTTTCTATGGTTTCACCAAATTACTCCAGGTGAAAGCCGTGATGATTCCTTCAAAACGTCACGCAATTACGTATACGGTCTAAAGTGCAAGCGCATTTGACTGAGTAAACAGAAACCAGTAAGTAGCAAGACTATCAATTTCAGTTATTTAAACTTCAAATCTACCGACTACAAGAGCGGATGGGATGGCGTTTTAGCCTCGCGTTGCGGAGGTTACCGGTTCGAGTCCGGCCTCAGGCATGGTTGGTTTTAATTAATTGTGTTTGTCTTGTAATATCTAAAGCATGCGGAGTCTAGAATACTTTGGGCGCACCCATAAATAGTTGGGAATTGCATAAATATATAGTGCTAGCTGTGTGTCAATTTTTTAAAATGAAAAAACTTAGTATACTGCAACGCGCGACTCGGAAAAAAAATTAAATATTTTTTCAAAAAGCTCAGTGAATAACTGATAAACAAAATAAAAAATAAATTATAGTGTTCTACGAGGAATCATGAAATAACTCTAGGAATGGTCTGACTCGGTAGCGTAGGGAATAGAGAAATAGCTCCGCGAGCCGAAGGTCACCGGCTCAAGTCCGGCTGAGGGCATGGGTGTTGGGGTGTTGTGTCTGTGTGAATGTCGTGTCCGTCCTTGGTGTCCTATGTGTCCATACTTAGTTGCAACAATACGCTGGAAGAGTAATTACAATCACATTTAGCTGGCTGTATGGCCTATTTAACCAAAATCAAAAAAAAAAAGCGGGCTTTAGAAGTGTAAATTAAAAGATAGCTCCAGAAGTAGTTCCATATTCTACACAGAACCTATAATCGTGCCAATGTTTCTCCTTTCAGATTTTCATATGGCCGGTGTTCATATTTCAATGGTCAGAACTAAAAGAGCAATGATATAAGAAACTTAATTACAGCATCAAAATTGTTTAATTGTTCTGCTGGGTTGGTTTCAGATGAATTGAAGTTGAAATATCATTCAGGTCGCTTGCAGAAATAAAAATAAAAATTAATTAACGTTTATAAAACACTTTAATTGAACTCATTACTCGCAAATTTAAAACAAACAATAGTTTGATTTGTAATAGCAAATACTGAATCGTTACATGATATACCGGCATGATGCAGAGGACAAATTTACCGAACCCGGCGGGTGAGCGGTCACGTTTAGTTTGGGATTCCAAAGAACGCGAATTCCAGTCCTTTTCCAGCGATCCAGAAATCTGATTTACGTGATGGTTCCAGTGAACAGTCCGAGAGAGTGCTGGGAATGCCATGGCCGAATTCCATCCTGTTCCGTTTCTCCACTCCTATTACAGCTATAATGACCTTACACATTCACATTGTTTTAAAATTAATTGCTGTGATTCATCCAAAAGAGAAGTTTTGTCAAACTTTATCTTTGCCAAGATGACTCGTCAATAAAAGGAAGTGTCAAATCACGTCTATATTATTGTAAAAATTTTGTGATAAACAGTAATAACTTTTTCAGAATCTCCTACCGTTCTAGCTTTCTATTTTCCATGTAATACTTATTCGTAGGAAAGGTGCCGTAAGGGATTATTTTAATGGAATAATTCCATAACTAAGACGGAGACTCTGATCGCTGAGACTAATATTGTGTTGGTCATCACCTGATTCTGTGGTATTCTTGGTCTCTCCCTTAGAGTTATCTTCAATTTAAAACATTTAAACATAATTTGACAAAGAGGAAACATGTATCCCCACTCTCTCACAACAGATGATCTGTTAATATTTTTCCCCCCGTAAATCAAGGATATAAATAACTACCTTATTCCAGCCATCATCAAATTTCTTTGAAGACGTTTGTCAATTACCTCAACCCATCTTATAGTACCTGAGTGACCGAGCTTCCCTTTCGATTTCTGTTCAATATACAACGTTTCATCAAAATCATTAGAGACGTCTGCGAGGAATTAATTTTGCCTATATGCAAGAGTTTCTTGTGTAAAATTATTAAATGGATTAGATATATAGGCAATATATATTACATATTCACTAAATTTCATATTCATCTACATAAGAACGCAGTGGGTTAAGTACAGTATAAAATTCAAGAATGCACATAATGCAACACTTTATTTTAAAATTATCGGAATATGAAATTCCATCCTAGCCGCTTCAGTCTTACTGGTATCTCAACCTTCTACGAGATGGCGTTATAAAACAAGCATTTTTTGTGTAAAATTGCGTTATTTTTTTTTTCAAGGATGATGCCTATCTTATTAAATTCGGAGAGTAAAAATTTTATATGAATTTGAAATTTAATCCAAATATGTAAAGCTGCTTCAGGCTTATGCTACCTCAAATTTGTACGAAATGACGTTATGAAACAACGTTAGATTTTTTTTTTTTTTTTTTTTCAGGTAAGACACCTATATTCATAAACGTGAAAAGCAAAATATATCTATATTTCATCAGAATCGTTAGACTTCTTTTCCGAGAAAACAACCTATACAAATATAAGAATTGCTCTCTTTTTTTGAAAAATCATATTTTTTCAGGGAAGACACCTGTATTGATAAACTATAAAATAAAAAAGGTTGTTCTCGTATTTCTAATCGTTGATCTCGTATTTCTATATACATCTTCTCAGAACGTCTCGTACTTCTATTTACTGTTCTCGTATTTTTATTTATTTTACCTTGTCGTTATAGTGAAAATATCTACTTAATTATTTATTGTAGTTTCTTCTAAAGTTTTATTTCCTTTGATATGAGAAAATAAGAAACACAATTTCCATTCCACATCATCCAGCTTCGCCAAATAAATAATAATCTAATGTGAATTAATTCCTTTTTTATTATAATTCTATAACATCCTTAATCATCTGAATATGCACAGGTTCTTTTCCACAGTAACTCAAAATTCAAAGCGAACACGACACGGCCTTCACCAAGCTTATCTAGTCTTGATATTTTTCTCTCCTGTTTATATAAACGTTTCCTTAGTTACCCATTTCACAGAGTAATTATTATAGTAGCCTATTATATCACATTGTGTCAAAATGAAACTGCATTCAAATCGTTAGAGCAGTTTCAGAGATCCTAATGTGTGTGTATAAAGATAATTTCTCGTTTAAAGTTATAAGATTTAAAACACTCGAAACGTAACATGGAAGAACGAGTGACTTCTAATTTATGACCTTGTGGAATACAGCATATTTCCTAGAAGCTGAAAAAACGTACTGTCAAATAAATATCACGTACAGCCTAGTAACAAAGTACTAGAATTTTAAGTAGATATAAACAAAGACATCAGATTGCTGTCAGATATGATATAACCAGGTATCCCATCCACTTAAACATGAATGATTTTAACAGTTTTCTGGTGGAAGAAAACTTTTTAAAATATGTATATAAATAGTATTAGAAATCTTTAAGCGAGCAGCGTCTGCCTGAGAATTTAAGGAACCATCCCGAAAAGTTATTTTAACAGTTAGGGTGGGAATTTCACAGTTTGAAAGCTTACAGTCTAGCTTAAAAGTTTTGCTGTAACTTATGCCTCTATGTGGCCCGAGAACGAAGCAATAAATTATAATTCATTTGTTAAGAACATACAGATGCCATAGATTACACTGACTCTGTCCTGTGATACTCACCAAAGACCACACTGTAACACAGATAAACAATCCTTCCTTTGAATTTTGTAAATATTAATTTTTGACTAGATAATTTATGCTATTTATTTCTTTAGTTTTCTGAAATACAGTACGTTAGAATACAGGAAAAATGCTTATGAAACCACTACATCAAAGTTAAAATACTACAGTAAATGTTACGAAATTGTGGAATCAGATTAAAACATTTATGCCTTACTATTAAAAGGCAAACGCATTACCATGCACACAAAACTCCTTTCGGATAAAGCATCGGGAAATTCGCTGCTTATATAAAAATAAATTTGTGTCCAAATGACACATTTTGATCTTTATTATATGTGATGCCATAATTAAACACCAGATATCTGACATTATTAAGAGTCCACAAGAGAGACTTTCGACATTGAAACAGTAAACAATGTAGCCATAATATTAAGGAAATTGTCAGTTCCTTTCAGTTCATTTAGCTTCTAGCAAAAAAGTTGCTTATCGACAGGTCCCATTTCCTACGTTTGTCATTGCTAGTGAGTCCATTTCACTGATCGGCAATCAGACATGACTGCTGGTTTGGAAAGTCATCATTCGATACTCGAAACGATACTGTCACTCAAAAGCGACATAACTGTGTGATCATGGTATCTGACAGTTTGTCATCACTGACTTGGCAAATCATTTTAGCAACCGCAAAGCACAAAACCTCAACGCCAACATCATTTCCTTTAAAAAAAGAAGTTTTTTACCGAGCATGGGGGGTGAGAGGTCACGCTCTGGCCTCGACTCCTGGAGGTCGCGGGTTTGAATCCCGCTCCGGCCATCCACATTTGGGTTTTCTATGATTCCCCTAAATCATTCCAGACGAATGCTGGGATATTTCCTTTAAAAGGCCATGGCCCAAATCCTTCCCATTCCTTGCTCCCAGTCCCTTCCCTTCTCTAATGACCTCGACGTTGACGAGGCGTAAAACAATAAAGCAATAAAAGATTAATACACGAAATTGTTACTTTACCATCAGAACAGTCCAGTCATCAAGCAGGTCATAATGTACACTAGCTACTTAACATGGAGATAAGTAATATTTTCAATGGTCTTGTGGCATCACTACTATTAGTAAATAAACAACCAGCACAAACAACAAGATATTAACAATAGTATTACTTTGACTAGTATGGTTTCTCGCGTTAATGTGCCACCACGCTTGATCAGGTTCGAGTCATGCTACCGGCTTACTGGACGTCCTGACTGCGTTTTCTCCCAATCATTAGGTGAATTCTGGAATAGAACCCAATATACTACACATTTCACAAACAAAAATACACATTTCATAGAGCAAATAACTTACACGAATCGGAAACAGACGGCAACACTTGAGTTTTCCATATTGCTCCAGAAACTAACTATCCTTGGCACTAACTTCCCATTGAAAACATCAGACAAATTTTTAATAAGCCAAAATGAGAATCAAGGTTTTGTGTGATCCTCTATTGCCCTTTCCCACACAGTATTAATATTACCTCGTTAGTAAGCAGATATTCACATTTGCAGATATCGGATGGTAAAATTGTTTCAATAGTGGACTGTTTAACAGATCCAATGATGGATTCTAGAAGGTTTTTTTTTTTTTTTTTTCGGCAACTAAGCCGTTCAGCCGGCAACTAAGCCATTCAGCCAGCTCAATGTGGTTATGACTTCTCTTCCACTGAATTAATTTCTCCAGTACGTTTATTATTTCTAAGTATAGACACCACAGGACGGACAGGACATTTATACAGACACACAACACTTAAACATCCATGCCCGCGGCCGGATTCGAACCAGCGACCTTCGGCACTCGGAGTTAGTGCTCTAGCCCTTACGCTACTGAGGCCGGCAGAGAGGTGTTTTTAGCTATAAACTCTTCTGTAATGCGAACATCAACATAAAATGCAAACTCATTAAAGGTGTTACTTAAAAATTAAGCGATATTTAAATCATGCACGCAAACAAATAAATTGTAAAGTATACCAACCAAATTATTTTTCCACCCACTTCAATGAAATAATGGTGATAAATTTTTAATTCATTTCAAAGGACTTAGTTTTTAAAATTTTCACCTGGCTAAGCACTGAGTTACATGAATTTTTATGATCAAAGTTAGTTAAAACAAGACACTTGTGGGGTCAAAGTTAGTTCTGTATATCTATGAGTGCCGAAACAGAACTTGTAAACTACTTGGCTTTACTTATTGGGTTTTACTAGATTTAATGTTCAGTTACAGATAGTGATGTTACCACAACACTATGATTTGACCTACCTCATGGAGGCATCGATACTTCGTAGTTTATTATTTTACTTGGTCGCCATCAGCGATTAGTCAAACGTACTAGGAATACTGAATATTCACAAGCTCATAGAAATCAACCATTAAAAAGATACACTCACACATCGGAAGTACAAGTAGAACATTTTTTATTCCAACAGTTTGTATCTTACATCCGTACGCCGACCACCAACTGGAATTAATTATTACTTTTCCGAAGATTACAAGTTCTTAGGAGTGAAAAGTTGAATCACAAAATACTCTCCTTCCAATAAGAAATATGCTTAATGTCTGTACAGCAGTTACCAATACACAATAGCACTTTCACAGTTCTCTAAGCAAGTATCGGCGTATTTTTGCACCGTTTGGCGTATCTCACGATAGCGACGTCACGCCAACATTAGTTTCCCGTCGCGGATGCGCGTTTTACGTATCCATATGCCCGAAATGTCGAATACACCACTTCACACAACCATACCATTTTTCCCGGGTTGCTGCTACGCGGGTTAACACTTGACTGACTGCGAGTCTAGCTCAGAGAGTAGCCTCTCGCTGTGTATCGATTATCGATATCTACACCGATATTGATTAATCAAGGATTGCATGACTACTGTAATGTCACAAACTTTTACTAAATTTGATGTCCAGTTGGAGTTCTTTGACGCTCATAGTCATTGATGATTAAGATAAAATCTGGTTATGAACTAGTTTATGTTGGCGGCTTGAGCTATGTTAAGAGACCCCCATTATGATCGCTTCAAAACTCTAACTTTTTGTCTGCAGAAAAATAACAACCGTTGAAAGCTAAACCACGGGTAGTGGATTAATTCACTTGTCAAAATTTTAATGTGAATAACTCTTTCGTTAGCCAATTAGACAGCGAAACAACATATATCGAATATGAGTTATATAGTCACACATGAGAAACTAGCATTACGTTACAATTTATTCTGTAGCAAAAGAGAAATATTAACTCAGTACTTAACTGCTGTAAGACGTGTATTAGAGGTGGTTTACAGAAGTAAAAAAATCGGAGTAAACTGACTGTGATTTCATTGTGTTCCTCCGGGCAGTCTACGTTCATCGGTGGCAGTTCCCTTCCCTTAACTCCCTTCCCTGCACCGTTGCCGCCGGGGTTGCACCCCCTGTCCTACTCTCCGTTTGGGGTTTGTTTTTGCATTCGTTTCGCATATCTGCATTCACTTTCTTATCATGTATTTTCATTTTCAAAGTATAAAGAAAAACTTCGTTTTACCTATCACGCTAATTTTACACGGAGCCATGCGATAAACGGCTCTCTAATTCCGTTCATCATGTGTTCATTCAACGCTCATCGGCGTGGCTCGGCATAGTTCAGTTTATCGCCCTGCGTCCTCGTTCTGTTGATTTTAGCCTATGTCGCTCTGCGGTTTCAAGGAAGTTGCCTTTAATTGTAATTCCGTTCTGCTTCTCCTTTCTTACTATGTATTCTGAGATTTCCATTTAAAAGTCTCAAAAGTTTTCGAAATTTACGATCATGGATCTTGAATTGGTATTAAATTTCCCGCTATTATAGGCCTACATTTCATACAAAAATATATTATTTTGCTTCAATTCACCTCACAAATGAACGAGGGGTAGGTCTCAAGTAGGGATGGGCAAAATATATCGATGTATCGATATATCGATATTTTTTCTAAATAATATCGATATTTATCGCCGATATTTTTATTTTCGATATATCGATACATCGATATTGTATTTAGTGTATCGATTTTAAGCACCAATTCGATATTTTTTCTACGAACGCAATTCAGTATCCAATTTAATCGTTAGATGTATATAGGATAGATATAAGTACATATCCAAACTTCTGAAAGTGTTTTAAAAAGTGAATTTGTGGAAATATAACAGCTTCATCAGCGGTTGAGAGGTTAAAACAAGCTGTTAAATTTAACAACTTTACGTTAATGTCATTTTTATGTTAGCATGTAAGTGGTTATTTTATCTTTGTAGTTGAAATATTATCTTTTCAAGTATTATTTTTTTTTTTATTTACGAATAACAATTAATGGGTTGATGAACCACAAGTCATTATGAATGACCGTTAAATCATTTAAGTGTCTAAAATCTAGTCTATAGTCAAAACTCCTTAATCGCAAGGAATACGTTCCGTAAATTAGCAGCAAATACAAAAATCTTGAATGCAGAAACCTTGAATACAGAATGGTAGTTTATATAGGATTATAGGGAATACGTTCCAAGTATACAGAAAAATTTTGATGTAATGGAGTGATTATCGCACTTTAAGCTTAATAAACCAATTCTGGATTGCTTTAAACCCTAAAGTTCATTGTAATGCTCTTTAAAATATGCATAAAGACATATACCTTTCTCGTGAATTACAGCCCCACTAAAGAATATTTTCTTGTGACTGCTGTCTTTGATTGATGTAGTGAGAGTGGTTTTTAGTTTTTCAATTACTGTGACACCAATAGTTTTTACTGATAGTAAGATCCTCTTCGAACGTCTCTCCCGTGTCAGGTTGTAGGCGATTACCATGGATGATGTATATTCCTCCAAGTCCTAGGAAGATTAACTGGGGTGGTTTCCCTTTTCACCGAGCTTGGTGGTGTAATGGTTCGCTTTCTGGCCTCGCATTCGGGAGGAGGGCGGGTCGATTCCCCGTCCGGGCATCACGATTTGGGTTTTCCATGGTTTCCCAAATCACTCCAGCAAATGCCGGGTCGCTTCCTTCAAAGGGTCATGGCCGAATTCCTTCCCACTCCTTGCCCCCCATCCTTTCCCGTCTCTAAAGAAGACCTCGCTATTAAGAGACGTTAAGCAATTTAAAAAAAAAAATCCCCGTTTCCTTCCTCAGTGTAACAGTGCTCCTATGACAGTGACACTGTGTGGTTCATTATAGCGTTGTGGATGAGAGATGAAAGAAGGGAGAGGGAGGAAGCCGGTTTCGGTATGTTCAGGCCTACTTTTGCGAAACATTCTGAAGGGGGCGCCAAGCTTAACATTCCCATCCGACGGATGAATCACCATCAACAACATCATATGCCCTCGCATCATACGCACTGCAGAGAGATATGGTGATTAGAAATTGCACCTCACTGGTCATGTTCTGATAATGAAAATCGTTGATGGAGTGTTGAGTGAAAATAATTCATTTGCAGCACTCTGCGATCACGTAAAAATTATTGTGACTTATTTTAAGCAGTCTGTCAATGCTATGGATCTATTAAGATCTGAACAAGAAGCATCTGGGAATAAAGAAGGAGAGGTGTTGACTTTGACACAAGCTGTTACCACCAGATGGAACTCCTGCTTTAATATGTTACAACGATTTGTCAGACTCTCTGCAATTGTAGCTAAAATCTTAGCTACACAAAGTCAGTCAAATATAAATACACTTTATATGGTTGCAACTTAACAGCTTAATGTAATACGTCATCGTATTGTCCTTCTTTATTCTTTCAAAGAAGCCACTCAAGAGGTTAGTGGTACAAATTATGTGACTGCTAGCTTAACCATTCCTGTTACAAATCTGATTTGACAAGTAAGGGAACAAGGTACTCCTTCGACCACTTTAGGATTCACGGTAAAAGAGGCTTTACTCCTAAAAATTCAAGAGAAATTAAGTCCTTTAGGAAGAAATACATTCCTTGCAGCAGCTACCATTTTGGACCCTCGTTTCAAACGTATACACTTCACTTCTCCAATCGGTGTGTCAAATACGATATCTACAATAAGTAATGATATTCGCTTGGAACTTAGACGACGAGGACTACGTTCTCCAGAAGTAAGGTCTACAGCAGCAACACAAGATATCGCAGGTAACGCATCAATTTGGTCCACACATGAAAAGCTATTATCCATTAGCACTACTGTTATGCAAGAGGTTCCAAGCTCTGGCTCAGTTCCTAATGAGCTTAAGCAGTATCTGGACCAACCATTAATAGACAGAAAATCAGACCCAGTAAAGTTTTGGGCGAATTGCCAGTGCTCCAAGCCAGTGCTTTCGGAAATCGCGCTGAAATACCTTATATGTCAAGCTTCTTCTGTGTCGTCCGAAAAAGTGGCTCCTGCAGTCAACTTAGCTGTACCGAACGACAAGAGTAGATTGACGGGGGAGCACATGAAACAGTATGTCCTTTTGATGTCCATATCAGACGAATACTGGTTTGATTGATTGAAAAAAATAATAATTTAATAAAAGTTTGTTTAATTTCTACCTGTGTCTTTAATTTTTAGAAGTTTATTAAATATTTTGATGTATTTTATGATTTTTTTTAGATAATTTCTCCCTTTAGCCATAAATATCGAAATATCGATATATCGAAACATCGATATTTTTTTCCCGATGTATATCGATAATGTTTGTAAATATCGTTTCGATATTTATCGATAGATATTTAGAAATGCCCATCCCTAGTCTCAAGGCAACTCGGTGTGCACCGAATAGCCATTTCTTTATTCCACAAAACGCTTCCCTTTCCCGTGGGGGGCAGGAGAAACGCCAGCTAGTGTAGTTGACCATTTCAGGCTCTCTCCGTCGAACACTTGGTGCCAGGTTGTTATATTTTCAATTGTCTTTGAGCACTAGCCTGTTCAAACTGGATATTTTCTTGTAATTCTGGAATGTCATCCAGTACCCTTGTATTCATGTCAAAACTTGGACAATTATTTTAAATAGTTTTGTACGAAAGTAAGTAACTCACATGATATGAGCTCAACCTGCCAACAAATACAAAAAAATTAGTTTCCTAATAACGTTACAAACAGGTGTATCTGTAATTTATATATACATAATACACCAAATGCCTGCGGGAGAAATGAAGACTGTTGTGAAGAGCTGCTCACAGAGTAGTCACAGTAACATTGTAGAGACTTACAGGTGATAACCAATTTGTTCACGCCTTACGGAAAAAAAAATGCAAGCATTTCAACTAAACCTCACATAGCAATAGCATATGACATCCGTTGAGATATGGGATACTTTTTATTCTTTATCAGTTATCCAGTTCTTGATGGTTCAGCGTCCAAAATCCTAAATTTTGGAATCTGTGTATGCGCTCCACATCAAAAAACAAATGATTAGATTTTACTTTAACAGCAGTACTGAAAGAAAATTTCACCATGATACAGAGACCAAAGCGTTCTGAATTTTTGTATGTCTGCATAGATCAAGCAATAAACAACTATTTCTACGAAACTGTAAATAGTTATAGCTTACTTTATGTTTCAATGTGACTTCGGCATGCTGTGAACTTATAAAAGTGGCCACTAATTCAATTGTTTACTAATAGAGTCAATGCAGTTATATAGATACAAAAAAAAAAAAAAAAAATCTGTTCCCATACACGCCAGACCCGTATGTTTGCAGAGAAGCTATGTTAATATTGCTCGTAGGTCATCCTCAACCATACAGAATTAAGAATTATTTTAAATTTAAAGGGGTGATGGAAACAAATGATGCACTAAAAGTGTTTAAAATTACAGAGAAGAAAAGGAGATCAAGAAAAAAGACAGGGCTACTCCTCTGGATTTTCCTACCCAGGGCATTTCTCCAAAGTATATCTGTTAATTGACATCACAAATCCCAAATTACACGTGAGTGAAGTCGTAAACACAGCATATGAGCATGTGAAGCAAGTTGCTTAAAACTGTGTTTGACGATTCCAGGCTTACACGAAGAATAACCGTACTTCTTGATCCATTATAAATCAGGCTTGATAACTGCGTATCAAGTCGTATGTCACACGAGTATTTGAGACATCGCAAATATTAAGTGGAAACGGATTATAGATAAACGACGAATGGACTGGCTCGCTGGTTTCCCAGAACGATTTCACCCATGGTCATGGCAATAGAAAATTCCTATTACTGCGGATTTCATTAAGAGAAAATTTATCGATATGTAACCGTCAGATTGGAATGAATCTGAGACACAAGTCGATTTCGCTTCTCAAAGTTGGCAGTACCTTGAAGGCAAGCCTGCCAACAGACACAACGAAGACGGAAATCATGATGCAGTAACGTCATTAACTAATCTCAAAACGACAGGAGTCAAATCCATTACTGGTGTACGTAAACAAATCGGGTATTATAAAAATCGATGTCCAATGCTGGGGAAATCCGAGAAATCTAGCTAATAAAATGTGATTAGTGTTATTTATATATCCGATAAGTTTGATAACCGAGATTGGTAATTATATTGCTAGTTCTTACATAACTGCAAAATAATAATAATAAAATAAATAAATAAAATAAAAAAAACAAGCAAAGGTATTATGGAGAATATAGAAGAAAATGTGAACGATATGAAAACTGAATTAAATAAAGAAAATACATATCAGGAAATGGCAGTTTCAGTTGGGAAATCCAGTGATGAAGAATAGTTAACAGGCGAACAAGAACTGCTTAATTAATATATAGAATCTAGCAGTTATCCAGTTAATCAGTATATCCTACGGTAGAACGAGCCAGAAGGCGGAAACACTATCATGACAGTGGGCCCGCAGTTTGGTGATGGATTCTTGTGTAACTCGACGAGAAAAATCGAAAGTGAGGATTAAAAAATATTTATATCTCGCTTAGTTTAGGAAATATCTAATGTCAAAGCTTAGTTATAAGTATAGTTCCTTGTGCCTTTGTTAACGTTTCTACCTAACAATGACCGGTATAAACTAAACAAAACACTCAGTGTGGCATTGGCAATTCGTTTTGGTCCAATCACCTCAATTTTGCGACAGTTTATGTCGATAACTAAATGATAGATCGAAAAATTTTATTCTCCACTTTCGATTTGACTCGTTGTGTTACGTAAGAATTCATTATCTAAATTGGCTTTGCCGAAATGTTCTTCTTTTCCAGGCCGAATTTCAACAAAGCCACCTCACTTTTGAGATACGATACCTCGAGAACTAAGCTAAGTATTAAAAAGTTTTCTCTCTTCACATTCGATTTGTCTTGTCAAGCTACACAAGAATCCTTCATTAAATTGCAGCTCCCCGGTTGTAGTAGAATCTCCCAGTAAGGTTGTGGAAGAGGAACCCAAGTTCCTTGAAATTAATGAGAGCTTATAGATACTCCAAGAGACTCTAGCCTAGTGCTGTGCAAGTGGTGTTTAAAAAAAAATATTGGTAGCAAAAAACCAGGCGCACGTTATCGTGAAATCGTTTCACCGGAGGTTTGACACTCCACATTGAGAATTATTTGTAATTAGTGTACAGTTAGGATTAGACATTAAACATTTATATGTAACCACAGTTTATTCACATGAAATGTAAAGGAAGATATTTAAATGTGTTTACCATATAATTGTGATGATAACGATTTGGAATTGAAAAGGTGGTAAATTTAAGGCTTAAAAAACAGGTCTCTAGCTTGGTATCAGAGTTGAAGATTGGGTTTCCTAGAGAGTAAGTTAGAACCATGTCTGTTTACTAAAATGAACGGACATATAAAAATTATAGTAGCACTGTATATTGATGTTTTTTTATATTTCATAGTAACGCCGAATGGGCTGAACTTTTAAAATCCAATTTAAAATTAAAGATCTGGATCAAGTCAAGAAAATAAATTTGTAAATAAAGGTCAATTGTCATCACAATTTCTCAAGAATAACAGGCCAATATAGATCAATTATTGACAAACTTGATTTGTTGAATTGTAAATGTGTAAATACAATCATGGAATGCAAATTAAACACAGATAAGACCACAAGTTGTGATTCTAGTTTACCTTATCAAATTCTGATAGACTTGTACGTATCGACCAGGTCTGATATAGCTTATTGCATTATTTATCGTAGTCAACAATTGTTGCTCAGATGTGTACCGGAATTACGACAAGCGAGTTTTAAGATCCTTAAAGAAAATAAAGCACTGTTGTGAGAAATATTTTAATTAATGTAGAATTAGGTTTCGTAGATGCTTGTTCTGTAACCTAACGCCATAGGTTTTGTATTATCTGATTCTGTAATTTTATGGAAAAGTCGAAAAAAATAAACCCGCAGCTCTTTCAGTCACCGGAGCAGAATAAATCTCATTGCCAGATGCTTCAAGAGAGATAATATACTTAAGAAATTAGCTATTTTAAATCACGGGAAAGTTGTGTATGTTTATTACGTACAGTGACAGTCAATGTGCATTGAAGCTTACAGATATTCAGTAAATGCACAAGAGATGTAAACATACTGACGTTCGTTACCATTTTGTCCGCGATGCAGTATTAAAAAAATGTATTAAACATGGATACTTGCAAACTGCTGCTATGCCAGCTGACTTTCTCACTAAAGCCCTGTGTGCCTCGAAACATTGCAAACTATTGAATAAAATAGGTATAGTAGGTAAATGCTGTGGAATTCTGTGTAACACTATTACTTGTTTCGATGCAGTGGGGGTGTCAAAGATAATATAAAATTAAATTTTAGTTTTGTTATCACTGCCGCCATCTAGTGAAACTATATGATCGCTGTTTCAAAGATTATTGAATAAAAAAAAAGAAGTTCTTGCTTGTTGTGCCGACAATTCAGAGTGTTTTTGTTACTGATCTTGCTACATTTGAAGCTTATTTGCGTAATTTGACCTCACAAATAACGGCCAAACGGTTACACTTTCTGATACAAACAAAAATTTTCAATAACCCTACTTAGTGTTTGTTTACATGTCGTACCCCTAATTCTTATCCAGGGTTCATTTTTCCCTCAGAAGCTAAAAATAAGCAAGATATACCTACCCAAATCCAATCTACAACGACGTTCCATCTCAAAATTTCAAAGAAACTGCTGTAAATCACATTGACGTCTGCAGATCTGTCATTCTTAAATCACTACTGTGTTCTGGTAATTTCAGAAAATATAAACGACCTCTTGATAACGTTTCTAACGGTTGCATATTGACCATTCGGTTTTTTTTTTTTTTTTTTTTTTTTTCCATGGCCTATCGAATGGTTTTATGGAATGTTCTACCTTAAGAAAGTGTCTTCATTTCAACATTCCTCTTGTTACCTACATATATTCTAATCTAATCTATTTTACTCCATAGTTTTTCGGATCTACGACTTAAGCAAATTCACATTGTTCAGTATGAAGTAATCGCCGTTTTTATAGCAGTGATACGACAATATATATGAAATGAAATGAGATAAAGATTTTCGATGCCCATTGCAATTATTGTTCTCATTGGCGTTATTATAACTGATAACGCATTTTCAATTACTTTACCTACAACTTTGGTACTCCTTCTCACATTTACTATCATTGGTTTAGACTGTTAACGCTGCTTCCTACTATTCAAGCTGCATAGCCACAAGCAAAAACATTCAAATAGTTCTCGTCTCTTGTAATCAATTAGAGGATTGGTTGCAGCATTGCCTCATTCAACAAGTTTCTGTTCTTTACATCTGTTCACAACTTTCGCAACATATATTTTTTTATAAAAAAAATTCGTGATACTGCAAGTATAATCCTTGATTGGCTATTTTTCTTTCGACGTGACCCTCAATAAAATCATTTTAGGAGAACATCATGTCTCGCGAGATGCCCATCGAGTTGCACCGATCTTTTGTGGCTGAATTTAAATCATTTCTTTCTCATCTACTCTTACAAAGGACTCTTTGTTTGATGTGTTACCTGTCCTATTGATATATTTCACTATTCCAAGGGCAATAATGTCACAGATGAGTATAGTAGACTGAAAAAGTGGCCAATTACAACTTCACCTGTAAATTTGTAGAAAACATTTCCTCACATCCATGGTATTTCCTGGGCCTTGTTCCCGGTATTTGATACTCTTATCACGTTATCATAATGAATCTTTGAGAAAAATATTGAAGTGAAATACGAACCTAGTAATCAGCTCTAGAGCTGTGAAAGTAAAGAGAAATTATGTACCCGTATGTATACGTTACTAAACCAATAAGTACTCGTTACTATCGAATCGTTACTCGTTACTTTTGGTACAATCGAGAGCTAGCATGAAGCATTGCATCGAGTCGCGCCCCGTACTGGACGACTTCGTTACTATCGTCTGGTTTCGTTACACTTTACTGTTGACGCAATCAACATCAATTCGCCCCGCGTACTGTTTACGGGATGACTTCGTTCGTACTTTGTAAAGTTTAAGTAAATTGTTCGTGTAGTATAGTAAATTTAGGTAAAATTTGCACTGTAAAATAAGTATATCGCATTTTAGAATAAAAGCATTTCATAAATGTTTGAAATTAATAAAATCTTAATAAGGTGTGATCAATAAAAAAAGCAATAACCTTTTCAAATTATCTATCCAGATTTTCTGTTTATAAATTATTCTCTGTAAATTTTAATGTTAAACGGAAGCAAAACTACAAAATAACTCTTTATGTTGTCAAAAAAGCTTACCTCGTTCAAAATATCAACACTTATAGTAAATAATACTAATTATATTAAAATAATGTACACGCAACGTGTTTGAGACTAAACATTTTTCTTTGTAACGAAACGAATTCTAATAAGACGCCGATTGTTCAAATGTTCATTCTCTCGTTCAGATTCACTTAGTCGCTGGTCGAACCTTTCAAGTTCCCGAATTATGCGTCGTATTTGTTCGTTTATCGAATTAAACTGACATCCATACGAGTAACGTTTCGGTACTTCGAGTCAGGCGATGTATTCGTTAGTCACTAACGAATAAATCCGGTTTACTACAGCTCTATTTGGCTCGCGGATCAGAAGTCAGCTTATGATAAACTAATGCCTCAGTAACTAACGAAATAGGACAATCAAGGTAATTTTGACTATTCTTCTTCTTCTTCACCATTTGGAATTTCTGATGCCTATCATTTTACACCTACTGCCAGGTTGTAATACGTACTAACGAAGGAATTAAAGTATTGCCATCTGTCTGCGAAATATGTAACCAAGTTACTGACTAGCATTTTGTGTGTGTGTGTGAAATGTGTAATTTATGAGGCGGAGAATTCTGATCATCCGGCATATCGAGTGACTGCTTATAATTATAAATAACTCAGTTCTTTCGCCTTCAACAGATTTACATTTATTGTTCACAACTCATCTTCCTCTAGGAACTACATCGGACTTATAGTATTCGAAGAATGGAAGGTTCTTCAGCAGTGAAATGGTTTCAAAGCAACCGTTCGGTCATTATGTCGCTAACCTCCAGATATCTCTTGATTTCTTATCGCCATGGCAACTTACATTTCCTTTGCTATAGGAGTAAATATATCGATTTTTGTTTAATTTCATGGCACAAAAATATGGTTTTCTTATGAAATGTTTCTGTTCTGACACATGCCTCCTCAAGTTCACCATGTCTTTGCTTAGAAGACATTGGTAAACTTATAAAAATAACCTTGCAACCAGTGATACTCTTTCCTCTGTTCCTAGTAGAATTTTTTACAAAACATTTTACAAACCATTCTCTTCTTAATACTAACAACATAATGAAATGAACTTAAAAAAAAAAAACATGTCCGAAAATTCACACAAATGCAAGTCCTGTCACGGTCGCCATATCGCGCGACTGGTTATAATTATAAATAACTCAGTTCTTTCGCTTTCAACAGATTTACATTTATTGTTCACAACTCATATTCCTCCAGGAACTACATCAGACTTATAGTATTCGAAGAATGCAAGGTTCTTCAGCAGTGAAATGGTTTCAAAGCAACCGTTCGGTATTTATGTCGCTAACCTCCAGCTATCTCTTGATTTCTTATCGCCATGGCAACTTACATTTCCTTGCTATAGGAGTAAATATATCGATTTTTGTTTAATTTCATGGCACAAAAATATGGGTTTCTTATGAAATGTTTCTGTTCTGTCACATGCCTCCTCAATTTCACCATGTCTTTGCTTAGAAGACATTGGTAAACTTATAAAAATAACCTTGCATCCAGTGATACCTTTCCTCTGTTCCTAGTAGAATGTTTTACAAAGCATTTTACAAAACATTCTCTTCTTAATACTAACAACATAATGAAAAGAACTAAAAAAAACATGTCCAAAATTCACACAAATGCAAGTCCTGTCACGGTCGCCATATCGCGCGACTGGTTATAATTATAAATAACTCAGTTCTTTCGCTTTCAACAGATTTACATTTATTGTTCACAACTCATATTCCTCTAGGAACTACATCCGACTTATAGTATTTGAAGAATGCAAGGTTCTTCAGCAGTGAAATGGTTTCAAAGCAACCGTTCGGTCTTTATATCGCTAGCCTCCAGCTATCTCTTGATTTCTTTTCGCCATGGCAACTTACATTTCCTCGCTATAGGAGTAAATATATCGATTTTTGTTTAATTTCATGGCACAAAAATATTGTTTTCTTATGAAATGTTTCTGTTCTGTCACAGGCATTCGACTTGATGCCTGCGGAAAACCACCTAAAAGCCGCAGTCAGGACGATCAAATACGCGATGGTCTGTGCTCTTGCCAGATCCCGTTGTACCTCCCTGATAAAGGGTGCGGTGCCACACTGGCGGGTCGAAGGTAATTCCGAGTAGATCATATCTAACGAATAAGAAATTGGTATTTAGACTGAAGTATAATAGTTTCAAACCAGTCACAACACTTTTCTAACTGAACTAAATTTATCTCAGCATGAGTCAATTTGAAAATAAAGTGAACAATTAACTGCGAAAACTGGAAAAAGACTAGTTGAAGAAGTTAACTACTAACGGTACCAGAACCAGGACAAAGAGAGGTTTTGTGAATTCTCAGGTGTTGGTGTAGTAACTTAATAGTTGGAGACACTAACTGAAAACGGTGCGAAGGGGATCCACAGCGTAAGCAACCGAGTATTTCGCCTTGAAGTTGAACGTTCTGAATAGCTGCCTACTGTTCAAATCAGTTCTAGCAAGGAAACTGGCTGGTGTGTGGCACTGGACATACTAACTTCACTTCAGTTCCGAGGGTTGTAACAATCTCACAACCCTTTAACTATCATCATAATCATTATTAATATTACTAGCCCCAAAGTAAAACATAAATGACAGGTTTAACGGAGTTTTATGGTAATTTATTTCTCTGCAGTTGCTTAGCTAAATAGTATTTGTTATGAAATAAAGACCGAGCGTGGTGGGTGAACGGTTAACGTTCTGGCCTCGCATTCGGGAGGACGCGGGTTCGAATCCGCGTCCGGGCATCCAGATTTGGGTTTTCCATGGTTTCACCAAATCACTTCAGGCGAATGCCGGGATGCTTCCTTCAAAAAGGCTATGGCTAAATTCCTTCCCGTTCCTTGTCCCCAGTCCTATCGCGCCTCTAATGACATTAGCCATCGACGAGACATAAAAAAAAGCTCATTGTAATTTATCGCCCCATGTGCTGTATCAAAAAGCTTCAGTTGTCAACTTGGTCCAGATTGCACTTCAGCCTAACCACAATATCCTTTAATATTACCGCTAGAAAATCAAAGCTTTAATCACACGCGTTTTATTCGCTGTATCACATGTCAGTGTCATCATGCATCGCGATATAAAATTGACCCCAAATTTTCACAGGTTCTTGTTCCATTCTTTCTTATTACCTGTGATTAAGATCAATATTTTAACGGCTGAGACTGCTTGCATCGGCTGAAATAATAAACCCAATGGAAACGAAGGATGCTAAAAATAAATCTTAACAACTTACGCTATGCCACGTAATTTAATTGTGGTTTAAGCCACATTTATCGTGAACAATTTGAAACTTCTTTCATTCAACCCATGTAATGATTTCAGTTAAAACAATTCATAATTAATATGTCAATTTAAACTAAATACATACTTTTCGTTCAGTTTTCTGACAATTCATTTCTTAGCATTAGAATTGTTATAAAATAAAATTCAATTTAAATTCTCGTGCTTTGCGCTGTAGCAAAATGTTTCTGTTTCCATCCGGGTCCATGTTGCATTTCAGTCTAACCACATTGTACACTAAACTTCCCGCCAGAAGAACAATACTTCAATCTCACGCATATTAATACATGTACTGTATCGAATTTTAGTGGCAATAATACATCGTGATATACATTTGATGAAAGTGCTTTTAAACCTTTATTTTTTTGTTATTTCTGATTCAGACCTATATAAGAACGTTTGAATGGCTGACACAGTTACACGTTGCTGAAATAATAGCCTGAGTAATATTTCTCCCTGAAAGCAAAGAAAATTAAAATGAGTCTTACAATCTTATATTATGTCGTGTAATATTTGTTTTAATTCTAGTGTAGGCTGCACAGATCGATATCAGTGTTAAACTGTTTCCTTTCAAACGATTTAAAAATTTCATTAATAGGATACGGTTTAAATTAATTTAAAAAAAAATCTAATTATTAATGCCCTTTGCTGTAACGTCAAATACCAGTTGTAATACTGACCCGTGCTAAGTAACAATCTAATCAAAACTTAAGCTAACATTGATGCTCTTTTATCTTACATATCTAGGACAAAGAATTAAAGGAATACTTCTATATATCATAAGAATATTACGTAAATAGAAGCATCTAATGATTGATACGTCGATTTAAACGCAACACATACTTTTATTTCAATGTTATGTGAGTCAAGTTATTCGCGGATGCTTAGAAATGTTATTAAATGTCGTGTATAATCTAGAACAATGACGTAAAGCGTGACGTCGTAGCGCGATGTCACACAGTGACGTCATGGCATGACATATAACGTCATAGATGGCCACGAGTTGCTTATTATAAGTATAGATTATTATTATTTTGTCTGAAATAATTGTACAAACATTTATAAAGTAATCTGTATTTGAAGGATTTCCATAACCCGTATTATGTATAGTCTCTGGGTAGCGTAAGATTATTTTCGGTAGCTAGCAAGGTAAGAATATTTGACCTCACCTGTTCCATCTAAGCGCTCACATTCATTGTATGTGTTGCGCGCCTGACTTAGATTGTAAATTGAGGTTAACTTTTAAGACCCTTTTATAAATACATCAAGGACATGTAAATCATAATTTCAAGGAAATGTATTGAATGAATTAAATAGTATTTGGTTCAGGACAGCGTTATCATTTCTACATTAACAATAATTCCTCTCATTTTTTGATGTTATAAGTAATTAATGATCTTCAATTAAAATTTAATTGCGTATTCCGCTAGCATGTGTTCGAAACGATATTGGGCCTTTCTCCTTCAATAACACACAAAACTTTGGTCAGACCATTGCTCGAATATGGTAGTGTAGTATGGGACCCACATTTTGAGTATCAAATACTGGAGGTGGAGAAGGTGCCGAAAAGGGCTGCTAGATTTGTTTCTGGAAATTATCGCAGAATGCAATCAGTGAAAGATATGATAAAGGAGCTGGAATGGGATTCATTGCAAGACAGGAGGAAGATGAGGAGGGTCATGGGAGTGTACAGGGCGTATACTGGCGATGAGGCATGGAAAGATATTGTAGTAGGTAAGAAAAGTAGTTCATGGAAGGGAAAAGATGACCATGACCACAAGCTAGCACTCAATCACAGGCACAAGGGTGTGGGAAGATTTTCTTTTTTAGGTAAGGGTGTAAGGGATTGAAATGCGTTACCAAGGGGAATGATGAATAACTTACCGAAAACGTTAAAAGAATTTAAAGTTAAAATTTGTAGAGCGCGAATGTAGGTGGGTGCAGGATAGGGGGAAGTTGGGTGTGTAGGGAAATTGCCACTGGAGCCTGTGCTCAATTGTAATTAAATTAAGTTAAACACGCTGTTACTCTGACTGGTGTGCAAATGCAAATAAGTTACGTATTATGTCATAGGTGTTTGATAACTTTCTGGAACTAACTAATACACACTAATTGCATTGTTAGCTCATAGGGTTCTGAATGAAATAAAGAGCCCCGTGTACAACATTAATACCCTGATGTCCTTAATTAGCTTTAAATTGTATGCGACATTGTCCACTTTAGTGAGGCTCACTGTGACAGCTCGTAACGTGAGGACGTGTCTGTATGGAGACAGCAGGTAGCAATCTGGTTTGTTAGTGATCGCTCTATTCTCTCTTTCTCTCCCCTGCCCTCGATACCGACCGAGTGACGGGTCGACCATCAGGTTGGAGTGACGGTTGCTGATAACTCGATTACCGGCAGCGGCTGGGTCCTGCTAAACGACATTTGCCGCTCAAGCGTTCCCGTCCGCCAGTCAGACATAGACGCTTAACCCGGTTACCATAATCCGGTTCGAACAGCGCGCCCCGGCACGCATCGAGCAAACATCAAAGCCGGTAGGGTTTTTGACTCGACACCATCTCTACATTTCGCATAATAAAACAGTGAAGGAACCATACAAAAATGATTATAGCTTCCGTTTAGAGATTTGGTAATGCTGGTGATTTCGATATCAATAGGTGCATCAGTTAGCGCTAAGGAATTCCGGTAGGTTGGGTTCATCATTACTAACCTATGGATGCGTTAAGTGACTGCCTTAAATATCTTTCAAACGAGTTAGGAGGATGGCCAGTTGCCCTCCTGCCTAACATTCGGGAGGACGGAGGTTAATACTGACTGGGGTTTTCCTCAGTCACTCAAGGCGAATTCCAGGACGGTTCCCCACATGGCCACAGCCGATTTTCAACCCGCTTCCCTCCCCTTTAGGTTAGTCGCCTGAAAAAGGTCCTCAAGACCCTCCAGCAGCGCGCCCCCCTGAGAGGAATGAAATTTAAAAAAAATACAACAAAAATAAAAAAAACAAGCAAAAAACAACGAATACCTTCCAGTTGTTTAGTAACCTATTACGGTTTGCTTAGTACTATTTCAGGAGGAAATTATAATTATTTATTGATTGATAACATATATTACTACCTAGTAGTGACTGTCTGATAATTTATAATAAAAACATAAATTCATCAAAGTTTGATGAAAAATATTGCTACAGGTTTACTATAAGTTAGAAACAATTAGATTGATTTTATTTCTTTAAATTTCATTTAACATTTCACAAATTTCTGACCTCTGAGACGCATAAGACATGATTATGGTTTAAAATCACGATACTAATCTTCAGCAGAATAATTCGCCTCTATTGAGAGGCTTGTCGATTACTCGAGGTGTCAGTAACATTAAGAAGTCTAGACTATTCCCCTTTCTCGCTCTACAGTGATGGAATGAGTATGCCACCTGCCCCGTGATACAACCAGTTCTCAGAATATTCTATTAATTTTCATTGTACGGAATATCTAGTCATCCATGATCGTTGTGATTGTCAGACATAAAGTCAAGCCTGCAACTGTGTATGAATCTTTAAAAAATAATTCCTGTGTTCCAACACGACTACCATACTTTCCTTCACGAAACGTTGCAGGCTTTAATAAATTATTAGTACTCCTTCATAACAACAAGCGTCATCCAATAAAATCTACAGCCTGCGGACCTTGGGTGTCTTAAGAAAAAAGTACTTTGGGATTGCAATTTAGCGAAGTTTTAACAAGCCATAAACTTTCTCTTAAAATGTTGTTTTGTTTGATAACTGTCCACACTGTCATGTCCGCTTTACCATTAGACACCATAACGTATTTATAACTTAGCTACCGTTTATTTGTTATCATGTCGAGTAGCAGCTGCAGCAAGTACCGATCAGCGCTGGGGAGAGAGCTATGGGACATAAAACAGGTGGTTGTGTGGTTCTGGTGAGGCACAGTGAATGGAGAGTGCATTGTTTGGCAGCCATCAATACGGATGGATATTGCACGCGAGGAAGTGGGACGGCTTTTCGATACAGTCGAGTGGTAGTTTGACTTCCAATCCAGTATTTCGCGGCTCGCTTTATTCTGGAATCTCGTGCGTCATCCAGAAATAACTGCACTCAACCCCCATTCGTTTTACCAGTGGTCAATGTTCGAAGAAACATCTGGTATAGTAAATCCAATCTACAAAAATAAGAGGATTGTTGTTATTTTTAAACTGTGACTAACATGGTATGAATCATTAAGTTTCTATTGATTATTAATTTGAAGTTATGGTCTAATATGAGAGAAAATGGCTCTCAGTGAAGTCTACAAAGCTGTAAACTGGTTGTGGGATTGCAGGTAAAATAAATGGGAAAATCTCCCAAGAGTTCGATGTGACAAACGGTCTACGATAAGGATAGCCTTTGGCACTACTTTCGGTTAAAATATTTGTATCGTAGACCTATAATTTTCGAGTTAGCAATGATTTTATGTGACCGGTATCTGTGAACCCATGTTTGTTCCCGCACGATTTTTTTTTATGTTATCATAATAAGAAACTTTTTGTTGGAAAAGTATAAGTATTTTTTTTCCCCTCTACAAAACTTGACATTAATAAAAATTGATATTCTTTACTTTTTCGTTTGAATTTAGAAAATATATAGGTCACATTGACTGATTAAGGTTCATTACTGCTTCTCACATAGATTTGACTGGAACTTGCCGAAAAATCATGCGAAGGACAGTAAGTATTGACGTTATTATTTTTTTTTTATTATTATTATGTTGGTAATAGTGATTGCGAGAAGCAAACTTCATTCACTATGGTACCGCCTGTACCTAATCTTAATTTTGAGGCATACCACGTGTACCTATCCTGAAAAAATTGAGCAACAACTGATTATGAATCAAGGGTGAATTTTTAGTGCATATGCCCTATTGGGCAATTTTCGCCACTGTACAATTGTTTTTTTTTTGTTTTTTTTTTTTAACTGCTTTACGTTTCTTTTTAACATCGAGGTCTTTAGAGACGGGAAAGGATGGGGGGCAAGGATGGGGGCAAGGAATGGGAAGGAATTCGGCCATGCCCTTTTGAAGGAAGCATCCCGGCATTTGCCTGGAGTGATTTGGGGAAACCATGGAAAACCCACATCTGGATGCCCGGACGGGGATTCGAACCGCCGTCCTCCCGAATGCGAGGCGAGAACGCTAACCGTTACACCGCCTCACTCGGTTGTACAATTGTGCTGAATTTTTGCGATTATATTCTTCAGCTGTCAAAAACATTAAACATCGCATGACTGACAAAGCAGAGTACATTTTGAGAGTATTACTATGAGGTTGCAAGTAGGCTGACCCCCATCATCCACGAATGTACCGCATCATATAGGTTTGACCATCTCTTGAATCCACCTGTAAAAATAATCTGTTTGTTTGCACGCAGGGTTTCAAAATATTTTCCACTTAACTGATAGCTATAAACACGCCATGTGATCTAAGTATTTTTTAAACGTATACAGAAAAACTAAAAAATATCAAATATCATTATTGTCATTTGATTGCAGGTCAAATGATAAAATATTTATATTCCTGGAAAAAAATGCCAAACTGTTCATATTGTGAAAACATTGCGAAAATATAAAACCAGCAACCGGGATCCAGCACGGATCCTGACCTTTCATCTTAAATTTTTCTTCGAAAACTGTGATTCTGTCTAGGCAAACGGAGGTACTCGTGACCATTTACTTATGGACGGAACATTTCTGAGTCAAAGCGAATCAAAATCGATGACCCAAACACCTAGACCACTCCCATTGTCAGGGAAGAAAACTACCGTCAATGTTCGTGTATCTTCGGTGATGACTGCAGTAGAGTAAAATGTTCATGTGCGTCGAAATGGAGTCTATCCACTTATTTTAGACTGTGAAATCGATTTTTCAGGTCAAACAGCTCATTCTTTTGTTTATGTCAGATTCAGTTTTTGAAAAGCTGTCCATTAATCTAAAATGCAGCAGGAAAGAATCCTGGACGAATACACTGACGCTAGTAATAGAAGGAAGCCTGTTAGAGATGTGTGAAACTGGAACATTAATTTAATGAAATGAGGTCAATATTCCAGAACTCCATGTGGCCAGCTACACTGAAGGAATTTTCAAATATGCAAATATTAAAAATAAAAAATTACATTCGTACAGCCGCACAGCCAACACGATGTCATTATGTCATTTTCAACTTTTAACTGGAGCATTTATTATATTCTAGATTAGTATAGAGGACACAATACCAATACACCACGATAAAATTCACGTATGCCCAAGGCAGGGCTCGATCCGCTGATACCGACAACGTGAGGCTTCCACGCTATCCCCTGCCCTACTGTGGTGGATATCGTGATGTATGTTGTTATTTATTTATTTTATTTATTTGTCGTATGGCAAGCAACTAATACAATAATAAATATATACAATGACAAGAAACGTTGGTAGCATTCAAAAGCTGATGTCCAATTCCTCCAGCCATTCTAAGAAGGAACTTGTAGCTCCAAAAACATCTTCATATGGTCCATCATACTTCCGTAGAGGGCATTCCCTGATAATATGCTCCACACTCTGGGAAGGGGCACCGCAGTCACATGCAGGAGAATCCTGAAGACCCCACTTATACAGCATGGCGTTGCATTTCGCATGGCCTGTTCTTAGGCGATTTAGTTTGACCCACTGCTCTCTATTTAGATGGAATCCTGGAAGTCCAGTTGTGGGATCTTTAATATCTGAATGTTTTACAGATGCGGAGTTCCAGCTTTGTCGCCATTTTTCCATGACATCAAAGTCAAATACATCTTGCCATACCGGATTTCTGGATTTAAGACGAGTGGGTGGTAAGTTATTTACAACCTCGTGGATTGTATGTTGTTATGATAAATATACATACAGAATGTCTAAAAAAATTCGTATTTGGTTTTTCCATGAATTTTCTCGTCAACTATGGAAGAAGTCGGAAAACATATCATACTACCTTTTAATGTAGAGCTTATGTCTATGGTTAAGAACAACGACGCTTGCTTCAAATATGTAATAATTATGGTTATTTACAACTTCTCTCCATGTATCATAGCATAATACAAGAATGAAATTTATTACAGTGTTGTTGAAGAGTAACATCATAAATTATGTATATCATATGACATATCATTCAAGATCATACTTATGTATATCAAATAAAAATTTCCAACTTCTCTCCACGTGTCATAGCATTATACAAGAATGAAATTAATTACAGTGTTGTTGAAGAGTAGATCACATAAAATCATAAATTATGTATATCACATATCATTTAAGATCATACTTATGTATGACAAATTAAAATCATAATTATAGTAGAAACAAATAAACTAGTCTGCAGTTACTTCCAATAACTGTTATTTAACTTATAAGTATGATACTTCCAAAAATGTTATAATTCTTTTAGTGACATTTTTATAATAATTAAATAATAACCAAGGTAATTAACTAGCTTTCTTTCAGAGGAAGTAGGCTACCCTCCGGCGTGCTTATATGAGGTTTACTGTAATTATTTTTCAATATCAGAGATATATTAGCGTCGAATTTGATCTTATTTTAACAAATGACCAAATGTAAAACACGTAAATGGCCTAAGCATATTAATTTAAATTTATACATACCTTGATAATTAATTGATGTATATTTCATATATCTGGGCTGATATGTATAATCTGAGCATATTTCTATATCAATAAATAGTTTTTTTTAGTTTACATTGACTATGAGTTCGTCCCCAAAGTTTTAAGCAAAAAACGTCAACTTAAAAGAAACGTCTTGCAGCAGAAGAGCCCGTAAACGAACCCAGAGGCACTCTAAATTGTTCTAATTGAGTTTGTCATCAAGTCATTCAGACGTGTGTGACTATTAGTCACAGAAAAACAATGTTCATGTTTTAAAGTAAATATTAATAAATTTTATTGAATTCTTTCAGTAAATTGTGAAGCCATTTTTATTCATCCTATTTATGTCATTTTAAGTGATTATAAATTATGAATATAAGTAAGATAAAACTTTTGCACTTTTCGGGTCAAAAGAAGTTACCCATCAACGGGTTCACTACAATTAATGACGCTTCCAACGTGGAGGCTTATATGTGCAGGCTGTCCCAGAATTATCTTTACAACTTCGAGATTGAATAAATTATGTTTGGAACGAGATATCACAATGTAGTTTTTTCCATTTTGAAGAGTATCTCTCAAAGTTTTGTTTCTGTCTCTAGAACACTTCAACGTGTTCACCATTAGTTGCCCGTACAATATCAAAGCGATATTCAATTTCTTGCCAAGTTCTTTGGAGCATCCCTTGATCAATTGTCGTAATTGCTGCAGAAATCCTGTGCCTGAGATCTGCCAAATTTCTAACCGGGATTTGATATACATGTCTTTTACGTATCCCCAAAGAAAGAAATCCAAAGGGGTTATGTCAGGTGAACGCGGCGGTCAGTCAATTGGACCCCTTCTTCCTATCAACCGACCAGGAAATTGTTTATCTAGAAAATCACGGAAATCATGAGCCCAATGCGGAGGTGCACCATCCTGCTGGAAGATGACTGTCGGTTGGAGGACTTAAAGTTGGGGAACAACAAATTCTGTTAGCATATCCAAGTAAACTGGACCTGTGATTGTCTTCTCAGCAAAGAAGAAGGGGCCAGTGATTTGGTTGTGCATAACAACGTACCACACATTAACCTTTGGGCTGTCGCACTCTATCTCTCTAAATGAATGCGGAGGTTCAGAACCCCAAATTCGAACGTCGTGACTGTTAAGTAACCCAGACACGTGAAAGATGGCCTCATCTGAGAAGAGAACACCACTAAGGAAACCATCCTCAGTGTCCGTTCTTTCCAACATGTTTGTAGCAAACGCAGCACGTCTCTGTTTATCTCCCGACTTGATAGCTAGCAACAGCTGCATTTTATATGCATACAAGTGCATAGTGTGTATAGTTGAGCGTGGTAACTGCAACTCTCTGGCGGCGGTGCGGGGAGATTTTTTGGGACCACGAGTGAATGCCTCACGAACTCGTTCAACATTCTCGTCACTTGTGCATGGTCGACCAGCGCCTTTCCTCACAAACTCGTTCAACATTCTCGTCACTTGTGCATGGTCGATCAGCGCCTTTCTGATGGAGATTACTACCAGTTTCCAGGAACTGCCGATACCACTGACGAATTGATGGTCTTGTTGATGGTTCTTTCATGTATGTTTTCCGGAAATTGCGTTGCACTTGTGTATACGATCGTGTCTTTGTAAACCAGGAAACACACTGAACTTTTTCCTGTGGGGTGTACATTTTCAATAAATGTGATGTAACTACCTACTTATTACCAAACGGCACCTGAAATGAAATAGAAAAGAAACTTTGAGAGATACTCTGTAATATGCAAAAAAACTGTATTGTTATATCTTGTTCCAAACATAATTTATGTTAAAGTTGTAAAGATATTTCTGGGATATATCTTAGGATGTACATTTTAGAGAAACATACACAGCGTGATACTAAATGACTAAACTTGGCTTTAAAAAATTTAAACATAATAAAATGACGGCAATAAATTGTTTCACTAATTGTTTACTCTATAGAAGACTTTAGTTTTATCCATACATATATAATTCTTTCTTATTATGTCGTCTCTCAGGTTGATAATCTTGTTTCCAGATATTTATTTTCCGTCAGCACAGCACAAGCAAACAATGTTCAATGCTAATCACCTAGCTGGAACTAGTTAATGGAGCAGTATACGTGAGGGAAAATGAACATCACACTGCGAAACCTAACTCTGAGTATAACATT
Source organism: Vandiemenella viatica (assembly GCA_031002005.1). Taxonomy (NCBI): domain Eukaryota; kingdom Metazoa; phylum Arthropoda; class Insecta; order Orthoptera; family Morabidae; genus Vandiemenella; species Vandiemenella viatica. Next base: position 260,783,521 of record JARYHS010011408.1, on the reverse strand, counting down.
ATATGCCGTGACACAGCAGTGGCGGATTCGCACTGTGTTAGATGAGATGGATCAAACAGTTGAAGTTTTCCTGACGGCATAACACACAGATTGCTATCAAAACACCATACGGATGAATTTAGCACACTTTGTTGGCGGAAGAGCGACATGCAACGGCTACATGGAAGGCTAAATCAAGCTCGCCAGGTATGCCAACATGCTGGCAGTAAATACGGATGCGGGCGACAATTGGTTTTGCGGGCCGGTCGCGTTAACTGTAATGCGGAGTTGTGCATTTGAAAACGCGAATTCATCAGTGGCTAATGTGCAGCTGTGACAAATCCACCCAGTGAGGAATGTTGCCTCGTTTCGAGGTTTGAGATGTAACGATGTTATCTTTGTTTCCGACCTTAATAATGTAGGAATGCAAATACGCTGCCAGATAACCACAATGAGGCCATCTTTTTTAAATATCGAATCTATTTCAAATTTACTTGGATTCTTTCATCGTGAGTGTCATAAAACAATTATTGTTCATAATTTACTGATGGAATAGTGTGTTTTTGTGAAATTATTACCACACATTAAGTTTTACGATTTTGTTTTCTTTCCCCTCAATTAGTTTCATTCACGAATGATGTGACTTCTATAGGGTCATACAAAAACAATAAACTCCTTAGCCTACTTAAATGGTGGATTGGTGATCCTATTCTAATGAAGGAGGAGGGGGGTTTGGAGGGAGGGGAAGGAAGTTACGTGTTACCATGTGTTTGCGAAATCAATCAATTGTGCTCTGTGTGGTAAAAGTATTTTTATTTGTTAAATGTGTAATTTATGAAACAGAAGTTGTCCCTGTATTCACTTAGGTTACTACTTACTATTGCAGATTTGGATTTTAGCCCGTTGTGCTGCTCCAATCCAGTGCGTTGCCATTTAATACTTGCATCCTCACTGTCGGGATTTCAGTTTAGTTACATTTTATAATTTTATTTTGTAAGTTTAAGTCTGGAAGTATTCCATATGAGCAGCATTTGATTATGTAAATATATATATATATATACATGTGTGTGTGTAATTAATATAATGCTAATCGTGGTACGAAAACACAAATGCATTATGTGCCGAGAAATACATAGAGGCATATTGAGAAGATAACTTGTCATGCTAATGTCCTTCCATCTTGCTACAACTAAAAATTAATATATCAACTTACGGGCGGATTAGACTTCTACATATAGTTAAGTCTAATTATTTCAGCTGCGAGAAAAAAATCTGTTTCGTTTAGCGCGATTTTCGCTACAGCAACAGGACAGATATTCTTAGAGATCCATACGTTATGCAGCGCACGGCGCAGGACTAACATTAGGTATATTTTATCTTGATGCGGCATCCAGATACTGAGAAATAAAGAAAAAAGTGTCTGTTCGTTTCGTTGATTTTTATAGGTTTTCAAACACTGTACAGTTCCTGATCTCAAGAGTAAAATAGTATATGTTTTATTTCGATATGACGTTAAAAATCTAAGAAATTAAGACAAAAGTGTCAGCAAATTAATACTTTTTTAAAGATAAGTTATACCCAGCTGTCGAAATACAGGGAGTTCGCCGGGAAACGCGCTACAAGGAAGAAACTGCTCCCGGCGAGCGAGCGGTCAGCTTCCGGCATTGTTCGACCGTCGGCCGCGGACTATTTCATAATAATTACGCTTCATAAACTTCATAAACTTGTATGTGCTAAGCATTTAAATGTGACGTAATTCAAGAGCTTACCTTATAAAAGATGCTGGAAGTGTTGACCCTCTTGTGTAATGCACATTTCACATCTTCTGAACATATTTCGAAACACACGCTGCCCTAACTGACTTAATGATTTTTTGGGTGACTGTTCTAGTCGAAAAGCGATATCGTCAATTTTATCCTCTGTGAGAATACGGATGACCGACAGTCTCTTTTTGTTAAAAAATGAACCCGTTTCTCTTACTTTTTTAACCAGACGCAGAATTGTTGATTTAGCTGGCAGTAAAGCGCCAGGAAATTCGCGACGAAATTTACTGCGACACTTTTTAAACGACTGTATCGTAGAGAAATATTCTTTGTTGCAAACTGTAACGTACCATAATTTTACTCACACTCAAACACGGTACAGATTAGTAGGAGTATGAAGCCCCAAACCAGCCAAACCGCAAAGAAACGTTTATTCACAACACTGATTAATAAGAGACTGAAGTCACAAACTAACTACAATGCAAAGAAACCGTTCTTAACAGTGTAAGGGTCCCATTATACTGAGTCACTGCACTGTTGGGGCAGCGGAGGTGTTAAACAGTGCGGTGATTCACGGTGCTGTGTGGCGGGAGTTGCTGGCCCCACTGACCGAGCAAGATGCCGACGGCAACAGACTGGGAGGGTAGCGTTTTCCGGCGAACGCCCTGTATTTGACGGCATACTTACCAAGAGCGCATTTCTCACTGTATTTGCGACATTCCTGATTATGTGAAGAATGTAAATCAGAAGGTCAAATTCTTTGTGAGAGTAATTTCGATAGAAGGCCTGACTTCATCTCTTACAACTTTATGAAACAAAATAAAAACCTCAAGTAAACGAAATTACGGGTGATGGCTAGTTTCAAGTATAAAATATGACTATAACAAAAAAATAAGTAAGAAGGTGGCTAGTGATTTCCTTTACAATGCTGTTTTATTTTTAATTCACATTTCTGGGCCTTCGCTAATAAGATATAAATGCAAGAATAGTTAATCAGAAACACGTTGTAACATCCCTCAAACCTAAAATTAAATTGAACTGTATTTTATGAAGGAATTGTAGTAAGCTAGAGTTTGGTTGAATATGAACTGGTAGGTTTGTTTTGCAATTTCCTGTAAATCAATGTATATAGACTTTGTTTTATGAACATTATTTAAAGGACATTTAATATGATTAAGAACAGATTTGTGCAAGATAATTGCTTAAATGTTTGTACTTCCATGTATTAAGGCAAGTTACGATGTCTAAAGGACAATTTGTTACAGTTTAAAATGATTTCTGTGAATACTTTCGTGTTTGTTTAAGTATCTTTAATTTCCATTTCTGACCATTTTGTATTGATTGTAAATGATTATGTATTAATTCTGATTGTTTTTAATATGTTTCAATTGTTTAAGTATTGTTAATGTTCGAGGAATGTCTGTCGAAATTCTTTGAAGTGTTCTAGAAATTTCGATAGAGTTTATATAAAGCGGTCACCCGAGACAGAGAAGTGTTTTTCACCGACTCAATTTACGACGGCCAAGAGCTGTATTATGTGTGGAAGAAGTGTTGTATACAGTCGCTGGATTGTATGTATTCATGTAAACAGTTTTCGTTGACGTCGTGTTTCTTTGAAAATAAAAAAAACAAATGTTAAATTGAACAGTATGGTGGAATATTTTTTTTATCATATTAATTAAACCACCAACAATCTAATAACGTGGTGACCAATGTAGTTCAATACATTAAAAATTTCCCAGAAGAACCATCAGGAATGTCACGTAATGTAAACATTTTTCACATCTGCCTCTGGTATACTTATTTCGGTTTCCATGGCAAGGAATGTCTTCCGTAAACTGTAATTAATACAAGCAGTTCTTTGATAATAATTCATTTGAATCATTACAACAAAACAAACGCCTTTTCTAAGCTTGAAAATACAGAAATTAATTAATTAACGAAATAAATTTAAATATATCAAGAACTGTTAGCACGAAATTATTAAAATTAAATTATTGCATTGTTATGATGGCATTGGTTTGCTGGCGTTAGATACATTTCAAGGGTTAAAACATAAGGGTTATTTGAGAATGCTGAACAAATTTTAGCGCATGAGAAATATGTTCCCACAATGGGTTTTGTCAGTTAAAACTCTATAGTTTCTTGGACTTCAAGAAGTAGAAGCGTAACATAATTCAAATGGATTACGTCCGATAAAATTAGATTGTAGGTAACATTAAAATAATATATACAACAAAACCTGAATTAGAACGTGACTCTGGTAGAGAAGATTGTAAAATCCTAGATAATTGTCTAGAACATTTAAGTATTTCTAATGTTATTTTGTAAGCCTGTGTTAACCTTTACGCAGTCAACAGGGCGACGCAACTTCATTACGGAAGCAGAGCCGTCCCTTCACTTTGCAGACGACATTTTCATGCCGCTGCGTTCAGGGCCCTCTCCATCTTGTCGCACAAAGCATGTTTAATAAGGGCGAATAAAGGCGAAGGAAGACAAAGAAAAACAAGAGGCTCGGAGAAATTAACATATTCTCTCCCCTGAGTTATGGAAGTTGGCGTCAACAGGTGAAAGGTAATGTTGTTTCTGAAGCTCTGTAGCGGCATATTTCCATCATATTCTTAAAACAGATATTTTATATATGATCTGAAACAATGGAATCCGCTATCATTTAAGTTTATCATGATCTAAATTAGAAACTAAGAGCAAAGTAAGTATTAATTCGCAACTACAAATTGTATTCAAGTTTGAACTCTATCATAAACAGTAAACTAGGGAACAATACTACTTCTCGTCAAAAGCTTCACTATCCTATACCATAAAATAGCAACTTCTGGTGAATGATCTATCCAATAACAATTTCATATATTTTATTATTCTTTTCATCATGCCTCTCTTCCTATCATATTTATTCCATAAATTTACAACTTAACACAAACCGTTGTGAACTGCAGTACCACTTTCAATGCACTTCAACGTCTCGTATGAATATCACCCAACGTCAATTTGATTAGAAAGTCACCGTCGGTGAAGCCTACGGACGTTCCTCACGCAAATATACACCATCGAAAAAAATCACCGTCGCTTTAGGCAACTCAGCATATAGTATATATCACCTATCCATTACAAGTGAAGTGTTGTTACTCATTAGGCTAGGTACTGAAATTAGAGTAATGATTTTTTTCTCTTATATCACAGGAAATATGCAGCTGGTGAGTTTTAAAAATTACGAGCGCTAAATGATCACATGATCAACGAAACATCATAAGAGGAGGCGCGTTTAGCATGTCCTCTCCAGTAACAATCAATATTTTCGGCACAACCAGCGAGATGGAAGCTGTGAAATCCCAAATTGATTCGCTGTTTTGTACTTTGTGTGTTGATACTTTATACCCTAACAGCGGCTGGACATGGGATGTATAATTCCTTCTCTGCCTCTAGGACAGCGTATCCAGTGTTGTTAGTTCGGATATCATACAATCGCAATAGATAAAATTTCCAACGCCTCTGTGGTTAAGTAATTTTCTGTTTCATAGTTCCTTGTAAAAGTACTAGAAACAAAGTGAGATATTATAATCCGTAATTAAAACATTATCGGTTTAATGAATACGGAGATAGCCGTACGTTTCTGACTAACGCTTCCAGTTACATCATTTTAGCATTAGCCTTAGCCTTGGTAAACTCAACCTCTCGCATGTCTAATGGACAGAATTCTTCTTTTTTCTTGAGTACTGACAGTTAACTGCTGTATTCAAATGAAGTCGTGATAAAAGTAGGTGGCGGAGTAATAACTCGGTTTGTCGGCGCATTCGAGAGGACACCGGTTCGAATCCCCTTCCGGGCATCCAGATTTGGGTTTCCCAAGGTTTCTCCGAATCACTCCAGGTTAATGCCGGGAAGCTTTCATCAAAATACCATGGCCGAATTCTATTTAGTTTCTTGTCCCCAGTCCCATTCTGACTCTAATGACGTCGACCAGGCGTAAAGCCATAAGTAAAAAAAAATGTCGGTTAAATTAGTAATTTCTTCCATTAAACATTCAGCTTTCACAGTCCTGCTTTCTTTGGAATTTCCCCGTTGCTGATTTTTATGTTTCTGAACAAAGAGCTCTAGGACTCATGGGGCCTTCGTCCACTTCCAATGTGTTTTTCATACGTTTAGGCCACCACTAGTCTTTCCTTTAAAGCAGCCTTGTGGCATTACATTTAACGGCATGTCAATTGTTGACAGTATGGTGAACGACGATGCATCTAGCGCGGTAGTTTTTCATGTAGTAACCTATTTACTACAGTGCCACTAGTTCACCTAAGGAAACATTACCACGAGTTCGTTGTATGTAAAGATTTTAAAATCGCCAAGCTTGCAGTATGCCTCGAAAACTGATGCCACCTTCACCCACTTAGACAATTTTCCAATTCTGTTTGTAACACCTTTTATGTACGAAATAACGGCCAATTTACATGTAAAATTAATGTTCTGGTTGTGGATTGTATCGTGGGACACGTTGACGGCATCCATTGGTTTGGTATACTTTAAGTCCGTCCAGATATATATATATATATATTTTCACGATAGCTTGTAGAGCTACCCAGAGTAAGGATTGCCACCAGTTACTATTACTCTCTATCATTAAGTTTTTTTTTTATATATGTATAAAATATCTTGTTCAATTTTGCCTGGGCGCCATGGAAGGAGTCCTTCCAGAATTTTCAATGAACATTTAGAAATGCAATTATTTGTTTATTATAAGGAAAATTATTTTAATTTATCTACTGACACATTTATTGTGATCACTATAAGAAAAGATTATTGCATTGACTAACAAATGTAACACGAATTAAATCTATATGATAATTTTGATTAAATAAACAACTAAATGATAGAACATGAACAAATTCCGACTAACTCAAAATCAGAGAGTACAAGTTTCTACAAGTTTTCGTTTTCGGGTACATGTGCCACACTTTGCCTCGGTTTGTTCTGGCGGAATAAAATTGTGTATTTACCATCCAGTTGACGTTTATGTTGAAGTCGGCGCTGTCCGGATCTTCTCAAATTTCTGCGTGCAACACACACAAAACAAAATTTTATCATCGCACTGTGTTTAACACTGGACGATCACTTGCTTTCGAGCACATTTGATTATTATTCTTTCGAACGGCGTCTCACTGGCCAGCTGCAATCTTCTCCTCAAAACGAAGGTTTTACCATGAAACAAAAAACAAAACTTGTCTGAACTTATTATCAATTAATGGAGTTATCCCGTCATACATGCACACACACAATCCTCTCACTTCACGCACCGCTCGCACGGGGCGGACTATCCCCACTGAAGGAATGTGGTCCGCTTATCTCCTCTCCCATCTCCAAACACCTGCAATCAAAGGGTGCTGCGATGGTTGCACTGCGAAATACTCTCTCCTCTCACACCGACAAAAGGTTGCTTATAAAATCTGAAGCTTACGCGAGTGGACCGCTTCATTTTGCAGTATGCCTTGAAAACTGATGACACCTTCAACCACTTAGATAATTTTCCAATTCTGTTTGTAACACCTTTTATGGACGAAAGAACGGCCAATTTACATGTAAAATTAATGTTCTGGTTGTGGATTGTATCGTGGGACACGTTGACGGCATCCATTGGTTTGGTATACTTTAAGTCCGTCCAGACATATATATATATATATATATATATATATATATATATATTTTGACGATAGCTGTGTGCCCAGAATATTTTTGTGAGATTTGCTACTTCCCACATCAGCCTCTGCGAGTCACTTATTGCTTTCGATTACATGTTTATTTACACCAGTACACCACTCTACATCGCCGGATTATGATGGGACATACAAGAATAGTTTACCATAGTGACATAGAGCTTTGCTGTACATGTGGGGACAACCTGCCCCTTCCTTTCTCCAAATAATCATACCTATAGGTTTTTCTACCTTCTAAGCCCTCGTTTACAAGATATAACGAGTGAAATGTTATGGTAATGAATGTCTCTCCTGCACACAATCACTGCTGTAAGTAGTCTCGCTGCCGGAATGTGTTACAGTATATTCAAATTTTATGACAATTTATTTTATTATTTCTTTAAATAATTAGTTGAACCATGCAGCATCATGTATTTGACTTTATAAATAGTGTTTGGTGTACATCGACGACATTTTTCAAATGCTTTTATGATTATTATATTTATCAATAATAATAAAAATCCTTGAAACGGGGAAAAAGTTGAAAATAAAATAGAATTAATTGAATAAATATTTTTTTTAAAATTGTTTAAAATATAAATGGAACGCATGCCGGTAGGTTGAGAGCTAGACGCCATATGCTTTCACCACCAGATGCGGTCTCCAATTATATCAAACACTGGTGCGCCCGATTATGGAATATGCATCCCCTGTACGGGGATATGCCGCCAAAACGCATATTGAGAAGCTGCAGAGAATGCGAAACAAGGCGCTGAAGAGAGCACTCCACCTGTCAATGAGATTCCCGACAACAGGGATCCCGAGACTTCAGGATAGGTACAAAAAAATAGCGAGACACTTTTACCTAAAAACTGAGGAGAGCGACAACCACCTTATTCGCTCTCTAGCACAGTATGACATACACGAGGGTCCACATAGAAGACCACTCCAGCTGCTGACAGAAGAAAACTAGTGAGAAAACCACAAATACAGTGCGAAATGGGTGCACTTACAATTTTAAATTAAATTAAATTAAATACAAAATAATAATAATAATAAAAAGTATATAAAAATACAAATATATATATATATATATATATAAAAATAAAAAACATAAAAAACACAAAAAAATAAAAAAGGCTCAACAGTAATGAAAAATATAAAAGTAAAACAAACACTTACATGGAAACAGCAAATAAAAGAAGGCAATGCCAAGACGGCAAGTACTTCCGACAAGAATCCCTTAACCTAAGGGCTAAGGGAGATTAATAGAGCCTCTACTACCGCCCCACTACGCTTACTGACTGCAATCAATATGCAAAGGAGATTCACTGATCGCAAGAAACTTTCAAGCGCTGTATCTCGGAAACTATGGCCAAATAGGAAGAAAACCACGGGAGTTTGACTATGGACGTTGACACGTACGGAAAATTCATCACTTTGGCGAGCTTCCATTTTTGCCGTGATAAAACGCATTTCATAAAAAATAATACATAACAGAGGTGACGTGCCTATGAAATGTGCTGGTTAGCCATAAAATGCACCCAAAGAAACATAGGCCACCCCTCTCGCAAATTTGGTAGCTAATAGCACATTGACTAGCGAAAAATAAAAATGCAACTTTCATACACTTTGACGGTTTTTTAACACAGGAATACATAAATTTATTTGAAGCGTCAAAAGTCATAGTATGTTAATGGTATAGATGGAGTAGCTGTAATAGAATCTTTATATATAAAGATGAATGTATGTTTGTTTGTTTGTTGGTTTGTTTGTTCTTCATACAAATCCACAGCTTTCATCTGATCTCGATGAAACTTTGCACACTTATCCTTTGAAACAAGGAGAAAAATACTGTCTACATTTGGTTGAAAACTTATCTTTATAAATAACACATATTGTCTCATAACTTCGAAATACGGTGATAGGCAGACACGTTGGATGTGGACGTCTCCAGACAGTGTTTCCATGTAGTGAACTGGCAGCTCAATGGCTCAGTTCGCATCGAGCCGCCGTCGCGTGCGGTTGCTCGATACTTCCTCAAGCGAGGTTCAGTGAGTGTATCAGTGAAAACTTAGCTTGTGGTTTACGATAGTGAAAATGGAAACGACGATACGGAAGAATACACTGAAATTTGCGTTCGACGCGAAGGAGACAAGACCACGTGCATATGACTTCCATGAATGGCTGTATGAAAAATTCAACTTGACAGACGCAGATGTATATGGAATCCAAATGGACTTCTTGACTTATGCAGTATACGTTAAAATGACAAATGACAACTTGTGCAATACTATCGTAGAGAAAACTGGAGGTAAAGCCGACTACCAGAACCCAGATGAAACCGTAAGTACCTTATATATAAGCCACGCAGGGCTGGGGCTACGATCAGTAAGAGTTTTTAATGTACCTTTTGAAATTAGTAATGCTAGTGTAACGGCAGCAATCCGAAACTATGGTGAAATAATAACGGCGACCGACGAAAAATGGAGCCCTAAGTTCAGATTCCAAGCAAACAACGGCATACGGTGTGTGAAAATTGATTTAAAAAAACATATACCTTCCTATATAATGATACAGGGTTTCAAAGCATTAATAATATATGAGGGACAACCGCGCACATGCTCTGTTTGCAATGAACCAGGACATCTAAGATCTGAGTGTACAAAACGCCGACCAGCACAACTTCCAAGAGTAAAATTGACATCAGAAACTATAACAGCAAATGCTACAATCGCGGAAGCGAGTAAGGAAAGTAGCAACACAGCGTCTTATGCAGAAGCCACGGCACAAGTCAACAATGTAAACATAGGCCACACTGTAAAATCAGCATGTGAGCCACACACAGCAACGTTGGAAAACACGGAAAACATGGAGATCGATTTAGAGGACAACTCGGAACAGCACGGCGGTAAACAGGAAACACAAGCCGAAAAATCTGGACAAGAAGAAGAAGAAAATGAAGAACAAGAACCGGAACAGAAATTACATGAAAAAGAAATAGAAGAAGAGAGTATCCCAGAACATGTCATACACATAGAAACATTTACAAATAAAACAACTCACCAGGCAGAAGAAGATTCCGAAACAAAACAACGGATTGAAATGCACAGCTCAACGATCAATAACAAAGCCGAGAAAGAAATAAGCGAGAAGAGAATAACAAGACAATCTAGCAGAAGTGTAAATAAGGATGGTGCCAATACCGCAAGTCAATACATAGCAAAAAAACGCCGAGCTCTCAGTGAACGACTCGAAAACAACGGCAAACCAGTAAAAAGAATAGCAGAGAAAGTAGAACGAACAACAAATAACGCCAAATCAAGACAAGAAGAAGAAGAAGAAACAACCAAAGCGAGAATTGAAGGACAAGACACACCAAAATACGTAAACGATCAGAAGATAAGAGAAGAAGATAAACCAAAACTCCTTAGTAAAGACAGCTGGTACGAGGAAGTAATGGAGGGATCTGATGAGACGTAAAATAACCAATGACAAGCAATCAAAGTTATAGCATTGCAACTATAAATATGAACAGAGTAATTACGCCATTCAAAATAAAATGCCTAGCGGATTATATTAAACAAAACAGTATTGACATCGCAATGTTACAAGAAGTGACCCTTTACCGAACTAAACATCCCTGGATACGAAGGAATAATAAATTACTCCAAAGAAACCAACACGGGAACGGCACTCGTGATTAGAGAGGGAATTGAGACGGTTAGTACAGAAACATTAACAAACGGCAGGGCCATTGCAACTACAATAAATAACACGCGAATAATCAATGTTTACGCCCCCTCTGGCAATAATAATCGAGCCCAAAGAGCATACTTCTACAAAACAGAGCTACCCTATCTCCTGCGAAATACCACAGGTGCAATAATAATGGGAGGTGACTTTAATTGTGTACTAAGCCAAAAAGATCAAACCCCAAATTTCAATGGTTGCAGGGAGCTGACTAACCTCATTCGAGGGATGGACTTTCACGACGCATGGGAATGCATTCACGGAAATGCCAAAGCCTACACATATGTCTCAAACAACTCGGCAAGCCGACTCGACAGGATCTACGTAACGGAGACTCTACGAACCAAAACAACCAGTGCAAACATTTTTCCTCTAAGCTTTTCAGATCACAACAGTATGCAATGTACAGTCAACATGCAGAGGCAGCCAGTTAGCAGAGGCAAAGGATTCTGGAAATGTAACATCTCTATGCTTGAAGACCCGGCGCTAGACGAAGAAATCAAAAGTGTCTGGGACGAATGTCTAAAAAACTGTAAAAAATATAAAAGCACACTAACTTGGTGGGTTGAACATGTGAAACCGAAACTAAAACGAACCTTAATCTCCTGGGGGACACAAAAGAACTATTGGATGAAGGGCACAATTGAGTATTATTACAGATGCATCAAGGAATTATACCAAGAGCCCACCATAACTGTCGATACTAATATAAAAATAAAAAAATACAAAGCCAAGATCCTATCATTACAAAATATGCAAAATATGCAAGCAAACAAACTTCTGACAACTTCAAAACCGGCTGACGTCGCAACCAAAGAAACGGCAGCCTTGTACCACCTTATAAGGAGCACAAAAAGGAGTAAAAAAACTTTAATAACCAATATAATTAAAGAAAATGGTGAAAACATCAAGGACGGAAGAGATATAATTAAAGAAATTACCACGCATTATAAAAATATTTTTAAGTCAACTCCAACTAGTACGGCGGCAATCGCCGATCTAATATCCAACTCAAGTAACACAGCAAGTGTGGAAGAATCGGCAACTCTAACAAGAATTTTTGACCAGGATGAAATTCATACATCGATAAACAAAGCAGCAAGAGGGAAATCCCCAGGACCGGATGGGTTACCCATAGAATTTTATATTCATTACTGGCACATGCTAAGAAATAAGTTAACAGAGATTCTAAACGACTTATGGACAGAGGATAATCTTCCCACCGCCTTCACAGAGGGCATCATAGTGCTAGTACCCAAAGGCAACCAGATCAAAAAAATCAATGAAATACGACCAATAATTTTGTTAAATTCAGACTTTAAAATACTAACGAGAATCCTCAAAACTAGATTGGAACCCCTCATGGAGAAAATCTTAGGACCTCATCAAACCAGTGCTATTCCCGGACGTAGCATCTTAAATACTGTGTGCGAATACCGTGATATAATCAGCATAAACGCAGAAAAACAAACGCCATCAGCTCTACTATTCCTCGATTTTGAAAAAGCTTTTGACCGAATTGAACACAATTACCTCTTAAAAATCATGGAACATAAAGGATTTGGCTCCCCATTCGTGGAAGTAATAAAGAAAATAATTACAAACACACATTCAAAACTTCTTATAAACGGACACCTGTCAGCGCCCGTCAAGATAGAAAGATCGATAAGACAAGGATGCCCGCTATCAATGATCCTGTACGCACTGGCAACGGAACCCCTGCTTGAGAAATGTCACCAAAATTTAACAGGCATTAATCTAAACGGATACAAATTTACATGCAGAGGATACGCAGACGACATTTGTATAGCCGAAACTTCAGCGGAGGACATCCAAAAAACGCGGGAAATAATCACAACGTTCACGGAAGCAACAGGCGCAAAACTTAACCCAAAGAAAACTGCACTGCTCCAAATAAGTGGAGCAGAGATCCCACCTCCAACAGACATCTGGTACGAGCAAGTAGAAGAACATAAGACATTAGGCATTATTTTTCAAAAGAACATTATGAAAACAATAACAAAAAACTGGCTCATAACACTACCAAAAATTAGGGCTGTTATAAACATGCACTGTGATAGAGACCTGGATGCAATACAGAAGGCTAAAATAGCACAAGTATCTTTATTGAGTAAAATGGTCTACATCGCCCAAGTACTGCCGATACCCGACACAATTGCAGATCGGATACAGAATCTGCTCGGGTGGTTTGCAAGCAGGGGTAAGATCTTCAAAACAGCGTTCAAAACAATGACTCTACCCCTAGGTAAAGGAGGCATAGGAATGATAAGTGTACGAGAAAGATGCTGCGCATTATTCCTCAAAAGAACCATAACGACAGCGGAAAATGACCCAAACGGCCCAACAAATAACTTGATTAAAGAAACAAAACCAGTCACCGAGGAAATACCTTTCAACATGGCCGCGATAAAGTTCACCATACCACATATGAGAAAATTTCACCTAGAAACAACTTATGCAAAAACCAAAGGATGCACCCTTGTACAACAAGACAACAAAAGAAATCTACAAAATAATCAACACATCTAACCATAGAAATAAAATCGAAATTAAAAATCCACAATACAACTGCAGCAACATCTGGAAAAATATAACGAATAAAACTCTAAACACTAAAACACAATCCTTGTGGTATGACGTCGTAAATGAAAAAATCTCAACCAACAGAAGACTTTACGAAATACATCTATCCCCGAATGACAGATGCAGAAATTGCGGAAATACTGACACCCTGATACACAGAATAACGTGTAACCAAAACCAGAAAATATGGAATTGGGCAAGAAGAAGAATAGCCTTCCTTGACAGAACATCACCTTTAACCGTGAGCATCCAGGAAATACTGAAACCTGAGAAAAAGAGATATCCTGAAACGAAACACAACACGGTACAATGGATACTAGGCAATACCCTAACTTATATGCTACAAACGGAAAAGAGTACCTACGACGAATATATAGCATATATGAATACTGTATATTACGAAATTATCCAAACTCAAAATTATAAAAAAGACTTCGCACGGATGCTCGATATAATAATGACAGAATCATTCCAATGATCACAATTTAACCAAATAAAACTGTTTATAAACCCCGCCTAGACCCAAAGAAAAAAAAAAAAAAAAAAAAAAAAAAAAAATGGCTAAAGAACTTGCTTACGAACGTCGTGGTCTCCGGTTCAAATCTCCGTAAAGGATAAGATTTTTAAAAATTGTTTTTATCGTAAGAGTCAGGCCTGGGCCGTAGGTTATTTGGATTGAATGTTAAACCGTAGATATTATAAAGTTAGGGGTGCAATGCGAGGCAAATCGTAGGTAGTCTTGCAATTTTGTAGGTGTACACTTTTTTACGTTATAATGATCCCTCAGGTGTTGTTCGCAGTCAGTGTGAGTGTGAACCACAGTAATACTAATATAAATACGGAAGTAAGTCTCTGTCTTTTTGTTACGTTTTGACGACTATATGGCTATATCGTTGTAATGGAATTTTATAAGGAAAGCTGTATGAAGGGCACAGGATATTTTTTCCAGTATGATTAACAGTTGTAGTCACGAAATTTTGAAATCTTATCGAATTAGTGATAGAAATGTGTTGGAAATTGATTCTCTTCAAGAGGCAGGTTCGACGGTAGAGTGATATAGTGATAGCTTTCCTGTCATATTATGCCGACTCGATATTGTTTGGGACCAATCCTTCGTTACCAACAACTCTGGCAAAAAAATTCTTAATCCATGCGTACGAAGTAGCGGGTACGAGGCTAGTTATAGATAGCTACTGTGAGAAATAACGAAACTTTAGATTGTAATAAAACTTTCCTGTTACTCTGAACAGCGACTAGTGTTACTTTGTCTTCTGTGCTTCTCACAGAAAGCTTGCAGTGCTAATCATCAATGTGGGGTTGTTAATATCGGAAGCTGTTGTGTTCTCGTGCTTGGAGATGATATCATTTGAAGCCACGTACGGGGGCCTCTGTCTTCTGTCAGACGGTGTACGGCAGTAGTAGGAGATGGCTCGAGGGGGGGGGGGGGGACGGGAGGTCGGAAATGAACAGCCGGCCTGAGGGACATAACCGGAGGCAGCTCACGACTTCCGGAATGCCGGCTCCCACGGGCAGGGGAGCAGACCGCACACTACTGTTGGAGTGGGGGCGGAGTACTGAGGGAACCTCCTGGGAACCAAGTTTGCGCGGGCTGACAAGAACGTGAAACGTCGCTGTCACCAATTGGTCCAATTAGACGCGGACTGAAGTGTTAACTTTACGTGACAGTCACTAATTCCCCATTCACCAACTTCTCTATACACCGTGTTATCTCAAGAATAATGGATCCGCAAACGAGAAAACTTAGCATATCTTCATTTCCGACTTTTTAAGGCGCCCTATTCTTGCTTTTCAGAACATGCAATACCTAATTCAGAAACAATCTCTCAAAAGTCAAATAGGTACTCATTAGTGAGCAGGTATAAATAATAGACGCTGATATGAATCTGACCGACCAAAATTTATTCAAATTTATTAAACACGATAACCCCAAAACGTGGAAACACAACAAATAATAGCCCACACACTTACCTTCCCTTCCACACACAGAAACACACTGTGCGTAAGGTGAATACAAGTATACAGGGTGGGGCATTTAATATGTTTTCTGTAAATATTTCGGAAAGAAAGCATTTTAACAAACAATAACCTATATAAAAAATAATCGTACAGTAGGGGGCTACAATTATGTGATATTGGTTTTTTCACAGGTGGCGCTGTTGTTACAACAAGGTCAACTTAATTCTTTTAAATGGGAACCACTTTTTTTTTTTTTTTTTTTGAAGATTCCGATTCCTCATGAAAAAATAAAAATAGTTTGCTTAACTCACTTTTCTGTTAGCCTCACAGATAGCGCTGTAATCGCGAAAAATGAATATTCGCGTTTTTTGTGTATAATTTTAATTATTGTTTAAATAATTACATGTAATTTTCATTCTGTAAACATGGAAGGTAGTTTTAAAGGATAATGACGAAATTGATTTTTTAAATGCTTTTTCTTACTTATTTGCAGCCATGTCTACAGCAGGTGCTCAAAAAGGTGACCATTTACTTCCAGACATTTTCTGACCCTTTGCAGAAATGATGCCTGAACAGCTCGAAGTGTGTCAGAAAATGTCTGGAAGTAAATGGTCACCTTTTTGAGCACCTGCTGCAGACATGGCTACAAATAAGTAAGAAAAAGCATTTAAAAAATCAATTTCGTAATTATCCTTTAAAATTACATTCCATGTTTACAGAATGAAAATTACATGTAATTATTTAAACAATAATTAAAATTATACACAAAAAACGCGAATATTCATTTTTGGCGATTACAGCGCCATCTGTGAGGCTAACAGAAAAGTGAGTTAAGCAAATTATTTTTATTTTTTCATGAGGAATCGGAATCTTTTTTAAAAAAATAGGGGTTCCCATTTAAAAGAATTAAGTTGACCTTGTATCGACAACAGCGCCACCTGTGAAAAAACCAATATCACATAATTGTAGCCCCCTACTGTGCGATTATTTTTTATATAGGTTATTGTTTGTTAAAATGCTTTCTTTCCGAAATATTTTCGGAAAACATATTAAATGCCCCACCATGTATATATATTCCCTCACACTCTTTCAAAATTGGCGCGGTTCGAACACAAGAAAAAAGAAAAGAAAATGCAGACAAGGCAACATCAGACAAAAGAATAGCTAGAAAGTGTACGTTTCCCTACGGCCATCCAGAATTCGATTTGGCCGAATTCCTTTCCGTTCTTTTCCCTTATTATTTCGGCAAAAAATTGTTTACACGTATTCCTGTACAATAGTTTAACAAAGACGCAAAAATAATGTGAATTTTGTTTTCTGTTTTTTTGCTATCTAATATTCTGGTGTGTGCAGGATACTTACGGCATGTCTCAACATGGTCTAAACTCGTAAAATCTAAAAGGCTAGAGTTGTGACCGATGCTTTATTAATTTCGAGAACTACGTTTTATTGGACGTGGTGTTTGTATCTGCTGTACGAATCTGCTCTGCAAAGGTTGAAACAGTACATAATGTGCGTAATAATTAATTTCTAAATTAAATACTGGTAGAAAAGGCCTTGAAGCAGTCCGAAAATTTAATTAACGCCATGAATGTGCCTTAGGCATTTTAAAATTCAACGAGGATATTTAATTTAACTTAAAACTTTAAACAAGTGTTGCCATATTACAAGCCAACGACAATAACTCCTGAAAGCTTTCATAAAAAACCTATATTAAAATAGTTTAAATTTGTATCACATACTTGTCAATAATAATACAGCAGTTATGAAACGAAGGAGAATGCTAGGTAATGCATCTAGAAGAAGACTCCACTGACCTCTCAAAGGTGTTGTGATAGTAAAATCACGCCAAAAATAACAAAATAGAAGTATGTTAATTTCTGATGACTGATATACCAGTGTAGTAAAAATTTACGTTACAAATTTAAAGGTTTGAGAAGATGTTTCATGGTCAACCGAGTTTAGCTTAAATATCTTTAGCGGTAGAAGTAGAGAAGAAACTACATACGGACAATCGTTAATGATCCATTTTATCGTATGCCTGGAGCTAGAAGTAATCTTCTGAAATCGAAATATCGCTGTCTCATGACAGAAAAGAATTAGATTATATATTTCAAACGACAGTTTAAAAATAAGTGTAAAGATTTTGTTCACCATAATAAGCAATTCAGCTCGCGATCACAGACGGAAAGACAGCCAATCAGCTATAGCTCTGTTTCCCATTGGTTAGGGAACCCTAAACAGGAAAGTTGTGTAGAAGATGAGGGAGTAGTAACATAAAATCCCTTCATTATAAATAGATATCGCTATTATAGCAACCTACGAATGAAGGCTACCTTTTTTGTATCCATAATTTTCAACGAGTTTTGAACTGCAATCAGTACCATAAAGAAAAGTATTTATTCAATTTATATCCACATTTTAATTTCTAATTACGTTTTGATTATTTATGTTCGTTTGGTGTAGATGTTTTCCTGTTCATATTTGTGGTTGTGCGGCCTGATGACTTATGCTTCTGACTAGAGATCGAAAAGTCCACGTTTCGAATCCCTGTCTAGGCGGGGATTATCATAGGCTCTTAAACTGACCCTTTGCTCCGACACAGATTGCTATGTAATGTGAAGACTTCAGAAAGCTTCCACGGTTCAGATTCCACGTTAAACTGTAGGTCCGCTTTACTCGGTAGCTTTACCTAGTTAGGTGAGGTGAAGAAGAAGGGAACTGGCAACCCTACCTCAAATACCAAGTCAAGTATGCCTCCTTCGGGAGAGTCCAGCAAATCTTCGGGACGAATACCAACCTTACCTTTCTTTATGGCTATTACAGCAAGCAAAGCATTTAAGTTACATGCTTCTATTTTTGTAGTGGCTCAATATTTCTTCCCTCTTTAAATTAGAATTTATATCAAACAACAAGTAAAGCTACATATTATGAAAAGGAATATGCAGTAGAATGAGGTGAAGTCGAAGCATATACAATATAAAAAACACAAGATTCTGCGTAACAACCATGTTTAAATAAACAACTGCAAAGAATGAAATACCATATCCCTACATTCGACCTATCATTATTTAACGGTTTTTGAAGCTACACTAGTGGTAATGAAAAATACTACACCCTGATGGAGTGATAAATAAATTAAATTTATGCCCAAGTATCCGCATTTTAAGTGAATTAAATAATTAAAACTTGAAAGATTTACATGTAATTGTATGAGAATTACGTGGCATTTTACTATGCAAAATCGCTATGTTTTTTATCGTAAAAGTGATGAAGTGGTATAACACGACACTTTTTTGTTCACAAGTTCTTAATGTCTAAGTACGCCAAGGCGTAGAGTGACGACGCTCCACACCTCCATGTCTAACTGGAGAGATGTCGGAGAACTGGCGTGTTTGAAATGAATACATCAAGTCGTGAAATCTCCTGTAAGATTGGCCGTAGTGCAATTTCAGTATACAAACTTGTTATACAGTGAATGAAAGAAGGCTGTAGTACACCTAAAGCAGGCACAGGTCCATACAGAAGAACAATAGCACGTGAAGACCGCCAAATTATGAGGGTGGCTGTTGGTGTCAGGCCAGATCCAAGCAGTGGTTAGAGGTCTTCTCCACCCACAAGATTGTAAACCAAGTGCTTAAAGCTGGGTCCCTATACAATGTGTTCCATTAACCTGATTTCATTGTCAGCATCGTCTAACCTGAAGTAATGCAAAACTTAAATGGACACGTAAATTTGTGTTTAGAGACGCGTACCGATTGTCTGGGCAAAGTGATAACCGATAACGGTCCCATAATTTGTCCCCAATAGAGCATGCCTGGGATGCCAGGAGTAGACACATTAGGTCAGATGGTCACCCACCACAAACTGTGTAACAACTGACCGCACAAGACATGCAGGCGTAGTGAGACATACCCCAAGAAGACATCCGAACACTTATTGATTCAATGCCGACAAGGATCCACGAATGTATAGGTGCTAAGGGTGAAAATATCATTTGAAGGTAATAAACGTAGCCTGATCCACATTTCTTCCTGATATATCCGTCGGTATATCTAAAAAGTTTCCTAAAATTCAACATGTTACTGCTGTTAATTTGCTCTAAACTAGTTGTTATTTAAAACTCAAAAACCTGTGTGAAAATTTCACAAAAACAATTAACAGTAATGTTAAGGGTTTGTAATAGGATGAAACAACAACCACCTCATTTCTTTCAATTGTAGACGCCAGTGAAACAGTTTCATAATATCTCTGTGATATGTGCTATTGCTATCTAGCTGCTTGACTCTGAACTGTCTCATACGCGCACCATTCAAAGATATTAATTTTGTCCTTTAAGGAGAAAATTCCAAAAAATTTCATTCTTAAGTAATGATGTAACCAAAGCAAACACCTCGATCTTTAATATAGGTCATTTATCTATTTCTATTAGATTTCAAGGGAGATAAATGGCTCGCGACACAAAAATGCGTTGAAGAAATATTAATGCTTTTGCCCTTTAATTATCGAAATCTGAAAAATTTCTTTCTTAAAATATGATTTGACTAAAGCGGAGACCTAATCTATAAAATAATACCTCGTTTCTCGATTTCAGTTAGATATCAAGGAAGATAAATAGCCGGTGACAAAAAAAAAAAAAAAAAAAAAAAAAAAAAAAATGTTGAAATAATGATATTTTTGCCCTTTAATAATCTAATTCCGAATAATTCCTTTCTTAAAATATGATGTGACCTCGGTGGATACCTTAATATTTAAAATGATACCTCCTTTATCTATATCAGTTGGATCTCAAGTGAGATATATGGCTTTTGACATAAAAAAGCGTTGTAGAAATATTAATACTTTAGAGCTTCAAGGATCAAATTCAGAAAAATTCCGGTATTAATATATACTGAAGAGCCAAAGAAACTGGTACACCTGCCTAATATCGTGTAGGGTCCATGCGAGCACGCGCAAGTGCCGCAACACCACGTGGCATGGACTCGACTAATATCTGAAGAAAGCTGGAGGGAATTGACACCATGAATCCTGCAGGGCTGCCCATAAATCAGTAAGAGTACGAGGGGGCGCGAGATCTCTTCTGAACGGCACGTTGCAAGGCATCCCAGATATGCTCAATAATTTTCATTTGTGGGGAGTTTGGTGGCCAGCGGAGATGTTTAAACTCAGAAGGGTGTTCCTGAAGTCATTCTGTAGCAATTCTGGACGTGTGGGATGTCGCATTGTTCTGCTGGAATTACCCAAATCCGTCAGAATGCACAATGGACATGAATGGATGCAGGTGATCAGCCAGGATGCTTAAGTACGTGTCACCTGTCAGAGTCGTATCTAGACGTATCAGGAGTCCCATGTCACTCCAACTGCACACGCTCCACACCATTACAGAGCCTCCACCAACCTGAACAGTCCCCTGCTGACATGCAGGGTTCATGAATTCATGAGGTTATCTCCATACCCGTACACGCCCATCTCTTCGATACAACTGGAAATGAAACTCGTCAGACCAGGTAACATGTTTCCAATCATCAACAGTTCAATGACGGTGTTGACGGGCCTAGGCGAGGCGTAAAGCTTCGTGTCGTGCACTCAGCAAGGGTACAGTAGTGGGCCTTCGGCTCCCAAAGCCCATATCGATGATGTTTCGTTGAATCGTTCGCACGCTGACACTTGTTAATGGCCCAACATTGAAATCAACAGCAATTTGCTGAAGGGTTGCACTTCTGTCACGTTAAACGATTCTCTTCAGTCGTCGTTGGTCTCGTTCTTGCAGGATTTTTTTCCGGCCGCAGTGATGTTGGAGATTTGATGTTTTACCGGATTACCGATATGCACGTTGCACTTGTGAAATAGTCGTACGGGAAACCCCCCACCTCATTGCTACCTCGCAGATTCTGTGTAACACTGTAACAGTACGTTCAAACTCCCTTAAATCGTGATAACCTGCCATTGTGGCAGCAGTAACCGATCGAACGCCTGCCTCACATACCTGTTGTGTTATATAGGCGTTGCCGACCGCAACGCCGTACTCTGAGTGTTTACATATCTCTGTGATTGCATAGGCATGCCTATACCAGTTTCTTTGGCTCCTCAGTGTATAATGTCACCAAAGTGGAGATTTCAGTTTTTAAAATGATCCTTCATTTATCAATTTCGGTTAGGTATGAAGGGAGATAATGGATTGTGACAAAAAAAAAAACCTTATAGAAATAATATATATGACGGTGAATATTAACAATTGAGGCGAGCAGGTAGCTCTGAGGTCGGTGTCGTTACAGGTTTGGCGTGCAGCGGAGAGGCGACGGAGCGAGCCCGGAGGAGGGTCGACCCCTGAGAGGTCCTCAGCGGCCGCGCGGAGCTCGTTAGTGCCGGAAGAGCGAGGGCTCCACGGAGCGCATTGTGCACGGCGACCCTCAGCCACTGCGGCTGTCTCCTCAACACCACCTGCCACTAGCGTCTTCAACACTTGCTCCCACACGCTACAAATATCTGATCCATGTATATTACTTTCCTCAACTGTTACAGAAATATTAGTGGTTTTTACAGACCAGTGAGTGAGGTGATCTGATAAAGGCCAGTTATAAAAGATGTACAAGTTCGTAAATTATACACTGAAGAGCCGAAGAAACGAGTATAGGCGTGCGTATGCAAACACAGAGATATGTAAACACTCAGAGTACGACGGTACAGTTGGCAACGCCTATATAAGACAAAAGGTGTCTGGCGCAGATGTTAGATCGGTTACTGCTGCTACAATAGCAGGTTATCACGATTTAAGTGAGTTTGAACGTGTTGTTATAGTCTGTGCACGAGAGATGGGACACAGAATCTCAGAGCTAGTGATGAGGTGGGGATTTTCCCGTACGACCATTTCACGAATGCACCGTGAATATCGGGTATCAGGTAAACCATCAAGTCTCCTACATCGCTAAGGTCGGAAGAACGGGACCAACGACGACTAAAGAGAATCGTTCAACGTTACAGAAGTGCAATCCTTCCGCAAATTACTGCGGATTTCAATGCTGGGCCATCAAGTGTAGAGTACGAACCATTCAACGAAGGCCCACTCCTGTACCCTTGCTCAGTGCACAACACAAAGCTTTACGCTTCACCTGGGCCTGTCAACACCAACATTGGCCTGTAGATGATTGGCACATGTTGCCTGGTCTGAGGACTCTCGTTTCCAATTGTATCGAGCGGATTGACGTGTTCGGGTTTGGAGACAACCTCATAAATTCATGGACCCTTCATGTCAGCAGGAATCTGTTCTAGCTGGTGGAGTTTCTGTAATGGTGTGGGGCGTGTGCAGTTGGAGTGACATGGGACCCCTGATATGTCTAGAAACGGCTGTGACAGGTGACATCCTGACTAATCACCTGCATCCGTTCATGTCCATTGTGCATTCCGACGGACTTGGCCAATTCCAGCAGTACAATGCGACACCCCACACTTCCAGAATTTCTACGAGTGGCTCCAGGAACACTCTTCTGAGTTTAAACACCTCCGCTGCCACCAAACTCCCCGACATGGACATTATTGAGCATATCTGGGATGCCTTGCAACGTGTCGTTTAGAAGAGATCTCCACCCACTCGCACTCTTACGGATTTGTGGACAGCCCTGCTGCATGCATTTTGTCAGTTCCCTCAAGCACTACTTCAGACATTAGTAAGGTCCATGTCACGTCGGGTTTTTTGGTAGCTGCGTGCTACACGATATTAGGCAAGTGTGTCAATTTCTTTGGCTCTTCGGTGTATTTATTTACTTACTAGCTGGTTCCCACAACTCAGTTCGTGTTTGTAAAAAGTTTTATTGAAAGGTACTTACATCCAACCACGATAGTACATGAGGACAGGCTCGAGGCTAATACCAGTCACAAAAACCTGTGATCTGCACAGTTATTTATTGAAATGATTTAAAAGTTAAATCATTTTATAAGAAAGAACAGAACGACTTTTTGGTAGCTGCGATAAAGCTAAAGCAATGTTCTGTTGGGGCAGCAGGCACGCACGGGGGAACAAGATGTCGGGGCCGGATCATTGTTCTCCTGTGAGCCAAGAGTTTGAACACATCAGGGGGTTGAGACCTGTAGAGGGACAGTTCCCGCGAGAGCTTTGTGTAAAAGACTGACAAGTGTATGAACCTCAGATTTATCAGGATGTGCCCAAATTGCGAAGTATCCCCTAAGGATGATCTCTTTTTCTTTGAAACAAACGGAGCCGAGGCCAGACTTTGAGAGAGAGGGGCATTCCGGCTGAAGACGCGGCCGTGTCTGGGCTTCCGAGGGGGAGCCAGCTGTTTAGTGCGACAGATAGTTCAATCTGCTTAGGTCAGTGATGAGTGCTCTCTTGGATGATAAACCTTCATATGACGTGGCTAGTGGAATTGAATTGGTGAGATGCAGAAGGAAAACATTCCACTTTTTGGCCGTTTTAAACTGAGATAGCCATTTTGTTCACCAACCCTTCCTCCATCTATTGACCTAAACAGAGAAAAAATTCCTCCACTTCTAATGGGTTAAAACAAGCTGTTAAAATTTGAGTGACATGCAAAAAGAAAAGATTCCAGGAATGTTTTCCTTTTTGCTCTCATTAGTCTGTTAGTTCCTACTTTCTTTGGCAGAGCGCACTTCTAGACGTTAGAATGTGGAAATATAGTAGGGATCTTTGGATTTATATTGTTGTTATAGTTTTACATTGGTAAATTGTTGTGCTATTTCAGACCTATAGCTCTAACATTGTGATTGTTGTTAGTGAATCAGCGTTCTTGTAACAGTGTAAACTTTGTATCAAGTGTGTGTTGTAAGAGAAGAACGGTGATAGTGTGATGTCGCTGTCAGAATGTGAGGTTGATAGCGCCCAGAAGAAAAGAAGGTGCTCGGGAAATTTGAGACAATGTATAAAAGAAGCCCGAAATAAATGGGAAGAGTTTGTGACTGATAAAGGTTTTCTTGTAGAGAAGAAGAAAACTGGTGAAGATTGCAGATGTAAAAAACAGTGTATGTTGGAATTTTGATCAAGAAGAGAAGGACAGAATTATTGTGAACGTTTATAGTGGTAGGGAGAAAAATGAACGAGATACATATTTGATGAGTTTCATTGAGAGACATGATGTGGCATGACATAGACCTAAATATGAGCACTCCAAGCAAATCACATCAAGCTACAAGTATTTTGCAGTAAAAGGGAATACACGAGTTGAAGTATGCAGAAAAGCCTTCCTAAGTTTACACGGTGTTTCCAGCAAGGCAGTTTTTCGTTTGGCCCATCTGGTTGAGAAGAATGAACTACCTACAGACTTACGAGGTAAGCACGATAACCGTGTTCGTATTCCCAATGATGCAATAACAAAGATTCATCAGCACATATCATCGTTTCCCACAAAGGTTTCCCATTACATGCCTTCACCTTTAGTGTACTTGGAGTGTGGTTTGACATGTAAGATTATGTTTCAATTATTTTTGGATAAGCATCAAGACCTGAGAGAAATCGTGAAATATGAATATTATTTGAGGTACTTAAAAGAAAATTTTAACTATCGATTTGGGCGTCCTCAAGTAGACGTGTGTTCACAATGTGAGGAACTGGGAAATAAAATAAAATCCCCTGCACTTAATAATGGTGCCAAAAGGGTTGCAACTGCTGAACTTCTCGCTCATAAACGCAGAGCCAAGAAATTTTATACGAAATTGAATGAAGTAACTGCGCTATGTAAAAACAAAATTGACGAAGGAGGAATAGTATTTGATTATATGCAAAATCTCCCTCTTCCTTTACTTCCAGTTCAGAAATTGTTTTATTTGAGGAAATTATGGCACATTGTTTTTTGTATCCACAACCTTGCAAATGGTCAATTTGTGTTTTATACTTACCACGAGGGGACTTGTAAAAAGGGACCTGATGAAGTTTGTATCTTTCTGTGTGATTATGTAAACACCTGTGTACCGCCTGAAGTGAAAACTCTACATGTGTTCAGTGATGCCTGTGGCGGGCAAAATCGAAACCACACTCTGGTCAGATTGCTATTGAGTCTCACTATGATTTGCCGGTTTGAAAAAATTCATCAGTACTTCCCAATACGTGGACATAGCTTTTTACCGTGTGATAGAGATTTTGCCATTGTCAAGAGAACTGTGCGACGCCAAGATCGAATATACACACATTTACAGTATGATACCCTCATTCAAAATGCAAAGAAAAAATCACCATTTGAAGTGAGATCTGTCAAAACTGAGCAGATAGTCAGCTACAAGGAATGGTGGCCCTCAATATTCAAGAAGTATCCATCATCGAGCTGATTTCCAGATCAGTCAATACAGACATCTCATATACAGGAGAGATCAGAAAGGGTTTGTTGAAGCATTCAGATTCATAAATGGATTGAATAGTGATATTTTTCAACTATACAAACATTCTGGTGACCTGATGCTACCAGTATACCGTGCCTACGATCATAAAGTTCCCATCGACCAGAAGAAGATAATGGATGTGGCAAAGATAATGCATTATATTCCACATGAACATAAAGAATTCTACAACACAATATTGCAATGGTCAGCAGAAAATGACACAGAAGACATTGACTAAATGTATGAGGACAGTCTACGAGGGAGACATTATTCAAACTTAGTCACTCTCTTTTCTTGTTTATTATTTACATTTATATCGTGATTTTTGCTCTTGTCTACCTTTATATGCATAAGTATTTCCGAATGTAATTCTGCTATAATTTTTTTCAATTTTACCTTGGAATAAACTTCTAATTAACAAAAATATTGGAAAAATACTTCATTCAGCAATCAGTGAGATGCAAAAGGAAAATATTCCATGCTCTTTGGACGTAAATTACAAGGTCATGGAGAACATTACATGATATTGAACAAGTGGAAAATATTAACCTCAATTAGTACTACAAACCACCAATAGTAACTTTTTCTCTCACACTTACCGTTTCCATTTTATAACGTTTTTTTCGTTTCCTGAAAAACTAGGTTACATGGAATGTTTCCCTTCTGCATCTCACCAATTCAATTGTGTGCCGTGTGTAGACCTATGCAGCTTGTTCAGAATGGATGCAACGACGCGACGGTAAGCATCGTTGATTAACTAACAAAAACGCATTGCACTTCAGTTTCGGTTAGGCCTGAAGCGACTCTGGCAGGGAGACCTACGTGAAAAGAGGTTCTTAATGTTATAACATTTTGATGGACGCACAAGTCCCAAGTCGACCAGTTTTAACCTTCATATCTCCCACACCCCACAGTTACCGACATGCAGCCACCATAGTGCACGATGGGAGACTCGAGGCTATACCACATACAAACACCAGTGATTTGCGTAGAGTATTTATGGCTGCTAAGTGAAATGTAGCCACACACATAATCGTGTTTGGTTGAAATAAGGAAAGGCCCTCAGTCGAGTAATTTCAACCTTCATCTCTCCCACACCCCCACAGCTACCGACATGCAACCACCACAGTGCACGTTGAGAGACTGAGAGATACTATCACACACAAACACCAATAACCTTTGCAATGTAGTGCTGTTTGCAAACTGAGATATAAGGACACACACGTCTTTGGTTGAAATATGCACCGAGCAGGGCGGTGTAACGGTTAGCGTTCTCGCCTCGCATTTGGGAGGACGGCGGTTCGAATCCCCGTCCGGGCATCCAGATTTGGGATTTCCATGGTTTCCCCAATCACTCCAGGCAAATGCCGGGATGCTTCCTTCAAAAGGCCATGGCCGAATTCCTTCCCATTCCTTGTCCCCATCCTTGCCCCCCATCCTTAACATTAGAGGCGAGAAACAAATGGTGGCAAGGAACGAGAAAGAAAGCAGCCATGGCCTTTTGTAGATACCATTCCTACATTCTTCTACGGTGATTTGGAGAAACTATGGAAAAGTAAAATCTTCCGAGCAGTACGGGGATTCGAACCCGCGTCGTCTTGGATGCGAGGCCAGAACGTTACTGCTCAAAATGTATTGGGACAAGAAACTCAATTGACAGTAGTAATACATGGGAGTATACTATATCAGAAACAAAAACAATAAAACTTGCGATTACTCGTAAACTATCCCTGAAACAAAGAAACTAAAAACAGGTTTGAATTCAGTGCTCGAAGTACAACTAGGAACAGAAGGTATTTTTTTGTAGAACAGTGTTATCTAGAAGGTATGAAAAAATTGAAAGGTTTAAGTGGATAAGGCTAGGAGTAAAAAGACGTAATTCACAGTGAATAACCAGATTACAAACGGATCATTAAATCGTAGTATTTCGAACTAAACTCGAGTTCTAATGAGGCCATGGCACGATGTATCACTAACATCGTTATTTTAGAATAATTCGCAAGAGTTGCAACCGCATCTTAACAATTAAAAAAAAAAAAAAATTAGAATTGAAACCACATTTTACCTTTAACAAGGAAGAAATGACAAATTATATTCATAGGAATTCATCTAACATTGATTTTTTTTTTTAGTAAAATGTAAAACGAATAAGAAGATATAATTTGCATAAAAATCTAAATTTGTCTGGGAATTCAAGCACTTTTTGAGCAATTAATGAATGTTTGATGTGTTCTCATGAATTCAGCTCTACTGACAATGGAAAAATGATGGTTAATTAACTGAAATCTTGAAAAAGAATAAAAAACGAATATTTTTTATCAGTTATTAAACGTTTAGTTTTTCTCTATCAACTACAGCCGTTATGTATATAAAACAACTTATATCCATTACATTTTTAAGAATTATTTCATAATGCGATACTCTCAATATGTAAAGTAAATTTTCAGCTAGAAAATAACACAATGTACCAGTTTAGAAACTGTAATGTGAATAGGTCTATAGATTGCAGTCCTGTTTATTCATTAAGCACAGAGTTAATTGGAAACCTCTCCAAATTAAAATACGTATGGAGACGGCTCTTATGACCGTGAATAACACAAAAGCATGGGACCTGCTGTTCGGAAAGGGCCCGGGAATTTAATTGCAAATTCCGTGTTGAATCACATCGACTTTTCATGACTGCAGGTGTGATTCTCCGCCTTCAAGCTTTCTGACCACATTAATTGCGATTGCGAAAACCCATGGATAGCCCCTTCGGCTTAACTTTCTTTGTAAGCAGAAAGCTCAACCTCTGTCCGTTGTGGGCTTTGATAGCACAACGCTGAAAAGAACAAAAGCAACTGTTGACTCACTGTTACGTTTAGAGCGGAAGTGGCTGCAGAAATTTTGCACTAGAGCAGAATTAACCTATTAATTACATGTAAAGTTAGTTGAACCTTCTTTTGGGTAGTTGCATTAAGTACGTTAGTAGATAAGGCATTTAACGACACAGAGAGCGATGCTGAAGGAAGAAGTATAATCCTAATAATACTTTTCCACAAAAAAATTTCTTGTAAAATTAGAACGATCTGTTAGTTACATAGTAGCACAAGGTTACGTGACCTTGTTCCGCGCCATTCTTTTTTTTATTTATTGCTTTACGCATGGTCAACGTCGAGGTCAGTAGAGGTGGGTTGGGACTGGGGACAAGGAACGCGAAGGAATTCGGCCCATGGCCTTTTGAAGGAAGCATCCCGGCATTAGCCTGAGTGATTTGTGGAAACAATAGAAAACCCAAATCTTAATGCCAGGGCGGGGATTCGAACCAATGTCCTCCTGAATGCGACGCCAGTGCGTTAACCTCTCAACCATTCCACAGAGTGTATTCACTGTACTTTCTAAAAGAAAATGGCATCTGTAAGTGCAATGGATCGTAGTTTTTTTATTATTATTAAAAAAAACAAAAAAAACCTGCTGACTTGGCCATTACGTATGTCACTTTTTTTCTGAAATGAAAGGCATAATATGTTTACTGTCATACCCGAAATAAGTGGAAGGGAAATTTAATATTGATAAAGCATCAAAATTCAGATATTTATATAGGCGCAGTTTTCCTATCTAATTTACTAAAATATGGAACGCATAATAACCTAGTGACCAGTTTTTATAATTATTTTATGTCAACAATCCATAACGCAGAGAGAAACCATTATGATTCGGACTTTGAAGTGAATACACACTTTAGAATGTGGATTTGGCTCAGAAAAAGATATCGCAACCTCTTTTCACTAAATAAGCAAGAGAGAATTATTTTGTGTGGGAAATTATTTCTTTCTATAAGTTGATCGTTTGTTCTGCGTCATCGATCAAAGGTAACGATAACATTTAAGGATCCGTGTATAAGGACATTTCAGAACTTAAATCTTATCGCTATATATGTGTGCGATACCAGCAATGTACACTCTCTTTGCAAACAATGGATGTGCGTCCTGGGTGAGCATTGCCAATTACAGTATATTTAACTTCCAACAGTGTTGGATCTAGGCATTTTCCAGAAGGGGTAAAAACTATGATATTGCCGCCCTTTCGAAATTTAGGCCTACTTCGCCACCCACATTGTTTACATCCCAAGTACCGTCCTATCTTCCATTTTAGCCAGCCAGGGAAGTTGTGGGGCAAAAAAAAAAAAATAAAAAAAAAAAATAGAGGCACCGAAAAAAGGTCGCAACGAAAAAATATTGCCGAAAATTGCCGCCCTTCAAACACATACGATTTTGCAGCCCTCCAGAAGTTGTCGCCTCCCTGAAATTGCCGCCTTCCTTTTTTTTATCTGCTTAACGTCTCTCTAACAGCGAGGTCTTTAGAGACGGGAAAGGATGGGGGCAAGGAATGGGAAGGAATTCGGTCATGGCCTTTTGAAGGAAGCATCCCGGCATTTGCCTGGAGTGATTTGGGAAAACATGGAAAACCCAATTCTGGATGCCCGGACGGGGACTCGAACCGCCGTCCTCCCGAATGCGAGGCCAGAACGCTAGCCGTTACACCACCACACTCGGTGCCGCATTCCTGAAGTTGTCACCTCTCTGAAGTTGTTTTTTTTTTTTTTTTTTTTTTTTTTTAATGGCTTTTGGCAGCTTAGGCCATACAGCCAGCTCAGTGTGTTATATTAAAGCTTCCAGTGAATCAGTTAAATCCAGTGTTTATATAGTCTTCAAAGTGCGGACGCCACAGGACGGACAGGACACACACACAGACACACAACACTTAAACATCCATGCTCGCGGCCGGATTCGAACCGGCGACCTTCGGCACGTGGAGCTAGCACTCTAGCCCCTACGCTACCGAGGCCGGCACCTCTCTGAAGTTGTCGCCTTCCTGACGTTGCCGTCTGGGGCAAACGCCCCAGTTTGACAGCCTCCCCCCCAATTCCTAGATCTGGCACTGACATCAACCATAAATGAACTCCTAGTAAGTTTAAAATTAAGCACAGGAACAAATTAAAATCTAATTTGTTACTTAAGCTTGCTGATATATATACACAAACATTGAGGCATATTGCTTTATACTCATCAAAACAATTAACGTTCCAATATGCGCCGAAAAGTTTCAGGTTTTTGGTTGTCATTGGTTAAATACAGAGAAAATCATTAATATTGAATTTTTCTTATAATTTGGAATTAAAACTATACATGTAGGCCTATATCAAATTACGTGTTTCTATTACTATGGGAAGTACAGTGGAATTATGATAGTATCGTAATCGGTTAAAATTTTTTAACTCAGCTAACCTTCAAAGTAAGGAGAGAACCGAAGTAATATTTAACCTATTAGTTAAATGTATTAAGTTTTTTCTACAAAAGGTAAAGCTTTAAGGGAAAATAGCGAATTCAAGCTCATCGAATTATACGGAAATTTACAAATCTTAGACTTTTCTTGTAATCTGGAAGAATCTGTGTGTCGAATTTCAACTTTATACGACAGCGGGAAGTACATTAGAATTTTGCAGTGCGCCTGCCAAACCGAAAGTGTGACTGGATAGAGGTTTGTTACACAATCACGTCGTACTAACTCAACGGATAAGAAATAAATTTGATGTGGAGTTAGAATATAGTATGAATTAGTACATAGAATAACTTTTATTCCAGAAAAATGAATAATTCCGGAAAATAAAATGAAAAACTTATCTCAACCTTAAAATTTTTAAGGCCATATTTCCTTTCTGCTATAGTTCAGCCAAATGCTTTCCAATCTTCGTGCAGTCCAATGTATATCATAACAAATAGTATTACCTAGGATCTTTAGTTAGTAAAATACTTCTTCGTATATTTTCATACCGATTCATTGAGTTTCACAACAAATCTGGTAACATTGTTGAACTCTTATTCTAGGTGCGTCTAGTGTTTTTGCATTTTCATCATTCTACCTGTATACAGTATTCATTGTAGAAACATTACTGTTCGTAACCTCACTTGGATTGATGCTAGGTACTTAAAGTATCTTAGAGATAAAAATGCGACAGGCCACGAATTATATTCGTCGTTTTGACCCTATTCTTGAAATTTATATTATATTCGATTATATTATTCTACGGGTAGAAAAACTATCTGCAGTTTTATTTTTACAGTTGTAAACACGAAGCTTAATTTATATTTGTCTCAGAAACGTTGTAAATCAGATTAGTTTTTTTTTTTTAACAAATTTTCAATTTTAGACTTCTTCTCTGCTATATTGCGTCATAGTATTGTATTTATATCGTCACAACTGGTATTTATCATCATGTCAATATTTTAATTGAACTGCACTGAATACGTTATAAATTCAACTACAAAAATCGATAAGGAGTAATGCGTTAGTACCGATCAAATTGACGGTCCTGATTGTCTCCGGCATATGTGCTAGCCTCTACGCTGCCGAGGTCGATTATCTGGTGATCTTGTAACATTAAATTTCAATTTGTAAAATTCATGAATCGTAGTTTAATTCTGCAGCAGGGGTTTTGGTAGCAGTAGTGGGTACATCAGAGATTCACCCCATAGCTGAAGTTGCTACCACACTGGCTGGAGGTCGCTGTTACTCTGCGATAAGCACGACGCTGGCGTGTTAGCTCTCTCCGCTGTGCGTCCTATTGGCAGACTGTGCACGCACCAAACAGCAAGCCGGCTGGTCGGCTCATTCCCGCAGGATAAACATCACGTCCCGCAGACAGGGATGCGTGCTGGGCACCGGGACACAAAGAGCGACCGGCCCCACCACAGCGGACAGCCAGTCACAACACAAACACTGTGGCAAGAGGTGGCAGGACTGCAGCCAGAGATGGACAAACTACAGCCACTGTATTTATAAAAGACTAACAATTAAGATACGTTGCATTCTACGGCAGTATGGCACGTCTTATACACGAGTAGGACTCTCATTAAACCTGCACAGTGGTGTATATCAGCGGTAGTCAAACTTTTTTACCAGCCACCCACTTTTGTATCTCTGCTGGTAGTAAAATTATCAAACCGCACATCGTATCCACAATAATAGTGATTTATAAAGCAGAATTGTAGCCAACGTAAACTCTCCCCCCCCCCCCTTACAATGATGAGATACTGTCCTCATTACTTACTTGGTTGGACTTGTCTTCATCTTCTTCTGTTATCTCCCGTTTATTCCACGGTATCTTTGTTAGTATTATCCGACTTCTTACTCCGAAAGACTACTTCCTCTAGAGCCATATAGGTTCAAGAAATCATAACGGGATTAACTGGAGAGAACTACAGTAAAATTAACTGCTAAAAATGAAGTTCCACATTTATTAAAACTTTAAAAATTGGCTCATCACTTTACGAATGAAATCTTCACGAGTTTACTACACTTTTTTTGCAAATCGGATTTACTATCTGATCAGTTCTTTAGCTAGAGCGGTCAGTGGTTAAGGCGTCTGACTGGAGATCGAAAGGTCCCCGATTCGAATTCCTGTCTCGGCGGCGCTTTTCGTAGGCACTTAACCCGATCTTCACCTCTGGCACAGCTTGCTGTGTAATGTGATGTACACCAAAACGCTTCCATGGTTCGGATTCCACGTTAATCTGGAGGTCTCCTGTACCCGGTAGGATTGACGGGTTAGGTTAAGGCGGCTACGACAGGGGCGGAAATGGGCAGCCAGTAGAAACCCTGTCACCTGGTCATTCCGACCACACGGAATTATTATTATTATAGTTCATTAAGTTTAAACATCACACGTTAATGTTAACACTGCACTGATAAATGAGAGAGAATTTAAACATCAGGAGAGAGAGAAAGTATTACTTATCTTATTTGTAGCATGGCAAAGTTGTCGTTATGGCACAGTAATACTGAGAACACGTGCGTTAATCCTTTTATAACGCACGTCTAACGGGATTCTTAAGAAAGCCAGATTTTCACTTTAGTCCGGGTCTAGACAGAGTTACCACCATCGACAAACATACCTAAAGTGGCTTAGCATAACACCTCTGGCTTATGGACTCTGCTACACAAAATCAGAGAGATAAGCCTCCCTCTCCCCAAACAGAGAGTAGTTTTCATTTTCTAAGGTTGGTTGGCTGCAACTAGGTCAAAGCGCCTTAGAGTCTGGTGACTGACGTCACAGCGCACGGCCCACCAAAACCCATAATGGCTGCCGCATAAGCTTCTCTTTTAAAATGTCTTCTACTAACGCTTCACCTTATTATATTACCTTACTCCTCTCTCTATATATACCAAAATATTGCCCTTAATTAATTATTAATACTAAAGATTGCAGTTCCCCAGTAAGTTCCATTTTTCTCCATTCTTTTATCTCTTTATTAATTTTCGTCACATGAACTACCACTTCCTTATTATTGTTCCCGTGATGTCACACAAGTTAAAGCAAATAATAATAATCACTTACAAATAGGCCTACTTTATGTTGGACCGAGCGGGGCGGTGTAACGGTTAGCGTTCTCGCCTCGCATTCGGGAGGACAGCGGTTCGAATCCCCGTCCGGGCATCCAGATTTGGGTTTTCAATGGTTTCCCCAAATCACTCCGGGCAAATGCCGGGATGCTTCCTTCAAAAGGCCATGGCCGAATTCCTTCCCATTCCTTGCCCCCATCCTTGCCCCCCATCCTTTCCCGTCTCTAAAGACCTAGATGTTAAAAAGAGACGTAAAGCAGTTACAAAAAAAAAAAAAATACAAAAAAAAAAATATGTTGGACTGTAGCAAACCTTAGCAGAATAAATCTTCATAAAGCGCACCCAGAAGCATGACCTCTGGTGAAATTTCTTTTAATTATTTTATTTATTAATGAGATCCCGGAAGATGATGCTGCGAATCTAAATAATGGATATCTGGCTCAAATTCTGTAAGGAACAAACAAGTTCCCTTCTTTCGGAAATATTCAGGTGGCTTCTTTCTTTTGTTATAATATGATTAACAGCACTAAAGCCTGATTACACGAGAAATGAGACAGGCAAAGTTATCAAAAAACTGAATATCATTTTTCATATATTTTAATAGAAGACATACTTTTTTATTTTTCCATAGGTTTTAATACCTACCACTAGCGAATTTAAGTTTATTTCCTTCACCGTATTTAATTTTTAACAATTCTTTTTGGCAAGTTTTTCTAGTCTCTTCAAGATTTGTGGTAGAAGGATACACCTTCAAATTTTAAATACGTTCAAATCGTTTTTCCATGTCCAATTTAAGATTGTTTGGGTGACTACTTACTCTGTCAATATCCTTTGAAGTTATATTATCTTTTATAGATGATAATTCAGGAAATTGACGAATTTCTCTTTTCAATATATTATAATGAAGTAGTTCAAGTTTGTCAATAAAAAATAACACGTTACATTGGCAAACTATAAAAGTTTTATTAGCTCCTTGAAGCTACAAATTGACATAATTAAATCTCTTGATTTTTTTTAAAAAAAACAATTGATTAAAGTAAAAAAAAAAAAAAAAAAAAAAAAACTTCCTCAATATCTGACAACACCCCTACCGCCAACCATGAAAGCAGGAATACCCAGCAACAGTGTCTGACAACACCCATACTGCCCAACATGAAAGCAGGAACACCCAGTAGTGGGCGGTAGAGACAAGGTTGAATAACACTGATGTAGATGATTGTAGTAAGTACATATTGTATTTTAAAAGATAAAGTCTAGAAAAAATGTTGCTGCAATTTAAGGTCTGCTTGAAGGAAAAACAAAAACATTATTGCCAGACTCAACGTCCCTAACAGACGGATGAATAATGATAGACAGTACTGTATATCAACATAAGACAATAGTCACGGGAATATTACCATTTACCAACATCTCCATTGAGTTGTCTGGTAGCTTATCGGTTATGGCTTCTGGCTGGAGATCGGAGGGTCCCCGGTTCGTATGCCGGTCTCGGCTGGGATTTTCCAAGGACCTTATCCAGACCTTCACCTCTGCCACAGCTTGCGGTGTAATGCGAAGTACGTCAGAATGCAGCGGTCGTTTGCATTCGGTGTTAAGCTGTAGGGCTCATATAGCCGGTAGGATTACCGAGTTAGGTTAGTTAGCCACGACGATGGGCACACTGCGCTGCGATTCGTAAACCCTGTCTTCTGGCAGCCTAACGATCCTTCGGGATCTTCCTGTTAACATTACCCTACGATGACTTGATTTGACCAACTCCATCCATACTACGGATCATTTAAAGTTGGTGAAATTTGACATTGCCACTGCGTCTACATTCAGTTAAATTCTCAAGGGCAAACTTTCGCTATCGGAGTTTAAACAACTGAAGTGATGGTGTAGATTCGTTACACGAAGAGGTATCGTAAACAATAAAAATCTCAAAGGAAACATTTTAAAGTCGAAACAATTTTAGACAAAAGCCGTTTATAAATACTTTTTCTTCATAATTTTTTTTTTACTCTTAACTTTAAATACTATGTATGATTATTAAACTTTTATTTTGAAAAAGGATGGTCGATGTATAATCAGTTATAGTGACAGTTTAAATGGATCTATAAAATCTATACCTACATAATAGCTACCTACACTGATCAACCAGAACATTATGAGTACCTACCTACCTTCGATATAAACCCGTCCACGATAGCAGCCTCACCTAATGAGGAATGACTGCTAGTCAGACAGACGCACGGTGCATGTAGTATCAGTGAACGTGCTATCCGTGTTTAGAATGGGGAAGGCGTGCGATCTATCTGAGTTTGACCGAGGACAGATGTGATGGTTTGGAGGTTCGGCACGAGCGTTGCGGAAACTGCACGACTTACCGGGTGTTCGAGGAGTGCTGTGGTGAGGGTCTTGAAAAAGTGACGAAAATAAGGTGAAACCACGTCCAAACTTTGAGGGATTGGGAGGCCACCCTTCATTGCAGATGTCCGACGTCGTAGGTTGGGCAGACTGGTAAAACAGGACAGGCGGTGAACTGAGGTGGAGCTAACATCAGACTTTCATGCTGGCCAGAGGTCAAGTGTGTCTGAACACACAGCGCACCGAACACTCCTAACTATGGGTCTCCGCAACCGACGACTCATGCGGGTGCCAATGTTAACACCACGACATCGGCAGCTACGACTGAATTGGGCACATGACCACCGTCACTGGACGTTGGCGCAGTGGCAGAGCGTTGCATGATTTGATGAATACCGATACCTTTTTTGTAATTCCGATGGGAGGGCGCTAAACCGTCGTAATCCAGCGGAACCGCTTCTTCTTTTTTTTCCTTTTTTTAACTGCTTTACGTCTCTCAATAGCTAGGTCTTTAGAGACGGGAAAGGATGGGGGCAAGGAATGGGAAGGAATTCGGCCATGGCATTTTTAAGGAAGCATCCCGGCATTTGCTTGGAGTGATTTGGGAAACCATGGAAAACCCAAATCTGCATGCCCGGACGGGGATTCGAACCACCGTCCTCCCGAATGCGAGGCCAGAACGCTATCCGTTACACCACCACGCTCGGTAACAGCTTTTTGACTTCTGTACTGCTGAACGGAGACAAGCTGGCGGCGGCTCAGTTATGTTCTGGGTAACATTCACGTAGGCATCCATGGGTCCAGTGGAGCTCGTGCAAGACACCACGACAGCCATTTATTACCGTACACCCCATGATGATGACCGTGTTTTCCAACAGCAGGGGCATTTTTCAACAAGATAATGCGCCATGTCACAAGGCAAGGAGTGTGATTGAGTGGTTCGAGGAACACAGAGGCGAGTTTCAATTGATGTGCTGGCCTTCAACTCATCAGATCTGAGCCCGATCGAACACATGTGGGATGTGATTGAAGGTGGCGTCAGAGCTCATCGCTCCCCTTCCAAGAATTTAGGAGAATTAGTGACTTGTGTGTGCAAATGTGGTGCCAACTCCCTCCAGCGACCTACCACGGCCTCATTCCTCCCATGCCAAGAAGTGTCGCCGCTGTTATCCGTTCCAAAGGTGGACATACCGGCTATTAAGTAGTTGGTCATAGTGTTTTGGTTGATTAGTGTATATTTTCTAACATATGCGATCTAAGTCTTTGAAGACAAGCGGCTTTAAAAAAGGAATGGCTGAAATGTTTAAATATCCAGAACTTACAACACATCAGGATTGCCCTAGTCAAACTTAAAATGGATTAAAATCGAGATTTGGACGTTTGGTGACATGCTAGACCAAAAGCAATTCAACATAAGCATGGCGAGCTGGTTGGACCAATTCCAATCCTGACAAACTAACACTAATCAAAGACCCTACAAGACAGACTGCTGGATTCAACATACATGGAAAAAAACCTGGACGATATTATATGGTGCAACTACTGGATGCAATATTGGGAAGTAAGAGAGAATCTTTGTTTTGACTGGTAATCACCAACAAAATATCCATCACAACGCTATGGAATACTCTCTGATACTCTCTGAGGAGATTCAGTTGTTCGATGCAGCAGCTTCACTAGACAACCACTGAGGCAATTGAATGGTTGCAACCTCTCGACATCAGTCTGTATAAACATCTATTGTTATTCAATATGGTTACTATCTTCGTATCCTTTGCCATATGAAACAAATAAATTGTATTTTTAATCAGAAACTCTGTAGATAATATTATAATCAGCGTTAGGAGTAATATAAGTAACATTTCTCCCGCAGTTACTTAGTTAAAAATTTATTTACATATATTGTCAATACCACTGTTTAAAATCGATTGAAAATTTACTAATCTCTTGCTGTTATCTGCTACTTCCAACAGATTAAAAAAATTCCTGCGTCATATGATTATCAGTTAATTTATTATTAACGTTAGGAGAATATTACCTAATGTGATCACACCAAACGATTTTGTGCTACTGTATTGATCAGAAAACTAACCAAACAGGAAAGTAGTACAAGCACATACACTCCTCCTTATTCCCATAAAACGTAAATCCAATTAAACATCAATCATTTGGCAGTGTGTTCCTATTTCTTAATTCGGTTACGCTGATCACAACAAAATTCCAGCCTAGTATGTAGCTTTTTTTTTGAAACAGCTTTACGCCTCGTTGACGTTGAGGTCATGAGAAAGGACTGGGGGCAAGCAACGGGAAGTAATTCTGCCATGGTCTTTTGAAGCAAGCATCCAGGCATTTGTCTGGAGTGATTTGGGTAAAATATCGAAAACCAAAATCTGGATGCCCGCACAGGGATTCGCACCCGCATCCTCCCGTAGTGTATAGCGCTGAAGGGTCAACAGACATCAGATGTGCTGAGGAGCACAATTATATTCATTTTAGAAATTCGTAAACCATCAAGGAATTTTACAGGATGAGAAATTAATTGCATAATCTCATTCGTATTGGAACAAGCTCATATTTCATCGTCAAGATTTGAACAAGTCTGGTATGTTCGTCATCATTTAACGTGAAATTCAGTGAATACGCTAATACAGACACTGGTGTGTGAGCAATAACCCTTTGGCCCTCCATTCGGGAGGACGCCGGTTCATTTCTGCGTCCGTCTATCTACGATTTCCCGAAATCACTCCAAACAAATTTCGAGATGGTTCCTCCAGAACCCAATGGTCCTTCCCCTTCCTTGCCCCCAGTTCTCCACCTCCAGTAATGTCCTCTAGGTCAATAAAACGTAAAGCACGAAAAGAAAAAATGACACTTTTACATCTACATCTACATCCACAATCTGCAATTCACAAACATTGTGGGTGGCAGAGGGTGCTGAGCACCAATCTTAATTCTGCGCATTCCAATCCCGAATAGCAAGAGGAAAGAAAGAATACATAAGACCATCAGAACGGCATCTTATTTCTGGAATCTTATCCCTCCGGTCATTGCGACCCAAATAGGTTGGTGGAAGAAGTATCTCACTGCACTCGTAGGTCATAGAATTTCGCATATTCTCCAATAAATTTAAGCGTAAATGACGTCGTCTGTCTTCCAAACTATCCCAGCCAAATCTGCACGTATGTATCAATCTGTGACGCTTTCATAAGGGCTGTAACAACCAGTCACGAATCGAGCGGCTCTCCTCTGTACCCTCTCCACTGAGTCAATCAGGCCCTTGCGATACGGATCCCAAACTCAACAACAGTAATCCAGATGCGGACGCACTAGTGTTTTATACGCTATTTCCTTTATATGAGCATTACAATTCCTCAGAATACGACCTATGAATCGTAATTTAAAATTAGCTTTGCCTACGATGGAAGTTATGTGCAAGTCCCATTTGATGTTGCTTTGTACTGTACTATTACTATTACCCCCAGATACTTCAGGGAATCAACCGTCTCAACAAGTGAATTGTTTACTTTGTACTCGTGAGAATACTGATCCATTTTGTTAATTATTCGCATTGCCTTGCACTTTTTGCAATTAAGTGTAAGCTGCAATTTACTGCACCATTCGGAAATAGTATCCAAATCACGCTGAATTTCTAAGCAATCGTCAGAGCACCTTTTTTCCCTATCGTTTGCATCGTCTGTAAACAATCGCAAACTCCAGTTAACGATGTCACCTAGATCGTTTATAAAAATTAAGAAAAGAAGTGGTCCTGTTACACTTCCTTGAGGAACGCCAGAAGTAACATTTAGCATAGCTTAGGAGAGGCTTCCCGTCAACAACGAAATACTGTGATCGACCAGTTAGAAAATCACGTATCCATTCGCAAATCTGAACCGATATACCATATGCTGAAATCTTCGCCAAAAGTCGGTTCTATGGTACAGAATCAAAAACTTTCTGGGGAACTGCACCACTTTCGGTACCTGCCAGAAACTGGTACTAACCTGTTGAAATTCACATCAGTCGCTTCGTCAACATGTCCTCTTCACGTTTTGCGATCATACATTGCGGAAAAGTTGCCAAGAATTTAAATAAAAATGCCGAAATATGACATGACGAACAGCCGTTACATGCCGCCAACGTTGAAAAAATCAGTTACAGTCTCTTAAAATGTTGATTTAATCCTTTGTTGAAATGTTTTCATGCCTTTTCAGCTCTACTCCTTTGTAAAAAATCGCACAAAATTGACAAACACGCAATATTTATCCGAGTTGTAATACGGTGATGACCGCCATCTTCCATAGCAACGAGCAACCAGAGATAATCGATTGCTTCCATTGTAAACAAATACGCCATTGCGTATTGTATGTCGTATAGCCAAAATTTCGTGATTTTTTATCACTTGTTCCAGGCCGTATTTCAACCTAACCACGATTTCTATGACAAAACTAAACTGTTTAGGTTGAAATGATCCCTGTACCGATAATTTTTATGTTATTTTAGCAGTGCTGAAAGCATTTAGCAGTTGCTCAGCCTTTAATATTTCGGCATTTTAAATTAAATTTCTAGCGACTTTTCCGCATTGTATGATCGCAAAACGTGAAGAGGACATGTTGACGAATCGACTGATGTAAATTTCAACAGGTTAGTACCAGTTTCTGG
The DNA here is from genome assembly GCA_031002005.1 of Vandiemenella viatica. Classification (NCBI taxonomy): domain Eukaryota; kingdom Metazoa; phylum Arthropoda; class Insecta; order Orthoptera; family Morabidae; genus Vandiemenella; species Vandiemenella viatica. Next base: position 260,742,015 of record JARYHS010011408.1, on the reverse strand, counting down.
CAGGTACCGAAAGTGGTGCAGTTCCCACTTTCTGAAAATCCAAGAATATTGCATCAATTTGCGAACCTGCATCGATAACTTTCATTACGTCATGGGAAAATAGGGCCACTTGAATTTCACACCATCTCTTCTTCCAAAATCCGTGTTGACACGGTGTAAGTAACTCGTTCTCATCTAGAAACTGCATAATATTCAAGTATATGGCATGCTCCAGGATTCTACTGCATACAGATGTTAAAGATATGGGTCGATAATTCCTAGGATCACTCCGAACTCCTTTCTTGAAAACAGGAATTACCTTGGCTATTTTCCAGTCGGAGGGGACTTTTTTCTCTAATAAAGTTTTACGGAATATATCTGACAGAAATGGTTCAATTTCCTCCTCGTATTCTGAAATACTCTTCCCGGTATACCATCGGGACCTGGCGCTTTACCGCACTTACGCTATAAATTTCTACGGGATCCATCTCTAATTCTATACGATGTGGTAAAGTGAGAACGTTTTCCATGTTTTCGCGCGTGAATTAATTTTTAAATTCGGCGTTAAATACGGTAGCCTTGTCGCGGCTGTCTTCAACTTCCCGATTGTCTGGTATTAAGACTGGTTTATTGTTGTTACTGCAACCAACTTTTTTTACATACGACCAAAATTTCTTAGGGTTTTCAGTGAAGCCCTTAGAGAGGGAATTGCAACAAAAGTCATTAAAGGCCTCACGCATCGTTTTCTTGACATGTACCCTTATCTCATCTAACTTATCTAAATCGGTCCTCTGCATCGTCGTTCTTGATCGTGCATGTATCTTCGTTTGTTTTTTGAGCAACCGTTTAACGTCACGTGTATACCACGATGGATGATTCCCTTCCCCGATTGTCCGTTTCGGTATATGCAAGTCCATACCTTCCCTGACTATACGTATGAATCGTTGCCACATCTCTTCAACGGTGCCTCTTGCTACTATGAAGGTATGGTAATTATGCCTCAAAAACGTTATAAAACACTCTTTTGAAGCTTTTTCGAATCTGTAAACGATCCTTTGTTTATCCTTTTTGCGCGTGGATACTAATTTTACTATAGAAATTACAGCTTTGTCATCACTTATTGCCGTGGTAAAAGAAACGTCCGTAAATAATTCAGGCCTATTTATGACGAGTATATCTATAATATTTTCGTTACCGTTGAGGCATCGCGTTGGTTCAGTTACAAGCTGCTCAAAATTGTGATCTGAGAAAAGGTCTAGAATGATTTCGCAAGCTGCTTTATCCCTGCCAACAGTAACGTGAACGTAATTAGTTCAGTCGATATATGGCAAGTTGAAATCACCACCTAGCATTATTGTATGGTCCCGGAAATTGACGAGCTATATTATTTACATTATTCCTTAAGGCCTGCATCTGGTGAATGGTAGAAGGAGCCGATCACAAGTTTTGTCCTAGCTACATTGAGCTTAATCCATAAGATTTTGCAGCCAGTATCGACAACTATTTCATTACATGGGAGGTACTTACTAAAAGCTATAAATACACCACCGCCATGGGAATGCCATCTATCCTTACGAAAAACGTTCATGATGCCATTAAAGATTTCCGCGGAACTTATAACCAGTTTTAACCAACTTTCTGTGCCTATTACAATATCAGCTTCTGTACTACGAATAATGTTTTCAAGTTCGGGCTGATTATTACAAACACTTCTGCAGCTTACCTCTAGAACTGTTAATGTTCGAGATTCTTTTAAGCTACCCCTAATACGCGCAGTAAAATTCGTTTGGGCCGTCCGTAAGTGAATTTCCTGTTCAGGGTCATGCTCCCTCAGCCTAAAAAAACCCAATGCACTCCACACGGCCCCTGCTACCCGTGTAGCCGATTCACGACTCAACTCCAGGGCAAACATCGAGGAATCTGCAGCCATGACTGTCACAGAACCGCCGTAGTCTCTGGTTCAGACCCTCAACACGGCTCTAAACCAGAGGTTCATAGTAAATTCAATCGAGAATGATGCAGACAGTTAGCTCAGACGAAATCTGGCGGCCAATGGCCACAGAGTTCACCCTTTCTGCAAGTCGCCCAAAGGAAGGGAGGATAACCTCTGACCCTTGGCGGAAGCATCTTTGGTGCCGAAATGAGCCACAATCCGCAGCTGACTACACCCAGTCCGTTCAATGGCATCCGGGATGGCCTGTTAGACATCGCGGATCAGACCCCCCGGAATACACAATGAATGGATACCAGATATCTTCCCAGAGCTATTCGCCATTTCCCTAAGGGACACGATAAATCGCTTAACGTTAGAGCTATCGATCACTAGAATCCCCTTCTGCAGTTGCACGGACCAAGCGAGCTGGGGGTATGCCAACTCACAGGATGACGATTGCAGGACTGAATCAGTTCCAGACAATTTGTCGAACCGGTTGGACAGTGGTACAAGCTCACCTCCCTGGAAATCAGGCTTTTACGACTGCCCCCGCATGCGGCGTCGACGTCCATAAACCACCCGCCAGTCACCACCAGGCGACGGCCGCACAAATTCAAACGTATCTGCCTGGACTGCAGGTACGATGACTGGTAGGGGAGAACCTGCGAGCTGGTTAGCTTCTAAAGGGTCACCAGTGCCACATTTACTGCACTCACTTGCGGCAGCTTCCAGCTGTGTAACTCGCGTTGACAAAGCTGCAAGCTGGGTGCGCCAACGTCTGCACACAACAACCACAGTCCCTACACATGCTACCTTTAGTCAACCAAAGAAAAACAAAGAAGTTTATGGAAAAAACTGGTCTCACTAAATGTTCTCAATAGCACGCTTTTTGGCAGTAAATAAATATATAAACCTGAAGCCAAAGCTACGTACACACTTAAAATTTACACAGAAGGTAGTACTTCGCGTAACGGTTACCGGCGAACGACTGACTGCTGCTGCTGGTAATCAAATATTCAAGCCGAAACAAAATCTAACAACCCACTTTAAATTCAGTTAACACAGAAGGCAGTACTTCCCGTCAAGGTTGCAGAAGAACGACAGACTACTGGTGCTGCTAAACAAATATGCAGATATTAATCAAAAGCTAACTACACACTTTAAATTAAACAATCACAGGTGGAACTACTTCACGTAACGGCTGCCGCAGAACGACTGACTGCTGCACTATTTTTCATTTTTTAAGC